>OZ023273.1:22438865-22768326 GCA_964007475.1 Hybos culiciformis | reverse complement strand
ATTAAAGCAAAAGCATGTATATAAAGAGGAATCAGTCCCATACAAAAAAAAGAATTAAAATAGTGAAACAAAAAATCCATATCACAACCCCATGAACTTTTTTTTTGTATTTTTTGAGAATTCCACTCTCACAAAAGCTTTTAAAACTTTCAAAATAACACCAGTTCTATACAATTTTGAAAGTTTTAAAAGTTTTTGTGAGAGTGGAATTCTCAAAAAATACAAAAAAAAAGTTCATGGGGTTGTGATATGGATTTTTTGTTTCACTATTTTAATTCTTTTTTTTGTATGGGACTGATTCCTCTTTATATACATGCTTTTTGATTAAAGTTTATACAAATATTAAAGACGATAATGCTACATGGTTTAAATAATGGTAAAAATAATGAGCATAGATTGATTCAAAATTATAGTAAATATCTCCTATTAATATATAAAAATTAGTCTTATCGACGATAGAAGAACTGAATTAAGTATAATTTTTTAATAAAATTTTGTAACGTTCTTTGCCTTTGAGTATCAAAAATTTATCATCTAGCAAGAATGATATTATATAGCAGGGGTGGCCAGACTTTATCCCGGCAGGAGCCGAAATTAAAAATATCAGAATTGTCGAGAGCCGCAATTAGAAATTGTTTTAAATATCGTCGGTCTCATGCAAAAATCACGAAACTGCAAAACAAAGTTTTGAGAAAATCGTATTTGAATTTTGTCTTGGTACTTTCGGAAAAATAGAAATAATCTTGCAGATAATTTATGAGCTTTCGACTTCTAACTTTAAACTTATTAAAATTTTAGTTTTTTATAATTTTTCTACAATACGAGACCGACGATATGTAAACTGTCTTTATTGTCATTTTCATTTATCTTTATTTTCATTCATAATTTATTTCGCATGCATGTTTATTTATAAAGAAAAATTATATGACAACCAATACATTACATGAGAAAACGGTTTTTTTTTAAATCGTATTTTTTAAAATCAATTTTTAACGTGGCTAGAGCCGCAGTGAAGAAGAACGAGAGCCGCATGCGGCTCGCGAGCCGCAGTTTGGCCAAGTATGTTATATAGCATACTTGGCCAAACTGCGGCTCTCATTCTTCTTCACTGCGGCTCTAGCCACGTTCGAAAAAATATTTTTAAAAATTGATTATAAAAAATACGATTTAAAAAAATCGTTTTCTTATGTCATATAATTTTTCTTTATAAATAAACATGCATGCGAATTTTTTTAAATAAATTATGAATGAAAATAAAGATAAATGAAAATGACAATAAAGACAGTTTACATATTGTCGGTCTCGTTTTGTCCTAATCAGAGACTTGAACCGGAACTGAACCGAAAACCGAAAACCGGAAAAAACCGAAATTTTATGCCAAACCGTAACCGTAACCGAACCGAAATTTAGTAAAAACGAAAAACCGTAACTGAAACCGGAACGAAATTTTTTTCGGTTTCTTTTTCGATCTTTTAGTTTTTTTTACAAAAGAAAAAATTGTGCTTACATTTAGACATTTTTTTACATCCAAGAAAAATGTTTAACTTATTTTTGATATATTTTAGAATCCGAAAAGTGAAAATCCGCAATGTTCGTATATGTAATTATAGTGTTGTATAGTGTTGAGCTTAACTAAATTTAGATTAAGTCCCAGATAAATTTATTTCAAGTCCTTTTTGTTCTTTATTTTGTAATTAATATTTGTATCTGAATTCATAATAGAAAGTTGTTGTGCCGCTATAATTTTGTTTTTCTTTAGGGTTTTCATGTGTGTAAGATATACAAAATGAATTTTTTCCTAAAATTAGTGAACTTTGCATGAAAAATTTTGGAGGTACAAATTACTATTTCAAACTCCCCCTTTTACATATTTGTAAATATTACAAAATAATGTAATGTATATATTTTGTATACTTAACATACGAAAACGCCAAAGAATCCGTCCCCGAAAATACTGAGATGACATAAATGCAATTTATTTTATGTCGCTTTAGATTATGTTATTCTACTGCATTTTTGTCAGTTTTTAGAAAAAATTAAAAAAATAATAGTGTAACCGTAACCGAAACCGTAACCGTAACCGGAACGAAAAAAAAAATACTAAACCGAAACGTAACCGGAACACAAAAAAATTTGAGGAACGAAACCAAAACCGAACCGAAATAAATATCGGTTCAACTCTCTGGTCCTAATATTGTAGAAAAATTATAAAAAACTAAAATTTTAATATGTTCAAAGTTGGAAGTCGAAAGCTCTTAAATTATCCGCAAGACTATTTTTATTTTCCCGAAAGTACCAAAACGTACTAAAAAAAAAAAAATTCAAATACAATTTTCTCAAAACTATGTTTTGCAGTTTCGTGATTTTTGCATAAGACCGACGATATTTAAAACAATTTCTAATTGCGGCTCTCGACAATTCTGATTTTTGTAATTTCGGCTCCTGTCGCGATAAAGTCTGGCCACCCCTGTATATAGCGACAAGAAAATGCAATTAAAGTTTTTGAAACTTTTTATCATATGCTATATGTACATTGTATATACTTATAATATGTATTTTTTTCTTATGAATATTTATGTATATAAATAATTTTTAATTAGAAAATATTTTGAAAAAAGAAATTTTATTACTACATAATTCAAATTGGGTTCCAAAAGTACTCTTGATTCACTATTTTATAAATTCAGTGTTAATTAAAAATGTTTTACACGGTTTTCATACACCCAATCAAAAAAGGGCTTAAGCTGGCTAAATTTTTCATAAAGCGAAATTTTTCGTAATTTGCACTTTTCTTAAATAAAATATCGATAAAAATAAGTAAATTTAAAGTAAATTTACCTACATTATCTCTTATTTAAAAAAAAAACACTAACAAACAAAAAGGATGCTATAAGATTTCATTTCAAATTCACAACAGACTTTTGATTATGACTTTTTAGCCTGAAGATATTTGTTTTAGTTCTGAAAAATGGTCAAAAAAAATAAATAATACCAAAGCATGGAAGATATGAAAAAACTAAAGCATTTAAATATACTTTAATACCTTTGGGAAATAACATTCCTCCCTAAATCCACATAAAAATCCTGTGTGATGTGGACACTTTCGTCACAATTTTTTTTTATTAGGTATTACCAGGAAAAAAAGGTCTATTAAAAAAGATTAACTTGAGAATTTATTGCTTTTCAACATTAAAAAAAAAACTCTTTATTAAAAACATAGAAATTATGATTAATGAAACTATGAATTTTGAAATTAAGAATCCTGATATAAAAAATGATGGATTTGTTTGTTCTTTGAATAATATTTCCTTCATACTAAGAGTGAAAATTTAATATTTATTCTCTCCTTGAAATAACTTTTAGAGAATCTTTTCTTTGATCTCAGAAGAATAAAGAAAATTAATATCTCAATTATTTTTATTTCGTTGAAATAATGATATTATATCTTATTTCAATGTTTTTCGATCGTATATACCGAAAGAGTCGCAAAGGTTTAAAATTAAAAAAAAAACATTGTGATTTACATCCATATCCATTAATTCTTAGTTTTTTATATGTATTATTTGCTTGTTTCTTATAAAATAGCAAATAATTCTTAAATTTAAATTTCAAAACTGTTTTCGTATATAATATGATTTGAAAATCGTTTTTTTTTCTATTGTTTCAGAGACCAAAAATATATCACAAAAATTTTGCTGTATAACTAGACGCAACTTCATAGCAACATCTAAGGATTTAAAATTTATACACCCTAAGGAAGAACATTTACGCGCTTATTCACCGGTTATGATACATTATGGTTATGTTATGTCACATTCCAGATCATATTTAATTCATATGGTATCAAGAAAATAAATAAGTATGGGTTTAAAATTAAATATCATAACACCATTAGTAAATTGCCAAATAAACGAAACTAAAAATGAAATATTAATTGAAATGGTAGCTAATTTAATTAATGGTGTAAAATAGTCAACGATCAAAAACGTAGTGGATATCATATTTACAAATGAAGATGAAGATTTATCAGTCGAGTTTAAAATTCAAACAGGAAACAATTTAAATTGAAAGTGTAACTAAATAAAAATGTTTGCAAAATAGTTTTTTGATAGTATACTGAAAAAAACAGATAGTTGCGGCAGATATATTTCCTGGTTATTTTTTTTCTATGTACATATAGCAAATTTTGTTACAATTCATTTGTCATATATTTTTGGACCGATTATGTATTTAATAATAAATGCAAGATTTTGAGCCTATACTACCAGAAAATTTTGTAGTTTTGATTTCAAATTCATAGCTGGTTGTTTTTATTCAGTGTACATATAAACATTTTGTGGTTTCATGCAAATAAAAAAACATTTTTATTTTCAACTAAATATGCAATATTTTTGTAAAAACATAAATTTTTTCTTATTTATAAAAATTTTTTTTTTTTGAAATAAATAGTAAAATACTGAAACTATGTTCAAAATTTAATTTGTTAAAAATATACTTTTCTTAGAAAGTAAACTTGTGTCATTGATTTTTATTATCATCTGTAGGTTTCGTGAAAACGGTCAAGTTTTTAAACAAAAATGTTGCCTCTTAAAATTATTTTTCGATACTCAATGATTATGAAATTAAATGATTAAGAAAATACTTTTTCTTTTTAATAAATTTTATTGCATGATTTTTAGCAATATTTTTCGCTAAAAAAGCTATAAAAACTATAATTTTCAAGTAGCAATTATTGCTACAATTCATTTGCAAGTTCTTAAATATTTAGTATTAAATACAAGATTTTCAGCATATGCTGCCAGAAAATAACGCTTTAACAAAATATTAATTCAATGCACACAAAAATATTTATTGATTTTTTTTTGTGTCAACGTTGTGTCGACTTTATTATTTATATTTTTATTATTAAATATATTTTAATATAAAATTATGATAATAGAGTACGATTCAAATCACTTGACCAATCCGTTATGCAAAGCTTTCCCTTTCCATTACAAAATTCCATACAAAATTTAGGGGAAATTATTTAAGAAAAAAAGCTCATGCAATTTTGTATGGAATTTTGTAATGGAAAGGGAAAGCTTTGCATAACGGATTGGTCAAGTGATTTGAATCGTACTCTATCTATGTATATATATAATGTACATTTTGTATACATACATACATATTTTTATTTTTACTTCCTCATTACAATTTGTGCTTAAAGCTATAATTTTCATCTGCTTTATGTCACGCAAGTTGAATAATAGTTATGAATTTATGATGTTTCCCCAATACCCAGCTTGGTTTCTTATATTTTTTTTAAATATGAATATACAAAAAAAAAAAAATTATAAAAATAAAACACTGTATTTCGTTTTATATAAAATGAATTTATTTTTGTAAGAAAAGTTCATAATTTTTTTAAATTTATACATGAAATTATATTTTACTTAATTAAAAAAAAACAATTGCATATGTTAAATGGTTGTTGAATTAGTAAGACTACGGGCAAGTCCATTCACCTGTTCAATTAAAAAAAAAAGATGCAAACAAACATTTTATTTTGAATGTGATCAGCTGAGTTTGATAAAGGTTTAAAGGTTTGTATGGAAAGTCTGAATATATGTTATAATATAATTTAGACTTACATCTTATACTGTAGTGTAATGCATTTTACTAAGTTATTAATTTCTGATATTCGCCTGCTCAGTATAATAATAGTGTGGAATACACTGTTATTCGATTGTATATAATTATATAGCAACATTGGAACAAATTCCACATCCATTCTTGAAAATCTTGATCCTATAGCATGTTTTATGTGATAGATCTGAAAATATTGCATTTAAATTTCATACGAAACTTCATACAAATTTAAAAAAAAAATTGTTTACTGATAATATTCGAAGACTTTATTTTCTGCACAATATCTCTTTATAAAATATAATAAATTGTTTGTAACATTTTTGAATAAAATTATTTATTAATTTTTCAATAAATAAAAAGCAAAAACATTTCTTACTTAAAATATTGTTATGTACAAAAATTTAATTATAAATATGATATTTATACATATTTCCCATTGGCTGTCAAAAACACATTCAATTGCAATGTTTATACTTCTATATTTCTACTTATTTTGATTTCTACTCAAACATTCTTAAAAAGTTCACTTCTAAATTTAAAAAGGTAATCTATTTTTCATATTAAGAGCATTTTTTACATCTTCATCTTTTTTTTTCGTCTTCGGTTTTTATTTATTTATTATAGAAATTGTCATATTTACTTGAATTTAAATAATTTCATATACTTTACATTAATTATATTATAAATTTAAAGGCTTTATCTAAATTTTTAGATCCCAAATCAAGAATAACTAAGTGAATGATGTTTTACAGTCCTAGGGTCCAAGAATATTATATAATAATATTGAAGTTGCCCAAAACCATATAAAATGGTAGATAATTCAAAAAAATTTTCATAAAAATTTATAGGTACATAGAATATTATTTATTTTTATTATTCAGCACGTTTATTATATTTTTCTTATGTACCTAGGAAAGTTTCTTAAATAGGTAGGTATATGTATTTTGTAGTATATACCCTGCATATTATACATTATGTAATTTTATTCTTGTTAAAAAAAAAAATTTTTCTGCTGATGTTGGAAAATTTTCTTGTGCGCACCTTTTAGATACACATTTGTTGATAGGTGTGTTTTTGCACCTAAAAAAGTAAGTTTGTGAGAATAAAACCTGAAAGTATATTTCGAAAGGTGAAACTCCACCCTTTCAGGTGTGGATGATCTATAAATAAAAAAAAAAATTTAATATATGTACAACTGTATATACATTTATTTCCAACCAATGGATGACTTTTTGTTCCTGTTAACCTCAAAAGCTATTTACAAAGCTTCAGGAATATAAAAATAATTAGAGAATGTGAAAAGCTTTTGTATTTCCGTCGGAAATGTGAATCTTTATTTTTATAAGAAAACGATATAAAATGTGGAGTGATTATATAATAAAATAATTATGAATCGTATTTAATAATTTTTATAACTACTGTTTCTAGTAATGGTAGATGCTACGAATGCAAGAAATATACTTAGTATTTAGTTTACGTATATTATTGAGAAGAAAGTTTCTAAAATAATATTCTTGAATATAAGAATGCAAACTGAAAATTAGAATGCTAGATTGACCAAATTCACATTAAATTTTTGCATAATATTTATATATTTCTTCAAGCAATTAATAACTTTTAAACATTCACATATACGTAGTTTATGGAACAATGACCAATAACTGTTTAAAAAAAACTCTTCATTTCAAAAAATATCAGACTTCAGAACCCTGGAACCGAAAATTAAAAATATTTTCCTGTTTGCTATTTTTGTTTTATATTAAAGCAAATAAAAGGCGGTGCAGAATTCGACAAAGATTGTATGAAAACAAACCACTTCTAGTCCAATTTCAAAAAAACTATAACTATATGATATGTAAATATTAATTTTCTAAATGATATTACATTGAATAAATATTTTTTTTTGCAATTTGAATTCTTTAATATAATATATATAAATACATATAAATATAGATAATTGTTAATTCTTTTCATTTAATTTATCAAATAATATTCTTTTAGGACAATAGTCATGGGAACAGTCAAAATGTTGAATTTAATACTTGAATTCAGCTAATAATTTAATGTTAAAAAATTATATTAATATGATCTTTGTCGTATACAATTTTGTAAGTACATATATTTGAAATTTCAAACACGAATTAATTTTTTTTTTTATTTATGTACATATACCTACATATTTTTAAAAAGTCAGAAATTTATAAAAAAATTAATTTTTTTTCGATTTTCGACCAAATCATTAAAATTGTGTAAGGTTAACTCAACAGACGAACGAATCATGAAATTCACAATTTAGAACGAATCATGAAATTCACAGATCCTTCAGCAATATTTATTTATACTAAACAATTAATTGGGTAGATATTTTTACATTTAAATTTCGTAGTTTCAAAAGATACGGACAAAAATTCCATCAACAGACAAAAATCTCTTGAGAATGATGGACAAATTCTTTTCGGTGTAGGGAACATTTATTTAAGTTATTTCAAATTAATGATTGTAGACTTAAACAAAAATTAAACAAAATCTTGATAGTTTGAATATGCTGCAGTAAAGTGTAGAGTATATAAAAATTATTATAAGAATATATAAGCACGTATAATACAAAAACAAATGCATTAAACGTTCTATATTATTTATTTATAACTAATATTTATATTATCACATTGGATGTTTTGATATTAGCACAATAATTTTCTAAATTCTAATGTATAAAACTTGAAAATATTATATGAATATATAAAGGGAAGTTAAAGAAAAGTTAAAGAAAAGTGCTTTAAATAATAAATAGTATATTTAAGGACAATGTCCTCTTGGTTTTATACTTCAACAGATTATAAATATTATACATAATTATATGCTATATTTATGATATATTATATGTGATATATGTAGTATAGATAAACATCATTATGAGTAATATATGTATATAAATATGAGCTATAAAACCATAATTTTAAATTATTTATATTTTTATAAATCGATTTTTTTTTTTACAAAGATTATGTGTTTATAAAATATATAGAACATAACATTAGGATGTATTAATATCGTCGTCGTTTACATTACATAATTTAATGTTATATGCATAAGTATATGTACGTATGTACTAATAATATAAATAAATATATATGTATTTATTTTAGGTTAGATACAATTTATACGAAATGCGATGACCTAGAATTAATATATATGAAAAATTGTTTTAGATACAAATGGTACAAATGGAAAAAAAGGAAAATAAAATAAATTTCAATATATAAATAATTTTTGAACACAGCAGCAGATCATGTATTGTACATTTCATATTAAACATTATATATTATGTATATCTTATATCTTAAAAATTATATATACATTCATGTATTTATTATATTTTTGGTAATGAATTCATTGTGTATAGAACAAAAATTTAAAATTTTGGCACTTCAATGTTTAGATTCAAATGACGCCATTTTGCTGTATTCACTAACATTTATGAATTAAAATCACGTATTTTTACAGTCGCAAAATAAATTTATTTTAAGAAAATCTAATAACTTATAGTTGTCTTAATTTATAATTTGACGTTTTTTTTATTTGTTGGTCGGTATTCAGTAAATTAAATAGTATTGTTAATGTAGCTAATCTGAATTTAATTAATTTGTTTTTTTATACTTGAAGTAAATGCGGTTTATGCTTTTGTGTACTTATTTATGTTTTTGGAAAATTTTAGGAGTTTCACAAAGAAAAGTTGATAAATTTTTTTTTTTTACTAAATTTTCAATTAATAACTTAAATTATTTTTATATTATTCGTATAAGGCTAACCGGGTATTATTAAAGAATTTAAATGCAAATTTATGTAATTAAATAAATAAATTAAATTATAAATATTTACAGAAGTTATTTGGAAGCTTTTGGAATTTCAAAATTTTTCTTAATTTTTCATACGAAAATTTTGGGATCGTGACGATATTCCTCATCCCAAAATTCAAATGGACAAAATTCTTCTTTTTCGAAAATAATTCTTTTTTTAAATTTCACTATGTACAAAATTCACTATGGGAAAAATTTACCATGGACAAAATTCACTATGGACAAAATTCGCTATGGATAAAATTCACTATGAAAAAATTCTTTTTGTAAAATTCTACATTTTTATTAAAATTCAATTCACTATCTGCGTTACACAGGTACCACGAGCACGACAAGGACGTAGTGAGTTAGTCGGTCCCTACTTTAAATTGAAAAAATAAAGAAACAGGGTAGTTGGCCTTTTCCAAAAAATTTGACCTTTTCCAAAAAAATTACGGCAGCGGTCTCCATTTTTCCGAAACGCCTTTTTTTTTTAATTTTTTTCAATTAAAAATATTTTTTTAAAGAATTTTGTCCCTAATGAATTTTGTCCCTAATGAATTTTGTCCCTAATGAATTTTGTCCATATCGAATTTTGTCCCTAATGAATTTTGTCCATAGTGAATTTTGTCCACAGTGGATTATGTCCATAGTGAATTTTGGAAAAAGAATTTTGGATAAAGAATTTTGGCATAAGGAATTTCGTCACCAACCCGAACATTTTTTTTTAATGTTAGAAAAAAAAATAATATTTTTAAGTCAACAATGTGTATTCTTTTTCTTAAATTTAATTAACAATTTTTTTTCATCATGAACATTTTCAATATTAAATAAAAATATTTATTAAAAAAATAATTTTAAACTAATAAAAAAAAAAAACCCAAATACAAATTAAACAAAAATATTTTTGAACAATTTTATTTAATTATATATATTTTTATACGAAAAGGATAAAGTCGTCTGTGGACAATATTTGTTATTTTGTATTCTTAGCTTTTATATATTTTTGAATGTGAAAAGAAAATGGAACAGAAAGACAATTTCTTCGTTTCACAAAAAGAAGGTCAATGATATTATAAGAAAATATAAGAAAGAAAAATATTATAATTTTTTTGCTAAAAGTAGTCTGAAGTAGTTTGTGGTTTTCTTTAAAATTGTTATTCTTTATTGCAAATATACATATATATTTTTTTAAATGAGTTATGCTAAAACTAATCTGGGTATAATGAATATAAAATTCCCATATATTTACAATATATAAAGTAAATTTTATTCGACACACCTATTAGTATGATTTTTAAATATTTACTTTAAGGTAATGGTCGTAGTCATGGTATATAGGTATAGTTGCTACCATGTTCTTCGTTTTGGGTTAACCCAAACTCGTTATACACAAATACAAATGTACCTGTTTCTTAACAAAGTTCTACTACATTATCTTATCGGACACTATGAAGGACTATTTTAGTTACATCTACACTTTGTAACAACTTCAATAAAAAGTTCTTTCTGCATAATGCATGATTAGATTTTTTTTTCTTCATCTTGAAATTATTTTCTAAAAGAGGGATGTTGATGTTTGAAAATTATAAGTGTTGCAGCTAATGTACATTTTGAGCGGTCAATTTATATTTCTCTATAACACAACAATAAAATATATATATATATATATATATGTATTGTTAAAAGGTATGTTTACTTTATTTCTTAGATCAATTTAGTTTTATAAGAAAGAAAAAAAAACTAATATTTATTTATGTTATTTTTGTAAGAAATAATGTAAACAAAAACAAACGATATTAATATTGTTTAACATCGTTGTACAGATTTTAACCTTAAAAACATCATTTATGAAAACTTTAAGTTAAAAACAAACGATATTAATATTGTTTAACATCGTTGTACAGATTTTAACCTTAAAAACATCATTTATGAAAACTTTAAGTTAAAAATATATAATATTTAATATATAATAATATAATATGTAATATAAAATGTAATATATAATAATATATAATAATTAGAGGAACTCCTTTTAAGTATAAAAATCTCTATTGCTATAGATGTAAAAACATTAATTTTTCATTTAAAAATTATTTTTAAATATCATCTTACGAGTAAAAAACTTAATGTCATTATTTTTATGAAGTTATACTTTCATTAAGTGCTTTTTAACACCTAACATTTTACCTTATCATTGAAATTTTTATGTCAAACCGAGAATTTACAGTGCGGTTTTTCAAAAAGTCATCAAGCGAATTGTTTTTTTTTTTCTATTAATGTGTAGGTCCTGCCTGTACATAAATAATAAAGAACAAAATAAATTCGTAAAAGCTTTTAAAATAACCCCAAGTTAATTTTCTCTTCGTCATTCCAAAAGATCTAATGCTAATCTAATATTTTGTAAAATCTCTACCTTAAAAAATTCTCACAAAAAGAAAGGAAAATGTTAACTTTCAGTTTTAATTTTCAGTAATTCACATTATAAATTTTTTAAGATATTTTAAATTTGGATTTGATTGCAAAAAAAATTAATGTAGCATTATTGTTTGACTCGAGCATTCGAATTTACGATGATTAAATTTGAAAACGATATTATATACCCACAAGGTCAGAAGAGAGTTTTAAATTTAAACTTTTTCTATTATTGGTTTAAATAAAAAAAAAAATGTTTGACACAGTTTTATTTATGGATTATTAAACCTTTACGAAACCTGGTGGCCCAGTGGTGGAAAAAAAGGCCTATAGGCGAGAGTAGTTCAATAGCACAACAGCCTAAGATGCAAGGAAAGTCCTTTCAGCGACGCTCCTTCCTGTCAACCCAACCTAACTTAAATCTTTAACTAACTTTCGCCTAACTTAAATCTTTAAAATTTTAACAGTGAAATCTTGTATAAATTAAATTGTATTATATTTATTAAATTTAGAAAGTTATCAAAAGTTGAAAATTCTTGAATTGGTGGAAAATGGAGCTTGGAATTGTTATTGGGTCTGGTTCCTTTTAAGCACTGTCTGCACCTTCATTTAACTATGCAATAGTTTCAAAAAATGAATTTTCGAAATTTAAATGAAGTCAAATGTCTTTTGATAAAAACGAATTTTAAATTTTAAATAATACACATATTATGATTGTAATATATTCTGTGCAATACGTCTAAAAGAATGCCATTCGTTATATCCTATTGAGAAAGGAAGTTAATGCGGTTTGGTTTCCAACATAGATGAAATTCTACAGCAACAACTATATGAAATTTAGATATAAAACACTATACATATATACACTTATATTATTTAAAAATTATTTAACAGAATGTTTAGATCATGACTTTAATGGTATAAATTTGTATAGTTAAAAAAAAATTATTTTTTTTATTAGGTTTTTAAAAAAATCAATTTTTAAAATGAACAAAAGATAAAAATTGGCTAACCCAACGTTAGGATTGGATATTTTCGAATGATCAAGATAATTGTTCAAACTTGACCAAAGTTATAAAGTGTGTTTATTTTTAATCTGTTGCATTTATATAAAATGCATTTTACTAATGCGTCTTTTAGGTTAACGAAATATTAAATATTGTAGAAAAATAATAATAGGCTCTGCTCTTTCCGAATTTTACTTTTTCTTTCTAAATATAACAAATTCTAAATATATAAAAATATATCATATATAATTATTATGTCATTAAATAAATTTAAAAAAAAAAATGCAATTCGAAAAAGGGTTCTGCTTGTGGAGTATAAAATATCATTCGTATATTTTTATCCAAATAGTTATTATTATAAATACTCAAAGTGCAAGGTAGTTAAATAGCAAAGTTTTCGCATAAAAATCTTTTAATGACAATATAAATTTATTTTAATCCAATTTTCATTTTTCCCAAAAGACTTATTTTGTTCTTTGATAATATTCTATGAAAACGATATTAAATGCACTTGCATAGAAAATTTAAAGGTATTTAATATTTTTTATTACAACCAATGTAATAATCATAACTTTGCCAACAATAATAATTACAAATTATAATAACTAATAAATTTTATATATATAGTATCTAAATAGTATTTACCAACATAGTTAATTATGTTTTTTGTTTAGATTTTAAAAATACTATGACCTTCGTTTGATATTAAAGTAAAAAAGTATAATTTAATTTCGAATTTACTTTAAAAATTAATAAAAAAAAAAGTGTAATAAAGAAGTTGTAGAAATATATTATGTTACGGAATTAAACTTTACTATGAATTTATTTTTTAACACTTAGGTATAATAATATCAAACTCAAGAGAAAAAAAAGATTACTTATTTTTCAATCTTATTTAGACATATTATCAGGCCCGGATTTAAGTCGTTTTGCGCCGTAGGCAATTTGTGTAAACTGCGCCCTGAAAAGTAATATAATATTTATTTAACAGAAATTAAAACAATTATGTCTGTTACAGTTATTTATTAAAATTTTCTTCTTAATTTCACTTTAATAAAATCTTCAAATATTTCTGCAAACGTTATATTTTGTAACATATTATTTTCTATTGCTAAAATTGTAAAAGCATTCAGTTTTTCATCGCCCAATAAATTCAAAAGTATCACTGTTAATATTCCACTCACCTGGATCACTACTTGTTTGATCCTTTATAATTAGTACAGGTTCGAGTGCTTTTTAAATTGGCTTCCACTCAATTTCTGCTTCTTCATTTTATTTTTATATTTATTTAACGTTTAAAAAGATAGTAACTTAACTGGGTGCTAAAATAATCTTATTTGAAAATAAAATAAATTTTTTGTTTGAAAAACAAAATTTATCTAGAATTTAAAAAAAATCTAAAATTGAAAATTTCATGAGAAAAAAATTCAAATTTGGTGGGAAAAAAATCAGTTCTAGATCAATTTCTATTTAGAATTTTTAAAAAATTATGCAACTTTGTTTTTCGCGAGAAAAAAAAATTGCAATATTTTGGGTGAGAAAAACTTCAATTCCAAGGTCAATTTTTTATTTAGAATTTGTAAAAACTATGCAATTTGGTTTTTCGCGAGAATTTTTTTTTAAATTATCCTTTTCTACACAAAAAGAATAATAAGCTAACATTCGATGATAATACAAAAAATTTTTTTTTTAGTAAATTAATAAATATTTTTTTCATTTTTGCGCCTTTCCCAAATTGTGCGCCTTAGGCAATTGCCTAAATTGCCTATAGGTAAATCCGGAACTGCATATTATTTTATTATTATTATCATTATTTCTATTTCTATTTGTTGTGAAAAGTACGTTCTCAATCATAAACACTTGGAAAAATATTTGATTATATCTTCTTTAAAAAAAAATATGTGCATGTATGTATTCCCAGATTCCCAGAAAGTATTAAAAATTTGAATAAGATTGATTGTTCTTTATATTACTGCTTTTAATAAAATTAATTAAATTTTTGTTTATATAATTTTAAAATATAAACTGTCTTACGTCGTTTTTAGCGCATAATATGAAAATATTTTTCAAATATACTAATTACATATTTATTTGCCAGACAAAATATAAATGAAAAACTCTAGGCTGAATAATTCGGAAAAAACTTAAACAAAAATTTATTATGATTTCACGTTTGAACCATATGAAACTTCATTACACTAAAATTTGATTAAAAATCCTTTGAATAGCATGAAAGTTAATATTAATATCATATTCTTAAAATTATACATTGTACATTTTCTAAAATTTTACATTAGAATTAAGAAAAATTGTTTTTCAAAGTGGTAGTAACAAAAAATATTTCTAATTAAAATATTACGTACAGATAATTTGTTGAAATTGAGATAAAGTCGTATTTGTAAAAACTTTTTTAAAATTATTTTTTATTTTTTTTTATTAAAATGAATAATTGAATATTTTAGTAAACGTCGTTGAGGATGATTCTGATTCTGTATTACACAAAGTTTAGGATGGTTTATCTAAATATGGGTTATATTATATTATAAGAACTGAAGTTGTCTAATATACAACTATTATTATTGTACACCACACATTTTACTTTTTTCATATTTGTAATATTATTTTTTTTTTAATTAAGACCTAATTTAACTAATGTCAAATGGGTGAATTAAATATATGTTTGTGTCTAATAAATTAAAGAAATTGTACAAACGTTAAATAAAGCATAGGGACTTGTGATGCTGAAATCTCAATTATGTGGCGTCAAAGTCTTATTAATTGATCGGATTCTGAATCATGTTTCAATTTTCTGAACTAGATAATAATTAATAAGTCTAATAAAAGGAATAGGGAACGCATATAGAAATACTGAATAGAAAGATTTTAATGCTTATTAAGTGCAAATGAATTTTAACTTGAACACTTGAAATTATTAAAAATGTTATGTTACATTAGACGATTAGACTATATTTTAAAATACACATTTAGAATAATATAAAATAAAATATGTAATACATATGATTAGATCTTAAGCTTACTTAAATTTGTTGTCCAGATTTGACGAAAATAAAACATTTGTTCTATAAATGTAGATAATAAGAAAGAGAATATTTTATACTTGTATTTATGTAAATATCTTAGAACGTTTTTTAAACAATTTCACTAATATTTTGCTCTTAGGTAAAATAAAATTCGTGAGAATTTTCACAAATGTTTAGGGTTAAAAATATAAAATGTCGCATTATCCTTCGATATGGTCCATTAAGAAAAATATATAATATTTTAATGGATTTATTTATGTAATGTTAAAGAAATTATAATTTTTCTAATATTTTTTTTTTAGAAAAACATTAAATTGTTTGCGATTTCATCGTTTAACTCTTTTTCAAAATTTTATATATTTTTTAAATGTCAGATTCTGTTATTTTATGACATTTTGGCAAACTTTATACATATATCTTTGTATTATTTTTGTCTTTATCGCTGAAAATTACTGTTTTATTTATTGTTTCTATATAGCAACAACTGTATACTACACTATACTCATAGTCGGGCAAAACCTATTTAAACTTCTCAAAAAACAATTCTTATTCTAATGTTTAATCGCTTATTGGAAGTCACTATGGACGACTACATTTGGTTCGTAAATTTTAATCAATCGATTTGTTAAAATCGAAATAGCTTAAAAATTTTAATTCATCGTTATTGGAAATTAAAGTGATTCTATGAATGTATTTGTAATTTTCATTTCAGATGATAAATTTAGAATTTCAATATTGTTAATGATTGAAATAACTTTTTAGAAAATTTATTAAAATTTTAGTTACTTAATTTCTCCTTTGAATTTATTTTAAATATTTTAACAACATTTAATAACCCATAAATTCCAAAATCAGAAAAAATTATGCAAAAATGTTATTTATCTTTATTTTGTTTGTATAAAGAGCAGCAAAAAAGACTAAATTCCAAAATTACAATAAAACGCCCAAGTAATTTTTTTTTTTTTTAGAGATAAAATATATAAAAACATTATGTGTGTCCAAAAATAAATTGGTTTTCTTATGTAAACATTTCTTTGCACTTTCAATTTTGTAAGAATAAAAAAAAATATCCAGAAAATTGTTCACATTTCCTGAAAAATAAGATGCTTTCGAGAAGTCAAAAACAAAAAAATTAAAATAGGATAGAGGGGTAATTGTTTTTATCTGAAAGGAAAACTTCGTACCTTAATGTGCCATTTCCTTACAAAATTGTCAAGATACAAGTTTATATCCGGTGAACATTTGTTTTCTTAAAAAAAAAAAATAAAAATAATAATAAAAAACTAAAAATGAAAAATTATAAAAAAGAAAAATTAATGGAAAAACGAAGTATTATACGAAAATTGAAAAAACTAAATAAAAATAAAAGACATGTCCAATGTCCACTTTAAAAATTTTCTTTTTGTTTTAAATTCGTGAGGTGAATCTGAATACCCATTTCCTATTATATTGGCTTTTTTTTTTCTTTCTTATATTTAATCAAGGTAGTCACTTCGTGCACCGGTAAAATTTATTCTATAGTTCCTTCGTTCCTTGATATAGAGATTTAATTGAAGATCCCATATCAGACTATTAAAATAAATTTATTAGCTGTTATTAAACTCATTGTCTATAGTTGAACAGACCCTTGTATGGTTAATTTTATGAGTTAACAACCGACACATACTTTACTTCAATAAGTAGTTTTTTTTTAATGTGTTATTAAATTATAATTTTTCTACTAAAATTAATAAAAGAAAATATACTTCTTAAATCCTTTTATTTTACAAATCTCTTCCCGTTTTAAATCAACTTAATATTAAAAATTTATCGGTTTAGAAACCGAATAGTTCACAAAAATATTCAATAGTTTGTTTTATTAATGTTTTTATTTTTAAAATGAAAAGCAAGGCAATAAAAAAAGACAGGATGAATATCCTTACGGAAAAAAAATAAAAGTAAAATATAAACAAGAAAAAAAGGACTTCAACAAAATATTTTGTTTGTTTGAGAATGTCTTTTCTAAATTATCTTGGGCATCCTTTAGAAAATTACACTTAATAGTCAAGGTTATTATTGAGCACATAAGTCAAGTAAGTGAATTTATAAATCAAATTAAAGGGGACAGATATATGTGTTGTATATATGTAAAAAATTAAATATAAAAATAAATCCCTTTAAACCTGAAAATTTGTTATATTTCAATTTATATGCTTTTGTTTAGAATTGCGCAAAAAGAATGAGATTTAATGATTTACTAAAGATGGTATGAGAGAAGACCTTGATGATTTATTACAGTAATTTCAAAGCTTTATCTCGAAATTATTTCTTTCTGATTGATATTTAAAAAGAAATTATAGACTTCCACAAATAAAAATCAATGATAAATTTTATTAAAGCTGCACACCTCCTAACTGTCCCACTTTTTCATCCCGTCTAAATTTCCTGTTCCCCATTACCAAATCCATACTTCTTTAAGTATAAAAGGTATCCCTCCTAGTGATTTGGTGACTTTAATAAAAAAAAAAAATAAATAACAAATCAGTCGAAATGAAGAGTTAAGGCTTCCATTAGAAAAATTTAAACTTTTCATTAATGATTTATACTTTGGTATATTTTGGACAAATTAATATAAATTATTTATCTAATGACATCATAACATCTCTTTCATAAAATCTTTATAGATGCTTTAATATTTATTTTTTTATTGAAAAAGTGAAAGGTTAGTTTTGCCTGTTTTTTTTTTTGTTTTGAGTTTAAGAAGTATAAATATATATTTTGGTTGGCCATAATGTTTTTAGCCTTCCAGCAACATATGATGGATTCTAATTTCATTCCAACATTGAATATATTTTTTTTGTGTTTTGTTCTCCTTAAAACCACTTCAACAGTTTCCATAAAAGAACAATTATGGTGAAGTTATGAGAATTGGAGATAATATGTAAACACTTTTATGCACGTATTATCCTTTTTATTCTACCGACCGTTTAAAAAAAAGGATTCATATCTGATTAATAACGATATTCATTGACCGAAAGATATTATGAAGAGCAAACAACTTTAAAAAAAAAGGAAATAAATTTATTATTATTATTATTTCATTTGGCTATCGGTTTTTCACGATGTGGCTGCGGCTTTTATTTGAAAATTTTTAAAGCAACATCATTACATATGATAGGTAGACATTTTAATGAATATAAAAATTTAGGAATATTTTTATTTCCACTATATTTAAGATCAATCAACGGAACAATAATTAAATCATCTTTTAGCTGAAAACTAATAATTAGCACACATTTTTATTTGATTTTATCTTTTGATTTGTAAGAAAAGCTTTTCTTTAAAAATTACATTATTTTTCTTAATAAACAAAATGAAAATTTTTTTCTTAATGCCTCACAAGAATTTAATCTGATACTAGTATGCAAATTTTCTCGACAGACTGCAACTTTCTGATTTTCTTCTTGAAATCATGAAATAGCTATACATACAGTATATAATTTCTAATTTCTAATGAGAACAGAAATTTTATTATGTTATTTAAGTACGAAGAGGCATAGAACTTCAATCTTATAACATTAACTATTATTAAATTTTTTTCTTAAAGTAAATATAATGGATATCAAAAATGATGTTGCTATTTTGATGGTGAAACTTTGATTTTGACATTTCTTTATTTATATTTCCATGCAAACATAATACATATATATAAACATAATACATCGATAATATCTAGAAATCTATTAAAAGTTGTTGAATCAAACTCTATATATCTAAAAAAGGGTTAAAATAATATCTAGTGCAAATCTTATTATGTCTTGCAGTAAGTGTTACAAAAAAAAACATAATTTTCAGAATGAAAGTCCAAAGAATTCTAAATCTACAAATTTTCTTAATAAAATATTTTGGGTTAAAAAAAACTTTTAAAAAAAATAATACGAATTTTTTTTTCTTTAAAATATCTGATTTTCGAATTTTGCGTTCCTTGATTTTTATAAAAATACTAAATTTTTTACTATGATGTTAAAAATGGATATTGAAAAATATATATCTTATGGTGGTCAGTGAAGTTACAATATATATAAATTTTTTTTAAATATCTATTTTCTCACAATATATTTATTATATAAATTTAAGAGAAAAGCATGTGACCCTTATTTTTAATTATAGAAGAGAACGATATGCTTTTAGCTTATTTAAAGGGATAAACGATATATATTTACTTTTACTTATTATTATTATTCTATTCCATTTCTACTCTCTATTAAAAAAAAAGATGACCAGAAATTAGAAATATAACCTAATTCAATTTAAATATGAAAATTATAATACTGTTTTAGAAATTCAACACAGGGCCAAAACCGTTGAAAGTATAAAGCATATAGGTCTTTGTGAGTGCTGCTTAAAGTAGTACAAAACTTTTCTTAAGAGTAAATTGATTATATTATAAAACTATCATAAAACTAGAATTGATCCGTATTCGAGGCATATAGATGAATGCCGTTGATGAATGAAGGTCTCGAAAAAAAAATAAAATACGAGGAATGTCCTACAAATCTTCTTCATTAAATATTATGTTAGTTAATTAAAATTACAAATACAAATTCTGTTGTGATTGAAAAAAGCTGTGAACAATAGCAACCTCTTTACTGGTCTGAAAATTATCGTCTTTTTCAATTGAAAATGCCACACGACATCCATAGAAAAAAATACAATAAGAAAGACTGACGGGAAACAGATTAAATATTTAAAGGAATGTTTTATTTTTCATAAAAAAATTATCCCAAATAATATAACAAAAAATATTAATAAAAAGATAAAAAAAAATGTTTTTTTGATATAATCGGTTATTGCTAATATAGATATTTGAATAATTATTAGTAGATTAATATGCTCTAAATATTTTTATTTTTTTTATAATAAAAATAAAGCATTTTAACTTTAAAAATAATACATGAATTAATGCTTCCTAAAGTTCACAGTTCACTTTCAGTTTATTTCATTTGGTATTTTTTTATTTTTGCAAAGTTCATTTTGATTTGAATTAATTTTATCGGTCGTTTAATTGAGCTATATTTTTAACTCGGTCAGTAAAAATATTACGTTCATTTTTTGAACCCGTTCAATTTTTTTTAACTCGGTCAGTAAAAATAGTTAGTTCATTTTTTTCACCCGCTCTTGAAAAGAGTCGTTCAATTGAAAAATTTTTTTTTTTAATTTTTTTTTTGTTTTAAAAAGAGCCGTTCAATTGAACCCGTTCACTGAAAAAAAACGAACGACTCAATACAGTTCAGTCAAGTGAACGAGATTCCCCATCACTACTGCACACTGTATTTAAATTAAAATTCAGTCTCTGTCTTGGTCCACGTCTTAAGCTTATTTAACAAATTTTTATTCTTTTATAAATTTATCCAAAATTCATTACTGTGAATATGATTCCCGTTAACGTCTTCATGTTTGACTTTTTGCTATTTATTTATTTAATTTCCCTGAAACAAAAATAATATAAAAAAATATCGTTAAGAACCAAAAAATATTTTTAAATTTTTTTGAAAGCCAAAAGCAATAGGTATGTTTTTGTTTGGAAAATAAAAAATTCTATATATTGAAAACATTGGATTTCAAACTTGTAGTGAGAAAAATTAATACTTTACAAATTGTCTGCTGTGCATCTCATGCCCTTGAGAAAATACGTGTACAGAATTTTAATTTTATACTCAAAATTTTATTACAATTGTTACTATCTTGTTTTTTGAATGAAGTCTTTAAAATTTAAAATAAATAAAAATGCAATATATAAAAACAAATATTTTAATATAAATCCTTTATATATAGGGTCTTTTAACGAATTTTATTTGTTGTGTTTCAATATAATTTTTAGTTTCTCGTTCTCTTTTCCTCGCAAAAATATAAATTCCTTAAAAATTGTCATCCAATATATATAAGATTTTGCTATAATGCATTGACTGTGTAACGAGCCAATGTACAAAATGTCATATCAATCGGATGAGGAGAAATAAGTGGGTCAATTTTCTATTCTTAAATTTGGTGACAATCAATGCGACTAAATTATTACAAAGGATTTAAATACATTAAATTTTCAGATTAGAAATAAAATATAGATAAACTTATTCAGTTTTTTTTTTTTTTAATTTATTTCAATAATCAACAGAACTAGTGGAATGAAAATTGACGAGCTTAAGAAAACTTTTTCTTACAATGTTATATTTATTAATAAATAATGAAGGTTTATTTTTATTGAAAATTTATTTTTGAATATCGTATAAACGTCAAAAACAATCTCATTCACGTGAAAAAATACAAAATATTCCCGTCTTTTTTTCCCTTGTCTGAAAATAAAATCTAATAAATTGTAAAACATATGTACATACATAAGAATGTAGGTAAAATAACAAAAAAAAAATTTTAAACATCTTTCTTTCCAGGATATTACCCGCATATTTTTTTTTTATTTATATTTATTTTCTTCCTAATTTTTATATATAACTTTTTATATATAACTTAAATAAAATTGATTGCAAATAAATTTATTCCTAAATTACATTTTTATTATTTGAAAGATATTTAAATAGAAAAGGAATTTTGTAAAACATGTTGCGCCTTTTTTTTTTGAATAAAAATTAAAAAAAAAAAATTAGTTGTCAAACAGGATATACAGTCTTCAGTCTTCACAGTCATACGATATACAATGGTTATTTTTGTATACGAATGTATTTTTATAATTAAAATAAAATTTATTTCTATTTTGATTCAGAAAATTACTTTTTTAATAATTTTTTCTCATACTTTAGAATTTCACAGATATTCAAACTAATAAAGTAACTGGTAGTTGAGGCAATTCCGGTGGACTGTGTTGTTTCAAAGAAAATATGAAAATAAACGTAAATTTAATTTTTTGTATTTTTTATGTGGTAACTTAATGAGAACCCTTTTTTGATGAATGAGTTATTGAAAGAAAAAAACGTATGAAATCATTAACATCTCATAATAGGTAAATAACTTAAATTAGAAGTATCAAATAACCATATTCATTTGTAAATTAAAATATATCTGACATAATATAGAAAATCTGCCGTTGGCATTTGCGTAATCAATATAATGTAAATGCTCAGAAATTGTTTTTTTGTAGGTACGTATGTACCATAATCTTTGTCATCATTTATCATCAATCACCCTTTAGATTTAGATAAAAATAATGAGTATGGGGTCATATCGATTTACTTTATCATTTGAAATCTTTATTTGACTGATTTTTAACGACAACGAAATATTAAATTTCTTGATTGAATCGGAGTCGGAAATCGTTTTGATGTAATATACAATTTTTTTTTTTATACAACCAATTAAACTATAAATGTTAACCAAAATTATCGTAAATTACTTAGACATTTAAAGAAACTGGGTATCGTAGTGGTCAAGCGTCTGATTAAAATTAAAAGTTTTTTCATTCAGGGTTTTGTTCTGGTATTTTTTCCGTTTTTCATTAGGATCTTTTTATTAAAAGCACATTAACGACTGCTTGAAGTTAATGGAATTTTGTGATTAAATGAAGTTGTAAGGTGCTTTTAAGATCACTTAATCTAATAATTATAGACTTGTTTTTAAAGCTTTAAGACGACGTCAAAACTGTGCTTTAATTTAATTTGGTTTATTTTTTTTTTATAATTCATATATGTATACAGAACATCCCCACTGAAAAAAAACTCCTTGGAAAATTAGCTATAAGAACCAGCTATAATGGTATAACTAAAACTTCAAATATTTCCTAGTAGTATGTGTTCAAAATTTTGCATTTATTATTAAATACATCTGTTCAAAAATATAAAACAAATGCATTGTAGCGAAATTTGTTACTAGAAAATTATAATTTTTATTGTTTTTCCTATCGAAAAATGAATCACAAAAAAAGTTTTTTTGTACAATATGAGTTTCAGAAATTTTTATGACAAATATTGCTATAATCATATGAACATAATATACATATAATAAAAAGTAAAACTATTAACTATTTTTCGTTGTTATGACAAATAGCAAATTTTGATAACGTCATTCACTAGGTCGATTTGAACTTCATTCATAGCAAAAAATATACAGAAAATATAGTTACGGCAGCTATCTGTTTTTTCAGTGCAATTTAAGAATTAAATTATAAAATCGTATATATATTTATGCATTAAATGAATAAATTATAAATTTTAATAAAATTTACATTAATATTACTTGAAAGAGGTATATAGCAGTATTATTTTTTCCTCTGAAATAACGAAAAATTTATGAATTAAATAATTGTTTGCATAACAGAAATTGGTCTAACTCAATTAAAAACTTGTTCATTCAATAAAACAAAAAGCAGTAAAATAATATATTCTCTATAAAAGTTTTTTAAAAAGTTTTTTACAATATTTACATATTTTATTTTGAAAACTAAATCGAAAAATACTTATTTCATATTCTAAAACTTAATGGGCCTCATTTGTGGTCATAATATTATTGAAACAATACTGATTTTCTTTAATAAATATTGAACGTCTGAAAATAATGAAAGCGAATATCGCATTTCCGAAACAATTTCGGAACAATGTGATGTAGAACAGTGGGTAAATTTAAATAAGTATATACGAAATTTTTTCACATAATATTCAATAATTAAAATTTAAAAAATCTTACGTGAGCATACAATCATAATTAAAAAATTTTATATTTACTTAGACATCTCCTTCCTTTTACTTTTATATTCATAAAATCTATCACTTTCATATCATAGAAAATGAAAATTAATATCCTTTATATATCTTCTTATAAGTTTTTTATTTTTTTTATTATTCTTAATATTTTTTTGCAACATATTAATTTTTTTTTTTCTTCAAATAGAAAGCAATCAATTCAATTTTTTTTAACCTATCAGAGGTATGTATAAGTGAAATAATAAAAGTGTAAAGTAGCATATTTTTCTATATCCTTATTATCCTGATTATCCTTATTATGATCTCTTTGTATAGTCACAATTTTATGCTATATAGAATAGATATAAATGTTATTTAGAATAATTTTCATTAAAAACATAGGTTTATGGGAATATAAAAAAGAAATTGCTGTCATCAAAAATAAAAAATTCATTATAATCGATTTATTTATATATACAATGTGTTCTGGAATTATATTTGAAAAAAATAAAATAAAATAAAGAAAATATATAATGGATGGATATTATGAAATATCAATACAAGGCCTTAAATGCTCTTTAAAATGCATTAATAGAGTCAGTTAAGCTGGACAAAGACGTTGAAGAATGATTTAAGAAAATTTACTTAAATATAATTCCCATTATAGCTTGTGTTAGCTTTCTCTGACAAGACATAGAAATTTTCATAAGAAGGCAAATAAGAAAAAAAATAATTTTTCTTATGCGGAGCTTATATTTTGATTTGCTTACATAAATTTCGATGAAATTTTTTTTACAAGTTTTGAATAATATTTTTTATGATAGATAATTTTGTATTAAAATCTGAAATTTTGTTAAAATTTTTTTTCGCATATATAAAAAATATTAAAATTTTTTTCTTGGCAACCGAGAAAAGCTCCTGAAATATTCCTCTATGTCTATATGAAGAAAAACAATACTTAATATTCATTTTTTTATTGCCTTCTCGTTATGATATTCACGAGTTCATGCAATAAATCACTATTTCAATGTAACTTAAATGTTCAAAGGTTAGTCTCAGGTTGCTTCAGTACAATATTTTTCATTTTGCTGCTTCATAAAATTCTACTCTCTTAATTCAACAGTTGTTTTACTACTGATTTATTATTCTCATGTGACTGAAAAATAAATTTAAAAAGTGAAAAAAAAAAAATCAGATTTATACATTTTTTGAATAAAATTGTTATTTTATATGTTTCTGTATTTTCATTATAAATACATTTTATATTTTTCAAATTGAGATAAAATAAAATATTTTGAATAAGAGTTGGAAAAATACATTAATGCTTTTTTATATGAACATTTTTTTATTTATTTATTTATTTTATTTATTTTTAAAACATATTCGACAACTTGTCTGACTTTGGCAACTAAGTTATGTCCGATCCCGATGACAATTCCAACTTTTTAAGTTTTTTTCTAATTTTTTTTTTTTTTTTGCATTTTTCTTACGGCTTGTCACTTTCATTACAAAAATTTGACATCAGTTCGGTCATTCTAATATGCATTTATAAAATTTTTTAATCTCGAAAACATAATTAGTTAAATTTCATTATTGTGCCAGTTTGATCGCTGGAATAAAAACTATGTTTTTTGCTAATATTCTTAATATGTACACTTGTACAGTAAAATATACTTTCGTACATACCTACAAGGTTTTCTTTTAAAAATTAAAATCCTTAGGGGCAATATATTTTTATTTTTTTTTTTTGGCAATTCAAATTCAACACTTTTGCGAATTTTAATGTGAATTTAAAATGATAATTTTAGAATAAAAATTCATTGACACGATTCTCACTCTTCTGGCTGGCTATAAAACAAATTTCTTGTCTTTAAGGATATTTTCGCAATAAATGGAGAAACCGTATATTTACTTAAGAAATAATTTACGAAATTCTATCTTATCATGATTATTTTTATAATAAGGCAAATAAAATTTCAATATACTTATTTTAAATTCCTTATATTGCTTATATAGGTTTTTATGCTTTCCCGAACACTGTTATGCATATAATTTTAGACAATCTTCTATCTATCTATCTATTAAGAATTAAAAATGGAGGTAAAAAGTTAGTTGGTAAAATAAAAGACAAATAATTAAAAAAAAAACTTAATTTATTATCTTTATCTTTAAACATTTTCTCACAAAATATAACTTTCTTTTCCACAAAAAAAAAATTGCCTAAAATAATTTTATCTAATTTTCCAAATCTTATCGTTTTTTTTTATTTACATTATAATAAAACTTTATTATTTTTAAAACATTAATGTAAAAATATGCATAGAATTTTTTTTTACAAAATTAATTAAGACATTATTGTAGAAAAAATATTTGTTTTCCAAAAAAAAAAAAAACAAAAAAAAAAACAGCTCAACTAAAACAATCAAAATTCAATGTAAATATTTATTATTTTTTAGGCATAGTGAGTTTAATAATAAAGTTCATAAATTATTTGAATAGGATAATGTTTGCTAAATGTCTGAATTTTAATTATTTTCTATAAAATTCTTCAAGTTCATAAATTTTTATATTGAATACATGAAATTTCTTTTATTTTAAGTCACTTTTCTTTTGTATGTGTATCTATTAAAATTTCTATTCCATTATAATTTATTTTTTTTTAATTTATATGATATAAAAATATTTATTACATGAATTTAAAGTAAATTTAATTATTAACGTTGAGAAGTTCATATCTTGAAAGAACAAAATTTTTATTTTAAATTTATGTCCATAGTCTGATAATAAATATTTTTCAAAATCTGATAAAATTTCTATATTTCGAAGCTATTTCCTATTTGGTGAAGAACATTTTTCTACTTGTATAAATTTATATTTTTTACGAAAGCAATAAGGCATAAATTTTCTATTCTTACTAAAATGTCAGATAGAATTTGTACGTGTCGTCGTCGCCGTAGTCTGAAAATAATTAGTATTATCACTAGAGGATGTTTATATGTGGTCAGATTGTCAAAATTACACTGAGCCAAAAAAGGCGTACTAAATTTTAGGACTTTTGGCATTAAATCAAGTTCTAGTATTTTTATACACAAAACAACAACAAATACATTTTTTTTATAAAAAAAAAACAATATTTAAGTTCTTTCGGTATCATATCAAGTACAAACTGCTCTAAAATCGTAAAATTAATGCCAAAAGGCATAATTTTTATGCCCAGAGGCATAATTTTTAGTACTAAGAGAATTAATGTTATTCCGAAAATTCTTGAATTAAAATATTTGAATAATTTTAATACTATGGCCGAATGGTAGAGTGGTTGAATGAAATGCTAAAGACCGAGGTTCGAATCCCGACGAAAGCATAAGAAAAATGTATACTATATTTATATTTTTTATTTTGTGTACATGAATAATTTTATTACTATGGCCTAATGGTAGAGTGGTCGGTAGAAATGCTAAAGACCGAAGTTCGAATCCCGAAGAGGACATAAGAGAAATAAAATAAGAAATTAGAAATAAAGAAAAATAAAAAAAAAAAAAATAAGAAAAAAAAATTAAAATAAAAAAATTTTTGTTCTCTCTTTTAAAAAAATTTAATCCCAAAAGGCATTGATTTTAGTAAAACCGTCATTGGACGGTTTTTCTTGCGGAAAATACATGATTTTATGCATTTTTACATGATTTTAGCACGTTTTTTATCTCAGTGTATTAATTAACGGATCTGGTGATATAAATGAAACATATTTTCGTATTGAGGGATTTAATTTTGAAGTGCAATAGTACAAGACAGGTAGAACTGAAAATTTGTGGATCGATCAAAGTGGATCGATCTTATTATAAGATATGTTTGTTATATTTTTATTTTATTTTTTTAGATAAAAATAAAAAAAATAATTTAAATTGAAATAAATATAAATTTTTTGTGGTGAGACTCCGAGCAACTAGATTGTTATCCCAATAAGATAACATTATTAAGGACAATGATAATAATTAACTACTTTGTTTCTGAAAATAACACGTGATTTTGATGAATTAAATAAAATGCATAAGGTTCTAGATTTAAAAAAAAATTATAATATGTACGAATTCGTACGCATATATTTATATAAAATGTAACGTATGTAAAAAGAGAAATGAAAAATATGTTATTTTCTTTATCCTGCACTCATAAATGACATTTAACTTTTACAAAGAAGTCGCGTACAGAAGAAATTGAATCAAATACAAAATAACAATCATAATAAAAAAAGATACTTATGATGTCAAATCCCATCGTCTTTTAACAGTGACAAAACGTAAATTTCAAGGAAAATAAAATATGTTGAATAAAAAAAAAACAAAATGTATTTAAATAAAATCAACTTTACATATTTCTTTTTTTTTACCAAAGATTGTTATTTTCTATATTACGGTATTATCATATTATAGAAATGAGGTATGGGCAATTTAAAAGAAAAAAAATACTAGACAGACGACACAAATATGATATATGTATCATGTTCATGGCTTTAATATTATTTAATTAATTTTTTAATATGTTTTTTAGTATGTTATTCCTGAGGGGGTTCAGGATAAAATGCTATTTTTCATGTGCCATTTCACAGAACCAATTATGGTTTTTTTTCAACCTGTTACTAATTCTCTGAGAAATCTTAATGAATTATATAATTTTTTAGCTTGTAATTTTTCTCATCCGCTTTCAAAATTAAATTTAAGTCATATAGGTACATGAAATTGAAGCTATATTCTTCAGGATGATGGCACAACGCACATATGTGTATATAAATTTATTGTATTGATTTTATAAATTTTTATTGTTATATTATGTAGTTTAAGTGTTACATTCGAAACTTAAGAAACAATTTGTAAAGAATTACTGATAGATTGAATAAATAAAATAAAAATAAAAAATTATAAAAATAAAAAATACGCTATTTCATAACGAGGATAAATACAGATTCATTCAGCCTTACTTTTAGTATCTTAAATAGTTGACGCGTATCTTATTAAGTCTATCAGCTGCACGTTTCATTAGGAAATTAATTCAAGGCTGCAAGGCACATATATATATTTTTAAACTATCATTGATTTATTTTATTATGGCTATACTATAAAGTATACATAGATAGTTGTATTGTTTCAATATAAAATTCAATAATCGCCTCTCATTAGGAATAATAAAATTAAATATTATATCAGTGAAATTGATTCTGACAGGTTTTTTATTTCCAATTTAAAAGTTTTAAATTGATTTTATTGGAAAGATTTTTTTTTAATCATAAAACAAAATTATTATTTGGGGATAAAAAAAAAAAAAAAAAATTAGAATCAATTAAGCTAATTATACTTTGCGAGAATCAAACCGTAAAATCCTTAAGTGTATTTTTGGTCCTTGATAAAAGGTACTTAATTTTTTTTCCTTTCTTTTATTATTAAGTGATGATGGCTGTAAAAAAGGGACGCGTAATGTAAAAATAACTTCCAGATTGGGGATATATTTCTTTTTAATGAAAATATATAAAATGTATACTGAAGTTCAAAAAATGTACTGTGTAAAGGACAAAATGATAAAAATCATTAATGTTTTTTTTTTTTAATTTTTTTTTATTTTTATTGAAATAAATTAAAAAATAAAGAATTTTTAAGGTAATAAATAAGCCATAATAAAATTATAGAAATTGAAATTTTTTTATGTAAATCCATTTTTTTTTGTATATTTAGATGTAGTAATGTACATTTGACTGCTTAGAATGGGTTCTTTTATATTAAGTAATCATTGCCCGAATACGTCATACGTCATACCACAGGCCCGTAATCACCTAGAGCTAGGCCAGTATATAAATCTGATGTCCCAGAAAACTTCCCTCAGTTGCATAAATTGGCATTAACAAATTAACGAAATAATAAAATGATTTTAGAATTATTTACGAAATTTAAATTTTCTTTATTATTTATAGAACTGTAGGAAGACTTTCTTATTTAGATAATTTTCCTTCTTGAGTATTGCAGGTTAATTTCTATAGAAAACAAATTTTCAAGTTAGTTCTTTCTGTATTGAATAATATTTAAGATTTAGCATGAAATCAGAAATCATAGTTCATTATTTACTTACTTTCATTTTTTAAAAAAACTAATAGATTATACATCTAGTTCGTACTAGTCCAGTACATAAATAAAATTAATAATTTTTCCCACGTAAACAATGATAAAATCCCTACTCTCTGGTCAATAAATTTTCTATGCTCTGTGAATATTAAAATAAGAAAAAAAATATTTATTGCGATAATTATTTAGACGTAATGCAGAAGGCACGTATTTTTATTTTATGTTAGCATAATGTTTTGTTTTTTAACGCTGAAACAAACACCTTTCCCAGATTATTATTTAGCAAGCATTCACATATTTTCCATAATTTTAAATTGCTGGTGTAGAACAAAATAATATGCATTTATGTTATATTAAAGAAATTTAATTGTTTTTATTCAAATTTTCCAAAGTCAGTTTTTCCAGGATATTATAAAGTTATCATGAAAGAAAACATTTTTCTCAATGATATGAGTATTACAAAAGATATATTCCATATACTTTAATAAAAAAAAAAAGTTTATAAAACTTCTATACTATACTATCCAAATATAATTACATATATGTAAGTAATTTGGAAAATCATGCCAGAACAAATAATTCTTTTTTTCTGAAGAACATATAGACATAAATAATAAATTTAAAGTACCTATTATAAATTTTTAAATCATAAATTCTCACAATTCTCTGCGTTTTAAGAAAATTTTGAAATTTTGATTTTAAAATATACCTAAACATTGATGTTTATTTTTCCTATACAAAAATGTGTATCATTCATATTTTTTCTCTAAATTTCTTAAAACAGAAATATTTTTTTCAACACATATGATAAAATAATGATAAACCTAAAATTTTTGAGCATTAAATGTTGTTGTTTTAGATATTTTGATGCAAAATGGATAATTTTGTAGAATAGTATATTGATTTTGTTCGTGGCTGGAGATTACAAAGTTTCATATACATATTAAGATAAGATGTATACTGTAACTGTTGGCCTATAAAAATTAAATTAAATCGAAATATTAAAAACAGACGTCACACTTGAATTATAAGATTTTGATCTATATTTTTAATTTTTATTTTATTTTGTCATGTCCTAATAATACCATAATAAATAACTTATATTTTATGTAAAATTAAATTCCAGTCTACTAGGTATATATGTATTAATGGAAAACTTTTCAATAGAATTTTCTTCCAAACTATATATTCACCTGCTATTGATAGAAGATTCAGTGTGAATTTAATGATAATTCAAAAGGACAAATCGTTCCTAAGGGATTTATTTAATGCGAATGTTTATATGTACTTTTGTATATAATATCAAAATAAATTCGAAAAAAAAATATTTATAAAAGCCTATTAAATAATATTAAGTTGTTTTATAATTTAAAAAGAATTTCCAATAATTTTTTCGCTATGTACATAAAAACTAAATACGTTATATTAAAAGGGTATTTTATTGTCGGAATTTATTTCATTTCTATAATAAGAAAAGATATGTAATAAATTACATTTTGATAACAATAAATTGATCAAATTATGTTTGTGTTGGCAAAAACAAAATATAAAGGAAAGGTAAAAGAAAGGACATTAAAATTTCCAAAGAAGTAATAAAACCAATCAACCATTTAAAATGGTCAAACAAAATAAAGAAAACAAACTTAAAGAGCGGTTTATTTATTGACATTTTATACAATATAAATTAGATTTATTGTAATATAATATATATGTAAATTATATATATGAAATGAATGTGTATGACTTTGAATAAGTTTTTATTTTTAGTATTAGTTTATCTACAGATAAAATTTAATTTTATTTTATGGACAATAAAGCAAATATTTTTATTTTTAATCAAAATCAGTTTAAAATTGCACTAAGATTAAGTGTACAGTCTATGTATTTATTTTATATAATATTATTTCGGTCTTCTGCTCAAAAGTCTATTTGAACGAGAAAACGTATTTCAATATTTTATATATTTTGAAAAAGATTAAAGTTTGAGCAAAAAAAAAATCATTTATTATTAACCTAAACATCTTTGAGACGGCTAAAATAATACAGCCAACCATTGGCGCAATTTGACAACATAATTTTTTTTTTTTGCGAACGAAAATCACTGCTTTTGCATAATCCGTTTTTTTTAATAGCAGCTACGAAAGAAAATACCTAATTTGAAAAGATAACTAACGAAAACCAAAATGTTGTTACTGTGAACACTTTTGATTTCGCTTATATAAGTATATCCTCATAAATTCAATTTTCTAGCATAACGTACATACTACATACATCTTAACTCTAATGTAATGATAATATCTTTAACTTTTTTATATTCAATTTAAATACAAATTTCTTTTTCAAGGATTTTGTAATAAAAACTCCAAGTTCAAAATGTATCCCTTTTAACACGTATTGGGTGTGTAAAGGATATTTCGATTCTGTTTATTACACAAAAAGAAAAGAAATTGTTATGAAAATCTGATTTCTTCTCAAAAAAAAAATTTTAGTTAAGAAAAACTTCAATAAAAATTTTTCTCGTTTTTTTATCTTTTCTTTGCAAATATTGGAAAATTGAAAAGAAAAAATCTCAAATGTGGGAAAACAATTTTTTTTTGTTACATTATTCAATCGCATGGACAAAAATTCCATAAAAAAGTATTAGATTTATTTTTTATTATTGAAAATTTTTTAATCAAAAATTATGCAAAACACAACGAGTGGAAAAAATTTCAGTATAAAAATCGTGAATTTGAATAATTTTTTTTGTTTTTTTTTGCTCCGGCTGTAGGCGTCTCAAGAATAATTCGTAATTTTCTTCAAATACATGGTTGCGTGCGCCGTAGCTTTTTTGCTATTAACATTATCATAATTTTTCATTTTCTAAGTTACAGTTTTCATTTTAGTGTTGGTAAATGGATATGTCAAAGAAATTATGTCTAATCGAAACACAAGCGATGAAAAAGTCCAGAAATGTGCTTGAGAGTTCAGAGTTCCGAATATATTCTTCATATATATAATAAAAAAGTAGGTGGTTATTTATTTTTACTAAAATAATTCATTTAAAAAAAAAAACTATTAAGAAATCAATATTTTATTTATCTATATTTATTTAAATTATTTTTTAACTTTTTTAAATATTATTTTGTTTAAGTATTTACAGCTTAACTATTATATAAATACATTTTTGGGAATTTACACTATTTGACTATTTGAGTAATAGTATGATATTTATGTATAGTTCGAAAGTTTTATTATTCATTCGTCGATGTACGCATTAATATATAAGTGCCCCACAGTGGGGCCCACTAAAACATGTAAATGAAATATTTATACATAATTATATATATACTGTTTTATAAGTAAATCGGTTAAAAAAAAAACTTATTGTTTATTGCATACTATTACATATTTATAAATTTCATAAAATTTTTTCTTTAACAAACTATCATTGTTAATATGATTGTTATAATAGTTAATCAAAGTTGAATTGGATAACTGAACACTATTAAAAACTTTTTTATTTATCGATTTTATAATGTCTCCAGCATCTGTATCGTCAACTTCAATATTATTAGGTTCATCATTTTCATCCAGATCCATTTCTAATTTTGCTTCTTCTTCATTTATTTCTTCGGTCATGTCATTAGTATTTAGTTTATTCTGATTTTGGTGTTGATTAAGATGTATTTGTGTATAAGTAGCAGCAGCAGCTGCTCCTGCACATAATTCTAAAATCCGGTGAATAGTATAGGGTTGAAGTCCGGCCATTACACTAAGGAAATGATTTTGTAGCAAAGCAAAAAGTGATGTGCCATAATCATTGTATTGTGGTAACATCGTATTAACACAACTAGCGGTTGCTGTTAAATCTCCCGTATTTGGATATTTGGATGGTAATCTTGCTATTCCCGGAGGCGAAAAGTTAAATAGATTTGTTGGTGAAGGTGGTGTTGCATCACTTATTAAATTTCTATTTGAATTAATATTTGGTTTTGGGTTTTGCCTTTTTTCTAATGATCTTATAATTGAACGATTATTGTTTAATTTTAAGCCCATGCTAATGCATTTTTTTGATGTCATATGTCCGGAATATGAGCCGGAATGTGAGAAACGTTTTCCACAATTATCGCAACCAAATGGCTTTTCACCTGAATGGATCCGTAAGTGTTCTTTCAAATGGTGTTTAAATTTGAAAGCTTTATCGCAATCGGTGCATTTGAATTTTCTTAAAAATGATGACTCATCGTGACTGATCATGTGCCGTTGCAATCTATAAACATTTGCGAAGTGTTTGTGACATATTTTGCAATTCTGAAATAAAAAAAGACATTTGAAAGAATTTTAAGATTGTCTGGTATTTTTTAAATGGTTTAGTAGTAATGGAGAAATATACAAAATTATAAATCAAGAATAACAAAAATTATACCAATATACATTTTTTTTGCTCAAACTACATTGTAAAATGATACAATTTATTATAAACAATACCTTTTCACAAAAACGACTTTACAAATCAGAATTTGATAAAATATGAATCTAATTTTTTGTACATTTTGCTACAGCAAAATTTTCTACGAAAATTCAAAAAATCCATAATTTATGTATGTATGTTTCTCTTTTTTTTAGTTTTGTATAAAAAAAAAAAGGAAAATGAATAATAAAATTTCTCACAGTCCCTTATAGTATTTATATTTATCACAATGAAAAAAAATTATAAGAAGGAGAAACTGTAGCTTTAAGTAACTCGCATTTGAAAGTTTAACTTCAGGCACTGCAAATTTGTCGATAAAGTTTTTGAAAGTAAATTTATTTAAAAATATCCCAATTTTATTTTATGCAATATAGAAACAGCCTATTATTTTATATTATTATTCAACTTATAGTTTCAAAGTGAAAATATAAAAATTTATTTATTTTTGTTTTTATATAAAAACCAATATACTTTTTCACTGTTATTAATTCCTTTAGATAAAATAATAAACCTGAAAACAAAAAGAAAAAAACAAAAATAAAACAAACATTACTAACTACTTTCCTATAAACACAAGATTATTACGTCAACAATTTCCTACATTTATTTCTAATACATGTATGTATGCATATCAAAAAGTTATTTTATTAATATGGAGTGAAAAGGTTCAAACTTCCCAGTATATTCCAAAAACATGGGCATTCAAACATTTAAAAAAAAATATGAGTATTAAGTACTTTAATCTTAATATTTTCCTCTAAAGTTAGGTATTTCTTAGTTGAAGACGACGATATTATTTTACGGTAGGTTATGTAGGTCATATACATACTCATTAGGTTTATAAATATTTAATTCTTTTGCAACTTAAAAGAACATAAAAGATAGAAAAGAGAATGACTTCATTTTAAAACATGGAAGATTTTAAAACATGCCAAACAGGTTTTTCTTCATGTAATGAATTCAATGGCAAATGACTTTCAAAAAATGGTTTCAATTTGTTATTTCATCTTTTTTTTTATATTTGTATGTTTTTTTTTATATATAATATTTTCGTTGTTATGATGAGTGAATATAAGGTGAAACATGTTATAATGAAGGAAATCATATAAATATTTTTTTTAAAGATAGAATGCTTTTAATTTTTTATTTAATGGGTTAGGGAATAAAGAAAATTGAGAAATAAAAATAATTTCCCAAAGTAAGTCATTATGAAATAAGCTCCAACAAAATGTGACTTTTTTAATGCAGAATTTATGCAATACGTATACATTATACGAGTTTGTACATAATTAGTATGTTAGGAACTTTGAGTGAAAAATTCAAATTGTTTAAAGACCACGACGCGACGCGACGCATTGCTTAATATACAGCAGTGTCAACCCGATATATTAAATTATTATTTTGTCCCTCTTGGATCGGTAGAATAATGCTAACACACATGTTTTCATATGAAATTCAAAGACAAAATAATATAATGTCTTTTATAACACATTAACAATAGAGGTTTTTTATTTTCATACATAGTTTTGTTAATCATAATTTTATTGTTTTTTATTAAAGGTTTTTTTTTCTAATGTTGATAAAGAATAAATTTCTAAGTTAATCTTTTTTACCATAATACGTAACAAAAAAATTGTAACGAAACTGTCCACTGAACAAATTCAAGGCATTTTGTGGTTAAATTTATTTCCTATAGGTGAGGGTGTAATTTCCTAAAGGGATATTAAAACAGTATACAATAAAAGTGCTTTAGTATACTATTCAAGATTTATATCTTTCATCATGTTATGCCACTATTTATTCTTGACGAGAATTTATAACTAAAAAAAAGTAGCTTCAGGCTAAAAAATCATAATCAAAAGTCTATTTTGAATTAGAAATAAAATTTTATTGAATTCCGTTTAGTTTTTTTTTTTTTGTCGAGATAATTATGTGAGTTAAAATTCATTTTAAATTTACTAAAATTTGTACTGATGTCGTTGTTATCCTCCAAAAAAAAAAAATTGACAGTACAGCCTTAACTTGCAGTGTTAATTAAATTAATTTTTTTTAACTAAAAACATTTAATTGAATAAACATTTTTTCTTGTTACCTCATCAGCTTTAAGAAATATCTTTCTTTAAACTTGGAGATAAAATTAACTTTAAATTTAACAGCATAAATCTTTTGTACGAGATTCTTGATATCTTCAAAAAAGAATTAATACGTATATAAGATTTTTTCTACTTACATTTGATTTTGATGGATGCATCATTTTGTGTTTGTCTAAGTGATCACGTTGTGAAAATATCGCTGAACATTGTTGACATGAATAAGGTGGTCCTGCCACTAATTTTTGATTTTTTATATTTCGATTTCTTATCAAAGTTGTTGAAGAACTTGACGTTAATCGATCGGCACTCTTATCATCTTTATCAGTTAGACGTTTGAACTGGAAAAATTCTAATAACGACGACGGTGAGTCCGGTCTTTTGTTTCCTTCTGCAACAGTAACTTCTGTACATTCCATCGTCAAGTGTTGTTCCTTAAATTGATGTTGATGTGGTTTAATAACATCATTTAAATTAGATGTTGGTGATGATGTGCCAGAAAAAAAATTATTATTATTTTTACGATTATTATGTTGTGTTTCAAGTTTGGTTAAAAATTCCATATCATTGCCACCAGTTGTAGCAGTGACAAATGGTGCATAACGTAATAGATGTTGAAAAGGTAATTGTTCTGTGAATGCTTTCAAATTTTTCAAATCATGCTCGTTTTGATAATATTCTGCCAATTTCTGTGTGACAAAAAGTATGATTTTTTTAAAATAATTTTGTGACTATTTCCAAAAAAAAAAAATTTATTTTACTACTATTTAAAAACTAAAGATTAATAAAAAAAATCTCATATAACCACATGCACATAAATGCTACACATAGTATTTTCTCTAAATCTAAAACATAACCAAACTGGGTAAAAAAAAATGTTAAAAATCTAACAAGATAACGCATAGACATAGACATTACCTGCGAACTAAATAGCCTTTTTTGACATAAATAATTTTTTTTTATGAAATCATCATTTGCATGTGATGTTCTTGATGGGCAATTATCACTATAATTTTTTACATCGTTATTATTGTGATGATGATGCAAACTAGGTGCCAATGCAGCAACTGCAAAGAATACAAAAATATTGTTGTTTTATATAAAATGTAATTTTAATAATATAAAATAATATTTTTTATTAAATCATAAAGTTTATTATTTTTGTTAGATTAAAAATTATAATGCTGCAAGTATTATATGTATTAAAGATAAATTGTTATAAAAATAATAAAATTGGCTTAATAATTTATTTCTGGCTTATAATGTTATAATTGATGCAATGAAAAATACATTGTAGGGGAAATATTTATATAATAACGATGGTGTTGCCCTCTAAAAATATTTTATTTCCTATCTGATAGTAAGATAGAGATTTATTTTATTCGATCTATAGATTTTTTCACATCAATTTACTTTTAAAAAGATGATTGTTTGTTGTAAAAAGATGCTTGAATTTATTTTTGATCGTTAAGTTAAAAAAAAAAACATATATTTTAGATGTATTTTTATCGCATTTTAGACTTGGTTAATAAATGTTCTTAATCTTAATTTAATTCATTTGGGAATTTACGTGCGTTGCCTAAGTCGAATTGATCTGTGAAACAGAAAGGATAATACCCGTAACTACACCAATATTATCAATTTCTTTTGGTAACTAATTTTATTTAGAATTTAAACTTTTATAAAATCTAAAATTTATAAATATTTTATATGAATAAATTTAGACCTTTTCATGGTAGATGCATATAACTCCGAATCCGGAAATGATAATACGTCAAATACGCATCTTTGGGTATTTATAGAATAAAAATTGTTTTGCTGGTTCAAAAGTTATAATCTAATTAAGACTTTTGCCATCGTGAAATAAATATTTTCTACTTATATACCTATCGTTCTTATTACCTTTAAAATTTTTAAATTTTAAATTGCATTAGAAGCATTTTTCTTCACTGGCGCTTAATTTAATTATCACTTAAGAACAAATAAATTATTGCATCATTTCCTTGTTGTTCTACAATTTATTTTTGGTGTATTTAAACAATTTTTATTTTTTTTTATGTTTATCGTATGCAAATCTTACTGTTATTGCAACATAAATTTTAGCTTATAGATTTTTTTATAGGTTTTTTTTTTGTTTCTGACGATGGCTGCATGTACTCATAAATCTTTCTAGTGTTTTTTTGTTTTGGAATTAGAATTTTTTTCGGACCAATTACTTTTTATTACCCAAAACTGTCTAATTTGTACTATATATTTTTGTTGAAATTATACCTTTAGGTATTAGAAATATTTTTTTAAGCTTACTAAAAATATAAAAATAACTAATTCTGTTTTTTTTTTCACAATTTTAATCTGCATATTTATCAATCATTGTGACATGTATAACAATAAAATCAGTAGAACACGCTTAAAAAAATCTGTAGCTAGTAATTTTTTCAAAAATGCGAAAATGTGAAAATTTTTCTGAATGTTTGAAGTGACTATATATGGTAAAAACAAAAAGTTGAAGAGAAATAATTTAATAAAGTATTATCTAGAATTGATAAAATTTCTAATCCAATCCAATAAAAAAAAAAAAAACTAGTCTTAAGTTTTATGAAAGAGACAAAAGTTGTGTACAACAATTTTTTTTAATATCATTCTTGTTTCTATTTTGAATTAAAGTTTTTTATTTTATGTTTTACACCTTCTTTATTAAATTTAAAAAATTTGAATTTTATATTTCAAGTTTTGGGGGCATATTGTTTTTTTTAGTTTTATTGTTATCATTGGGATACTTGTTTGAATATTTTTTTAAAGAATAACTTTATTAAAACTTTGTTAAAAAAATACATCTTTCTAAATTTTATTTTATATCCCTAAGGATACAAGGATACTTATGTATGTATTACATATACAATAGTAGGTATTAACAAAAAATGTAGATAAAAGAATAAACTGTTTTTACTAGATTTACAAATAAATTCATAGAATTTTGAAGCTGATGTATTTTTTTTTAACAATCTTTAAATATTTATTTTTTAAATTTTTAGAAAAAACTAAACCTATATATATGTTACGGCGAATGTGCGAAGTCCGGTGAATGTGAGTTTACTTTTGGTAAATGTCAATATTACAGTACATTTACCGGCCCGATTGGCTCCAAATCCCACTGACCGACCACCAGTTCGCCCGCCCGCCACTCCGCAATCCCCTATTTGGATAAAGGATACCCCCTCTACGCCCTACACAAAAATGGGGCCAATCGGGTCGGCAAATGTAATGTAATTTTAAAATTACGGGTTTTTAAACTCACATTCACCGGACTTCGCACATTCACCGTAACATATATATATTAAAATATATTCTTACGTAATTGTTAAATTCAATTTAATGCTCCTAAAATTATTTTTTTTATCATTCTTGGTCCTATAATGACATACTCATAGCGTATTATCTGTATTATCTGCCAATAAATGATGCTATGATATTTTTAAAATTTTTAAGGCATAAAACCAACATTATATTCCAAAAAATTTAACTTCTTTCAAAATTGGTTTTAGAAAGTTTGATATTTTTTTTTAGTTTCCTAAATTCTATTGCTTGTACTATACATAGGATTGAGTAATTGACATTTATTTAAGTAGGTATATTAAATTATAAAATAATCTTTTTTTAATTGATAAATAACAAACTGAGAATTAACTTCTTGTGTATACAAAAATATTTCTTAAACGTGTATTTTTGTTTAATGTTAAGATCCTTAAAATTATAACCTTGCAAAAAGGATACACCTTTTGACTGGCGCATACATAAAAAAGCTATAAAAGAAACAAAAATAACCATAAAATAAGACCTGTGTATTTTTTTTTTTATGTTTTGGCAAAAGGTAAAAAACGTTATGATTATTATGTCAAATGTATTTTTTTTTCACTGTATCTTCATTTATAGCAATAACTGTTGAGGATAAAAGGGGGAATATATATATTTTTTTTGGTTTCAATATAGGATTATTATAATTTTCCAAGTGAAGGAAATTTTAAAGGAAATATCATATTCATGAAGATTAGGAAAATATTATAAACATGAAAAAATTTATAAATGTGGTTTTTATTAGTAAAAGTTCTCAAGGGAATTTTGAATGTAATGTAATTTAATTGCAAAAAAAAAATATTTTAAATGAAATCTGTGCTCTGAAAATTCTTAATGAATTTTGATTTGAAGATACTTATTTATTCTGAATTACAAGATATAGTGTAATTTGATCATAAACATAACTTGATGTTTGGAAACAATAAGATCTATTAATATGAATTTTGATTATATTATAATTATTATTAAGGTTTTATTTTATTGAGTATTTTTATTTATTTTTAGTGTATATTTGACTATAATTGATTTTTTAATAAGCAAGCTCCAATCTAATAATTTTTTTATCTTTCGTTTATGAGTATTTGTAAATTTAATGGATTAAAAATAGCAAAATTTAGTATAAATATTAAATTTACAAAGAATAATATGAAATACTTAAATTATAAAACTTAAGAATACTTCTATGAAAATGTTGAACAAATCTTATAAAAATTATTAATAATTATGTATACACTTAATTAGCACAATTTTAAGCAGATATTTTAAGAAAAGAAAAATCAGCATTTTCCAATTTCCACTTCATTTAAATTTATTTTAAGAATATTTAATTCATTGAAGTAATTGAATATTTCCGATTAAGTAAGTTGAATATGCAACAGATCAAATTTAAAAAAAATTTGTTTTTAAATTAATGTCTGTATATAGTACAGGCAAATTAAATCGAAAATCATCAAATAAACAAAAAAATTGCGAAGTATCTGCAACTTTCTCATACACAAACACATTCTTTTGAAGAATCCGATGAGTCCCGAGCATTCAATAGTGTGCTCGACAATCAAGTTTTTCAAATACTTTGTATGTATCTAAGCACGAAATAATTATGTTTAAACTGTTTAAAACTTAGGAGCAATGATAGATTTACAAATAGGCACTCTAAGCTCGAGCGTCGGGCGGCAAATAATGGGCGGTAAAATTTCATAACATTTTTTTTTCGGATTATAATATAAAACTTTAAAAACCAAAATATATTTTTCGAGAAATCGAATTTATTCGAATAAAACAGCATTTTTCTGTTTATTTCAGCAATATTATTAATAGAAACAAAATTATAGTAATGCACCTTATTATTTAAGATCTTAGGATGCTAAATTTACCAAACTTGTCTATATTGATAGTAATTTACAAAAAAAAAAAAATACAAATAATATTATTTACATGTGCCGCAAAGGGTCAAGCGTGGCCACTCCAGCACACTCTTTTTAGCTAGGGACTCCTTGGTTTCTTGAAATATATACATTTTTAAAGGTCTATACCAAGTTACAGTCACTTCGCAACTTTTTTGTTTATTTTGGATAATTTGCCTGTACTAATAATAATATTTCTTAGAAAAAAAAAACGAGCTTTTATTTATTCATACTACAAAACACGTTCCTTTATAAATAATATTGAAAGAAAAATCATATTCATATTATTGTATTACTATTGTGTATAAGAGAAGGTATTAAACAATTTTTAATAGAATATAATTATTTACTTAGGTATTAATTTATCATTAAGATTTCTTAAACAGTGTGAATCTTAAAAATTAAAAGTGTTTAACCTTGATATGCTTAGTTAGCAGAATTTTATGTAGAGTTTCCATAGGTGTTTTATTTTTGAAATTGAGTCATACATTTAGATTTCGTTTTATTCTGGGTGGGCTATCTTTGAGACATTTATTAATTTGAAACATTTTTAAAAAGTAAGTACTTTTTATCTAATTCTTTTCCTTTTGTTGTTGTTTTATTTAAATCGCATGGTCTTCAAATTTATCAAAAAATTAAAATAAATAAATATGTATAAAAAACTATCTTATTAAAATAAATTTTTTATTTTTTACTTTTCATATGAAAAATGCAGTGGTTCGTCAATTTCATTTTTTATATCTATCTATAATTATAAAATAAATCAACAAACTATTTACTGCATGAGTTATTAAAAATTAAATTTGTTTCTAAATATAAACATTCAACAACATATCATAGATAATAAATGTTTGACATTATCGTAGACTTTCAACTTTAATTATATTATGCATCTCACACATTTGTTTTTCTTTATTTTTTTTCTGTCCAACATTGTAGTTTTCTAATAGTGCCGAAAAAACATAAATAATAAGACACAATAAGTGTGTTAATATGTAATAATAAAAGACTAGTAAATTATATTAAAAGAAAGTATTTATCAAGTGAAACTTACTTTGTAATGATGACCTAATAGGTGGCATAATATTGTTGTTTAAATTATTTTTTGTCAAAAAAATTATGTCTTCTTATTGAGCAACAAAATTAAATTGTTGAGCTAAAGAAGACACTATGATTTTCTATTTTTATATTTTTCTAATCACTATAACTCTTTAATTCGATCAATTTTTAATGGTTTATCCTTTTTTTTTAAATTAATTTTTTAATGATTACTTTTCGTTCACAGTAAATTTTTCTTTTAAATATTAGAAACTTTTTTTTTGTTTCCTATAGGTTTTGTGATAAGCTACTTTAAAATCAGAGGTGTGTGATTCTAAACCTACCTTTTTCAAAATATCAAAAAAATAAAATAAAAATTAAATCACCACAGAAATCTTGATGTTAGGATAAAACAAACGATTTTTTTTCTTAAATATTCCAAACTTTATATAAAATTCCAATGTCGTTTTTCCCATAAATAAAATAATTTAAAATTGATGAAAAATTTCTTTATTTCGTACAAAAATTTCAAAAAAAGGTTCCTACTTTATTTTAGTTTAAGATTTTTTATTAATTTTGCGCTAAATCAAAAAGTTTCCTCATGATTTTTCTTTTATAATTATTTCGATTTAATTAATAATAATAATAATATATTAAAAAAGTAAAATTTCAACAATTCTCAGTTATCGATATTTTATATTTTTTTCTCAATCGTATGTAAATGGTGGGAAATTTCTAAAGGAATAGGTATAATGATTCATTTATTGAAATAAACCAGGAATTAAATTCAAAATTATTGAAAATGTAAATTTTATTTTAATAAGTAAGAATTTTTATTTGAATGAAAATTAAAAACTAATTTTAATTTAATTTTCATGCATTTTATTTGTTTATATGTTTTTATTAATCAACTATTAACCGCCAGAAAAACTTTATTGTGATAAAAAAATGATAATCCCACCATTTGAGTTTTAAAAATTTTTTCTTTTTATAATCCTTTTTTTTTGATTTGTTTTTTCTTCAGTCGTGAAAAAAAATTATCCTAGTTTGATTCACACAAATACACTTATATTAAAAATTTTTAAAAACATTTAAATAAAATTTCACTGTTTTGTTTTGCGAGAACCGACTGTAATGACGTATCAAGTGTAAATAATTGTAAAAAATTTTCGTTCCTAGGTAATCTTGATAAACAATTTTCCCGGAAAATTATTTGATCTCAGTAAAGTGAAATTATTTTTGAAATAGAAAAATTAAAATTTTAATAACTGTTTTTCCGTTTAAAATAAATCTGTTATTTTTAAGGCAAGACAAAAATTGACACTGAAAAAACTTATTTATAAATTTACTAAAAGGAAAACAGCGCGAAATATGTAAAAAAAGGTAAAATATTTTTTATGTATTTAATCGATTGGATGCTGCTGAGTGTAGAGTTTACATAAACGTTGTTATTATGATATATGAAAATAAAGTATAAACACAAAAATATCAAGAGAAAATTTATTTAAAAGTATATAAATGAATTGAAAAAAGAGTTCAGTTAAAATCTTGAAAAAGGAATTTGAGTGTTTATGTTGGTTCGATTACGAATTAAGAGAAAAAAATGTTACAGCGGTTTTAAATAACATTAGTGAAAAATAATTATTTTAAGATTTTTTGAATATTCATCTTCTTTTTACCAATTGAGTTAATGTTATCATTGTATTTGTAAGCACATAATAATTATATTTTTATGAAACGAAAAAACTCAGCCGCACAGATGGCGGTAGTTGTACTGTTTTACCACACTAAGGTCGCGTGCACGATTGCCAGATTTAAGACCCGGTGTACGAGGGAAAATACATACAATTAAAAGTAAAAAAAAAAAAATATTTTGGTTCTGCTTAAGATTATTTTAAAGCAAAATTTATAAATAAAGTAGTTTCCCTATTTGAGAGAAGTCTTTTACAATTCTAGAAACTTAAGCGAAAGAACGTTGCTTACATAGCAAAACAAATATCATGAAGCAGTCGGAAACTTCTCATTGCTGAACATGAATATCATTAAGTAAAGAAATCGAAACAAACTACTACTTTAAGTATATTAAAACCAATAATGAAATTAAATGCAAATCGAATTAAATTTTTTTGCACCCTATTTTTAGTAAAGAATAAAAAGAAGAGAATTTTTATATATTTATATTTTTTAAAATTAGATTTCCTTTTTGTGTATCCATGCTTTATTCCTTTATTCCATATAGAAACCTATGAAAATATAATTTTATTACACCTTTTTGCACATAATATAAACGTTTATTTTATTTTAAAGTAAAAATGAAAGGAAGGATTCTCAAGCTGGGCTTCTGTCACGTGCCAAAAATTTATTATATTTTTTTTTATCCTGCATTATTTTCAATAAAAATTATCTGTACCTAACTTTACTTTTTTTTTTCTATAAATTGAAAAATAATAAATTATAGACCTCGTTTTTTTTATTTATTTTTATGACATATATTTTTGGTTTATTAATTTTATTCTTGAAAAATATATTTTTTCTATATACATTTTTTTTAAGCCACCTATTAAACCACCTATTAATATTGTCAAGCTAATAATGATGCTTATATGTTTGTTGAAATTCTATTCATAAAGGAATAAAGTTGAAATTAGAAAAAAAAAACCGAAGATAAATTTTGAGTTTGTTCAAATCGACATTAAACCTCACATAATTCTGCATACTATGTTCACGAATGTGTGAATTTTTTCAAACACTTAACATTCGGTTTCAGTAAAAGTAAAATCATGTAAAAAATTTGAAAATATATTGAAAGGATTTAAAGGATATTTGAGAAACTAAAACAAGAGATATAAATCCTATATATAAAACATGCTTAATACACCACTTTGCGCTTTATTCATAGGTTAAGATAGAACGCGGTTATATTAACATTATGTATGTACAGTGAAAAAATGCAAACATTTTTATGTTTTTACTTTCATTATATATATATACATTTAGATGGATTTATTCCCCAATCGTCTGGATTTTCAATATAGAATATGATTTTAAATGGTATAATAATTAACGTCTTAAAATTATATTATCTGTCTTCAAAATTATGTATGTTGTCTCTAGAATAGTGTATAAAAATGATAATATACAGATATTATTATAGCGAATGTACTCTATAATGACGTTCGTTTTTTTTTTTTTTATAAGAAACTGTCAAAATATACATAATGTTATATTAATTATGTGTCATATGTTAAAATCCAGTAGCCGTGTATATACATATGTAGGGATAAAGATGTCTCTTGAATATATGTAGATGCTAAATTGTTATTTTAATTGCGAATTGGTTAGTGAATTATACGATAAAAACAAAAGCAAAAAAAAAAAAAACAATATTCGTTTTTGCATAAGTTTCAAAAAATAAAATATTTTCACAGCAGGAATTAAAAGGACAATAGAAAATTTTTTGTCAAAAAATGTATATCTGTAATCCTTTTTTATTGCCGCTTCTGAATGAAAATAGATATAAATGTATATATAAATCATCATATATATTATTTTTCAAACAATTGATTATAAAAATTTTCGAAAATCAATTACAGATTTTACCTTTTTGTCCTTATGGTCACATTTGGTTAAACACATGTGTGAAAATCTGAAAATAAATAATAGATACCAAACATATACAAATATTTCTTTTTGTATATATTGAAAGTTATGTAGGTACGTGAACATATTTAGGTGTAGGAAACAAATAAATAAAAAAAGGATAATTTTGATTAAATTACATGTATGATATAAAAATAACATATAGATATTGTGAATGCTAACATCATGACACTGTAATCATTTCAATATGAGAACAACATTGATTTACGAGTTTTTTTTTTGTATAAATTTGTGTAGGAAGATACAACATACATAAGTTTTTCTCCGTATTTTTGTTATTGTAAGAAAGAAAAACGATTATTTTATAATATTACCTATATCTTACTGGTTATTCATTTATGCATAAATAATAATCTTTTTTAAAATGAAAATCAAGGATAACAACTGTATTAATAAGTTCGGGCATTTTGCTTGATTGGAATAAATATATATATATTGTAAAAACATGTTTTAAATAAGTTGTAGGTATATGAAATTATTAGTTAATAAGGTTCCATAAAATCAACTTTGTATTTTTTTTTCATAACTTTTAAAATTGTCTTGTACCTAAGTGATACAAGTAATTCTAAGGCTATGAAACGAAGAATTATCATGTTAATTGAAAAAAAAACCTACGATTTGAAATAAAGAATAGCATTGCATAGTTTTTTAAAATGTATAGTGTAATAGAAATTTACACCTACATAATCTAGATCAGAGGTCGGCAAACTTTTTTGGTCGTGGGTAAAATTCGGCTAAGATGAGATTTTTTAAAGTTGTAGTGGGTCAGTGTCAATTTTATATGAAAGCAATTTAAAAAAAAATAGTTAAATCAAAAGTTAATTTATTTATTATCCAGCAAACTAGGACTTACAAAAACAATTGTTGTAAACAAAAAAATTTTATATTCAATTGTTGTAAGCAAAAAATATATTCATTGATTTGGGAACTACTTCACAATTTCGGAGCGGGTAACATGAAATGATGCTTTGGGTCACCCCGTGACCCACGGGTCATAGTTTGCCGACCGCTGATCTAGATACTTATAACTTATAATTATTTTTTATATTAAATTTTATAAAAAAAAAAATTTCTTAAAAAAAAAAAAAAATTCCAGCACTTTTCAAAGTATCCTCTGTGGGAGTTCCTATTTTGAAAAAAAAATATATACATTTTTTTTCGTAGACCTTTTTAACGTCATTTATATTAGTATATATATTTATATTTAATGAACTGTGCATTAAAGCTCAGTAAGCACAATAAATTTATTTACGTTAAATGACAAATTTTTTGTACTATTGTACACCGAAGTAAAAATATAACTTTAATTTAAAAGCTACCGGCATCTTAACATGTTGAGAATATAAATAATACAGTTCCAATATGTTTCGAATCCAAAATGTATTTACTTACTGCACATACATATTTATAAATTATAAATATAATCACGAATTCAGATTTTTAATAAATCTTAATTTTATAAATTTAATGAAACTATAAAGATATATAACTTGACTTAAATTCCATTCTTTTAGATTTTTTGAAATAAAAAACATTCAAAAATGGTAGAAGGATTTAATCTTAACTTTCAAAATTTAATTTTTTTTTTAAATAAAACTAATGCAATAGTTTTTAAGCTCGGTTTATAAACATATAAATCTACTTCTAGAACAAATAATGCATCGAAACAATTTATATACCTTGTAGATTGTAGGATTTATGGGTGGAAGAATTTTATATAAAAAACATCCTTTACATGAAACGTATTATCATTTGATTTTAAAATATCAAATAAAAAATTAGTTCTTAGTTAGTCTTAGTAAAATAATCAATATTAAAATAAATTTTATGATATGTTCAGAATATTCTAAAAGTAGAAATTTGCTGCTTATTAGTAAAGAATACCAAATAAAATATTTCTGAGAAAGTTTATAAATTTTCTGAAATATACCTTATTTATTTTCCTTTTTGAAAATGTGAACAAATGCCTGAAACCGTTTTCCAAAAAATTAATTGAATAATTCAAGAAGCAAAGGTAATTGTTTCTGAAAATTGTAACTAATAAGAGAGCTTAAGGATACTTAATAAATGGGTCTTTAATTACTGAATAGGAATTAATAAATTTATGTTTATTTTTTTATTTTATTTTATTTTTTCAAACATTATATGGGCTTAATGTTTGGGTACATTCTTATAGAATATTGTTTGTACGTGTAGAATGAGTCATAGCATATGTATATTTATATACCTGAATAGATTATTTACGAAGAGTTTAAGAAAATTATTGAAAAAAAAAATGTAAACGAAAGTTTTTAGAAAAAATGTTAGTTATTCACGTTATAAACTGTAGATGTGCATATGTGTAAATTTACTTTAGATGGTTTTTGATACCATTTTAAATATATTTCATTACCAAAAATCTTCCAGTAAAGAAAAACTTTAAAATTAAACTAAATTGAAAATTTACTTTAGATGGTTTTTGATACCATTTTAAATATATTTCATTACCAAAAACCTTCCAGTAAAAAAAAACTTTAAAATTAAAGAAAATTGATAAAAGTTGAATAAAATATATCATTAGAATCCTTGCTTCAACACAGTTAGTTAGTTTTGGAATTTTTTCTTTATTGCACTTTTTTGTGTAACTCTATAATGTCTCCCGTCTTACACCTTAATTCTTTTTTTTGTTTGTTATTATTAATATTAATTCCTTTTTTAAAACTAATTTCTTCTTAATGTTGTCCATAATTATAAATTTGTATAAAATATAGGAATGCTTCAACAACTTATTTCTTAAGAAAATTCCCATGTGTATAAAGTCATTGTAAATTTTCCTAAATGAACAGTATAAGCTAAATTAAGTGTTCTACATTCAAATAAGATTTAAATTTGGTATACATGTACACTTGTATATTATATGATATGTGTATAGTATAATCTTATAAATTTACATTTATAAGCTATATGTAAATTTACTTGATGAATCAGGAAACATGCCCTGATATGTAAATTTCAATCAATTAATACAAAATATTTATAAATTTTGAAGAATACTCAATGTTAAGTGAAATATCATTCCTTTTCCTTATTTCAATATTTTTGTTATCCTTTGGGACCACAACTATTTTAATCTTTGTGTGTTAAGATATAAAGACATATACTTCAAATTATTTCTCAAGTAGCTGGTTATTTTGAGAGTAATTTTCTTGAATAATTTAAACAACTCTGCCACAATAAATATTGACCTATATTTTATAATTAAATGAGATAATTAAATTTAAAAAAAATAAGTAAATATTTTTATTTGAGAATATGTTGTAATAAAATAATTATAATGTACACATATATAGTATTTCTTTATTGCTTTCAGGTAGTCTGGTTTTTGCGGCATCCTGAAAACTTTGTTTGTAACCATTTAATATTATATAAAATATTTAAAAAAATAAAAACCTTTGGAAAATAACGTTTTTTACCAACGATTAAAAAGGACAAGTTTTTAAAGTACTGATTCAAAAATTATTGGAATCCGTTTTGTTAGCTAAAATAAGTTAATACGTGTAAAATTCAAAGTCAATTGGATAAAGGAAAGTAGTCCAAAACTCGTCTTCAAATTTAGACCACCGCCTGAGAAGACTAGAAAGCAAAAAAAGAAAAACGTTAAGTTCTAAACTTTTTTCGATATAATTTTACGCAAACACAAAGTTATATTTTTAATCATGTTATATTCTTATATTATTATGATTTATTTGTTCATGTTTTTTGACGTCTGTACAATATACAAACGTATAGCAATATCACAAAAAAAATTGTTAATTTAAAGATGTTTCTTTTTGCCTTATGTACGTATATTAGCTATATTCATATTTTTCATATTATTCCATTTATAACATATACGCAGACGGATTTTAAAAGTTATAAATTTTATGTTAAAAAAATGTAATTAACTTTTTATCAATGATTTTGAATTCATAAAAAGAAACTTTGTTAAAACATTCATTTTAAGAAAATGTAGCTAAATTCATTATTGCTCACTTTTAAGAGTTTTTTTTGTGCAATTTATAATTCAAATTCGTTTTTATTTTTAATTTTTTTTTATTAAAGTATTCAACTATCATGCTGATTAAAATTTTGTTTTTCAATGGAAGATAAATAAAAAATATTTTTAATTTTATTATGATTTTTTTTTTCTGAAACTATCATTAATTTTATATCCAAAGCGTATTTACATACAGAACAGATACATTTTATTTTATTAAATTTTTGTTTTGCTGCAAAAGTATAATTTGTTGATGACACTTTAATACATAATCAGTGGTTAGAGTTAGAGATAAAAAAAGCATAAAAGGAGCGTGGAATCTTTTTTCTGTTATTTTTAAGAACATATGTATTTTTATGTTCAAAATAAGTTTTTTGCGAATTCGAAGTATAGTAGAACGTACAAAAGATTCGCTTGTATATGGTCAAATTGAACTAGTGGATGATGTAAGATCTTTAACACATACTGCCCGAGAATATGGCAGTTTTAGACTTTTTTCTTCTATATTTCATAGCTAATTTTCTCCCGAGTTTTTTAGTACAGTTTTTATTTGCATATAAACAAAAAATGTTATGTAACTTGATATTGATTTGTCAAATAATATAGCATCATTATCTCATTTTTATTGAAAAAATGTGTGTGTAACAGGTACTTAACCTAATTTACACTTTATGTATTAGTTTAAAGAATTTGAAATAAAAAAAATGTAAATGAAAATGAAAAAATCACACATCTAATTTAAAATATATAAAATTGGACACGTCTGTTCTCATTGAAATGATATAAGTTTATTTAAAATAATCAGTTTGGAAAATTCATAATTTTTCCACGAAAATAGTTAATTGCAAATTGATTATACTTGAAAGTTTAAAAACAATCAAAGAAGTATGCAGGAAAATAAAGTAAGCGTTATGCAAGTTAAGATAATGAAATTTTTATTCATTATTTAAAATAACAATTAAAATGAAAAGTAAAAGTTAAGAAAAGGACGAAAGTTATTGTATTTTATTACCAAAAAAAAAAAAGAAGTCCTTTGACACGTGACTTTATGGACTTTCAACAACATCATCCTGCAAATTTAAAATAAATTTGACAATTAATGTTAAATCACTATCGATGCGTGAAATTTATTTTTTATTTCCCAAATATTTGTCTAGGTTAAAAATCATTACGAAAACATCTTTTATTTTATTTTTATTTTTCATACAAAAAAATGAATCGTTCTCAGGAAATGATCGAGAACATTTATTGTTTTATTTTTTTTATTTTTTAATAAGGTAAATTATTCAATAATTGAGTCAATAAAAAAAAAATTTAGGTATGTTGAGCCCTGTCTCATCAATAATTCTTCACTTCAGCTTTTCCAATATACAAAAAAGAAATAACATATATAAAATCTTGACGTGAATAACAAACCATGTTGAGCGTAGAACCTTAACAACTGTCATTATTTAGTTAAAAATACAAAAATAAGCTCCATACATGTTCACGCCGCACAGATCCTATTAATAAATGTTGCCTAAAAAATATAAGATATTAGATACATATAATTGAAAATTTGGAAAATTATTCTATTTAACTACCCTGAAAACCGTACAGAATAAGAATTTCGCTGTAAAAAGAACTCATTTCACAAATTTATAAATTATTAGATAACTTGAAATTTCAAAAATTCAAAATGTGTTTAAAATTTTTGTGGACACAGTATTTAAAATTTTATCTCCAATTTGGAATTGTAATTCTATTTAACCCTTAAAATTTGTCGAATACTTTCAAGAGAGATAATATGGTCAAATGTTAAAAATTGTGAAGTGGTTTTTATTTTTATATTTAATAAATTATTTTGTTTAATTTTTGATGAAAAATATTTTCACGTTAAGAGGGTTGCAAGAAAATTGTTAAAAATATACTATCTGATTATAAAATCCATTCATTTGAAATTAAATATATGTATTGTGAAAATTTGAATAATATTTTTTGAAATTTAAAATATATAATATTTTTATACGCACCCATTATTAAGTATTTTTGGAGTGTGGGACTTGGAAAAATTTTAAACGAGGAGAACTCTCTTTTTTCTCAAATTGATTCAATCTCTTATTCTTATTTCAAAAAAATTAATTAAATGCGATAATTAAGTGCATACTACAATTTTTTTTATATGTATATTTTAAACATTTTTTCATTTAAATCAGCATGTTTATTTTCTATATTGATATATTGGTATATTCAAGAATCAAGAATGCAAAACAGATTTTTATATATTTTTTTAACAATAATTTTATTTCCAAATTCGTAGTGAATCATTAGAATTAAAATTAATTAAAGATAAAAGAAAAACCACAAATGGCATTATACATTTAACTATATCGAATTTTGTCAAACAAAAATTTATATGGTGACGTTTTTTTGCGGCATAAAAATTATTAATTTTTAAAGAAGAATATAGTATTATTATTCTTTTAATATATGTACATTTGTGGTAATTCAATTTCCAAAAAAAATCAATTTCTTTCACTTTATGTATAGATATGAAGTGAATTATAATAATAAATAAGGTTAAAAAAATCATTTATTTTTATAAGAAAACAAATATTACAAAAAAATCAATATTAAAACTAAAAGGCTTTATAAACATTCAGGGCCGTTTGCACCGATTAAACTTAAAAGTTACACTTAACTTAGTTCTATTTAAATTTATTTTAAGTATCGGTCATATAAAAAAAAAAGAAGTCTCCAAATTTGACATAGAAAAAAAAAATTTGATTTGATGTCAACAAAAAAATGTTTTGTTGTGATTTTAGGTTTAGATAGTAATTTTTTAAGGTATTTGTTCCTAATAAAATATTTTTTTATACAAATATCGAATTTAACTAGAACTTAAAATTTTAAGTTCACAAAATCTATCACTTAATTTAAATAAAACTTAAGCAATTTTAAGTGGAACTTTAAATTTGGTGCAAGTAGTTAAGTATTACTTTGATACCAAAACTTAAATATTTATAGGTTTAATCGGTGCAAACGGCCCTCACCAAAATAAAATATACATTGTACAGAACATAGTTTTTATAACATTTTTTATTTATATTGTCTGCATTCAATTAAATTCTAATACTTTCATTAATTAAAGTGGTTTTGCATTAAAAATTTATACGAAAAAAATAATAAAAATTTAACTATTCGCAGTTTAATTTATATATACTAAATGTCGTGTTTTCGACGTTTGAAGTTTAAATTTTTTAAAAGATAATAATATAGTAATAAAAATAATAAAATTTTCAAATAAATAATTGTATGTATAGCTCAAGTCTTGTACATTTCAAACAAAACGAGTATTTTTATTTTCTTAAAATAAAAGTTAACGCACGAAAGTGAGTAATTCTTGCAAGAGATTTCGAGTACTTAATCCTAACTGGTTCTAAAAAGTTTTATACGATTCAAATAAAGATTGTGATATTTATTATTAAGAAAAGGTCTTATTCTATATTTACGTATTTTGGTCAATCAAACCTTCTAATTTTATTGATGCTTGATGCTCTCTCTATAAAAATATTCAGTGGTATATTGTCCGAATAAATAAATTATATTCTCAAGAAAAATTTAAATTGGTCAAACATAAATATAATATAATAATATTAAATTTTTCTTGAGAATATAATTTATTTATTCGGACAATATACCACTGAAGATTTTTATAGTGAGAGCATCATTACAATTTTTATTATTTTTTCCAAAAAAAAAAGTTTACAAAAATAACATTTCAGATTATTGGTTACAAATTTCTACATTATTAATTTTATACCTTGTATCTTATTTTAATGAAAATGAAATAAGAAATTTTTTTTCTTGAAAAATTACAGGAGTATAATATAATATAATATAATATAACATTCAACTCAAGAAGCAAAATAAAATTTGAATGAGTTCTTTGTCGCCAGACTAGTTGTCTCTTTAGAAAAAGGGGATATCATTTCTTGTGTTATATATAGTTTCTTGTGTTATATATAGTTTAGTTGTACAACTGTTTTTTTGCAGCAAAAATAAAAAATACCTAAAGTTCAAAAATCAAAATTAAATTACACTTATGGGAAATAATTTTATTTTTTTTTAATTTTTCATTTCATAATAAGAGTTTTTTTTTTATGTTCAGAAATCTTTGGAAATGTAAAATTTTAAAGAGGATATGTATAATTACACAGTATTTCCATTGCAAACTCAAGCGCCGTATACATTTTTTACAACAGATTTGCTTAATTTTAATAAAAATAATAAAATAAATTTTGAATGTCATTATTGATATAATTTAATCTAATTCATTTTAGAACTAACTGCATTGTTTTAATTTGTGAAGTCATGTATAGTTACATAACTATGTATATGTGCAATTGTACATTATATTCTATTTATTGTTTGTTCATTATAGGTACTTTACATTATAATATATTTCCAAAAAAAATATAAACAAATTTTAGCTTTAGTCAAAATTAAAAGGTCATAGCAGGCAGCAATTAAGCTTTTTTTTTATAAATAATAACAATCACTAAGTTCATACTGCGATAACATCGAATATAAATACTTTGAATTTTTTTTCAGTTAATCGGATTAGAAAATAAAATGTTAATTGTATTTTTATGTCCTTTTTATGACATTAGCAATTTTTTTTTTTATATAAAAAAAGTTAAGCTGGAGAGATACCTTTGCTATTTTAATGCTCACAATTATATACATACAATGTAGAACATATACATAATATTATTACTGAAATTTGTTTTTGACAATAGTGTTTTTTTTTTTCGTAAATAAAAAATAATAATGATAAGTGCAAAAAAAAACTTTAATAAGTGTTGATCAGCTTTATTCTCAGTCGATTTGTGAAATCGCTCCTTAATATAAAAATATTATAATATTTGAAATAATATTTCTGAACCTAACTTAGAAAATTTTATCCTACCTCTTTTATACCATTGGAATTTTAAATTTTCACAACAATTCATCTTATTTTTAAATTGTTACGGTAGTAGTTCATTTTTGGACAGAAAGTTGATAAAATTCTAATATTTACAAATTTTTATTTTTTTTTATTTTTATTATTATGATGGAGATAAAATGTTGGTAACATTCTCGCGAAACATAAAAATATACAAAATTTTTTATTGTGCTTTTTTTCGTCACGTATAAGGATTTTTATTAAGTATTTGTTACAATAAATTTTTTTATGAGCTATGAGATTTATACGATACGAAAAGTATAGGTAGCTTATAAAATTTCAAGTTAATTTTTTTAACAAAATTTAAAATATTATTTTGATTTCGAACGCGAAATATAAATTAACTATGCATTCCATATTTGAATATAATTTGAAGTTTACAAGATCAAAAAATTACCCTGTTACATAAAACTTAATATCTGAAGGAAACTGTAACGTTATATATATTAAATTGAAATTATAAAATAATATTTCAAAACTGTTGAAAATAATTAACATTTAGACTTCAAATTTGTCGTTTTGTTACTGCAAGTATTTACAGAAGTTAGAGAGAAGAACTTTCTGAAATCGAAACCCAAAGCCTTTTTTGCACGATTATCTTGAAATTGTTCAAAACGGAAAAAGAGTAGTTTTGATCCTAAATTTTTTTTATTATGTAATAAGAATAATTGTTGTATTTGTATTTTGAAATTTCTTCAAGCATAGTTGTCATTGAGCAGGCTGAATTTTACTGCTCTTGTATTTCGCACGTTACAGATGACATTCGACATTACAGATGACATTCAAGATAACTCTAGCTAATTTTGTAATGTAAACACTTTTGTGTCGAATTGTTGAAAATTTTGAATATTGCGATTTAAAGCTTGAAATCAGAATATTATTATTCCATTTTCTAGGAATACTAGGATCCTTAAATTACATTCAATAATTGAAGTTTTTAATTATTAGAAAATCTTCTATTTCTTATTAACTTCATCCAGCTTCGGTTTTCATTCAATTAATTTATATGTGATGATTGTATCTTTATTTTATCTTTAATTCACATTAAGAAACATTCATTTTTTGGTAAAGTTTTTTAGAGTATATTTTCAAGAGGTTACCTAATTTTACATGACACTTTCGTTCTTGAAAAAAATTCAAAAAAAAATTTCAAACATTGATTATTTTTATCACCCTAATAATCAAACTTATTCTTGTACTTTTTAAATTCTCTGGTTAGTAAAACGTTAAAAAAGTTTTTCATGAAAAAATTTTTTTATTCCACATAATAAACATTATTTTACAAAAAAAAGTTTAAATTCCTTTTGGCGCCTCTTATTATTGGATTTTATAAAAAGGAAAACCAGATCATCTTTGCTATCATGCTTTCACTGATTTATTTTTCTAAAAAAAAAGTTAATAGAAAAGTTTTCATTTATAGTAAAAAGTAATAAGGATAATTTGTATGATAAAGGCAAAAAAAATATTACAAAAAACTTTGCTGATTTTTAATTATCGATTCTTTGTTTTAAAGTAGAAGAATGAATTAATGAAGACGAATCAAAAATGAAAAGTACTTAAAATTGAAAAGATAAGTCAATTGTTAGAAAAACGGTTTCTGAGGTTATTTTTTTGCCCTAATCAAGAGTTTTCTTATTCTTTAAAAAGGGAATTATTTCAAGTTTTTAAGCAAAATCTTTAATAAGAACCTAATAACATTGAATGAAATATAATTTTATTATTTTTGGCTATAAAACTCAGCGAAAAGCCCTAATTTTTTATTTAATGTATGAATGTATTGCGCGCTAAGCAATTACAAGCAGTTTATTCCACATTTTAGTCATAAACTTAGTACTTAAGATTTCTTAAAGAATTATATAACACAAAATTTAAAATATAAACGACAATAAAAATTCAATTAAAATAGATTTTTTTTTTTAGCATGTTCGTGAAACCAGGAAAAATCATATTAAAATTTTGTGTTGTATTTTCAAAACACGCTTACAATAATTTTGAATGGTACATACATAGATAACATACATAGATTTTTTTTTTCTTTTATACTGAGACTGTTTGCTTCCTTTAACAAGATTATAATAATGTGAAAAAATATTCGTAAAAAAATTCTTCATGGGTTGTTCTGTATGAGTGCTTAACTTTTGCATGCTGTTTGAATAATAAGGTACAAAATTGATTATTAATCATAAATTTTACTGTTTGTTTTTTCTCTTGCGCGGTGACCATACTTTTAAACGGAAAAATTTTTGTTTAGAGTTTTTTTAGAGTTAGTATGAATTGCATGATATTTCCTTTTGAATTAAACCCCTATTTGTAATTATGAAAAATATTTTATTCGTAACATACTAATAAGTGTAGTAAATTTCCAAAATATTTGAACACATAGCTCTTAAATAATAATAATTTTTTTGTAAAAAAAACATTTATTCTAGTTATGTTAGTAAGTACTTTAAAAAAATTCGAAGCGTAAGTTTCCGACATTAAAATTGTTGTAAAGAAATAGGAAAAATATTACAAGAATGTTATTTTTATTTTGTTTACGATGGTGCAAGTTAAGTGTTAAAAATATATATAGCAAAAAAATCAAATCTATAAAAAAAAACAGACAAATAAAATTGAAAAATAATTGGAGGCAAAAAATATCTATTATTCACATACTAAATTTGTTTTATAAGTCAAAAATTGAACATTAAATCTGTTTTCATTTTATTTCTAGATTTCATTTTTTATAGCTCAACCAAATGGAAATTTTATGAGTTTCACTTTTATGAAAAACGTTTTTCCTATTTAATCTTGTTGGATGTGTACGTAATATTTATTTATTTGATGGAAACTTCCTCCTTAAAACCTCAAAAAAAAAACAAAAGAAAAGTTTTTTTTACTAAACTACCATATATGATGGGAATATCATCACTATATAGATTGACATTAAAAATTCAATGATTACCATTTGAAGAATACATTTAAAACGATACATCTTTGTAACAGTATAGGATAAAAATTTTGAACAATATACCTATAATATTGGTCGAGTCGAGTTATTAAATTTAAATATAAAAAAAAGTTATTTTTATTTTCCCAACGAAATCTGAAATTATTACAGATATAATTCCACATTCAATGAGCCCAGGAGCGTTTCCTAATAATCTGCAATATGTCTTTAAAAAGCAAACCAAAAATTTAATATACAAATATAACTTTTATATATATGTTTACATTTTGTCTTATTGGATTTTATTATAATTTGTTTAATTTATTTTATATAATATTTCAATTTAATAATAATTTAAAATTAAAATCATTTTATGAAAAATTTCTTAAAAACAAAAATTTATAAAAAACAATATCCTTTTGCTTTTCATCTAATCTTAAACCATAACAATTTCAAGATACTTAATCTTCTTTTAAAAATTGGAACAAACTTTTGGCAAAAAAGGATGGAATCATTTTCATAACAATTTCATAACAATTAGTTCTGTTTTAATAAGGATGATGAAAAGCAGCCACTTTTGATTGACAATTTTTTTTTAAACAAAACATAGAAATATAATGGGCGAAACGGACTACTGTCGTAAGTATAATGGCGTCAGTAAATTTCCCATGTAGATTGATTTTTTTTATGTTTGGCAAGATTTGGACGGTTTATATTAAAATAAATAGTCAACTCTTGTTGGCCGCCTGCTATCAACCATTTTGTTGAAGATATAAACAAGTCTGCACTTCATGCCATATCGAGTATGCAAATATTATCATATTCCTAATTGATATTTAGCAATCGACAATAATTTTATAAATAAGTGGACTACTTACTACTAAAACGATAGATATTAACTTTTTTTTTTGGTTTTTTTACAGAGAATAACTATAATATCACAATTTCCATATTAAGTATTTGGAAAAACCAATGAAAACCTTGCTTGGATTAAAGTTACGATAAAATCATTTTGGGTATATAGCTTATTAAACGAAATTATTATTTTTGTACCTTTAAACAACAATTGGTCCTCACATAGATATTTAAATTTAGCCTTATTTCGTTCTTAAGTGCTGTTTTTTAGATTTTATATATATGAACTACTAACATTCTTCTATTGCAGTCCTTAGTAAACATTACAAAAATCAATGAAACAATTACTTTTAAAAATAATTCATAATAAATAATTAAAAATAATTATTTATTATTTTTATATCTCGAAAAAAACAATTAAAAATTATGTTTAGTATTATTTTTATTAAAAACTTTTTGTAATTTCAAAGACGTTGAGGCGTGTTTTTTAATATCATTTCGCTTTTATTTCTTTTGACATCATGCCAAAAAATTGCAATAATTTTTATTAATATTATTTAGTTTCAATATTTTGTTAAGAGACGCGTTTAGGAAATATTTTATAAAATTTATTATCTAATAATAAGAACAATAAATTCTTGATATACACAATAACTGTCTTTGGTTGTGTTGAAAAATTTTTAAATAAGATTTGTTTTTTAAATTTAAAATATTTTTGAGTTCTAGAATTATTAAAGTTCGATTATCAAGCTTATTTACAAAAGCAATTTAAAAAAGACAAAAAAAAACCTTCAAAGCAATTTAAAAAAGACAAAAAAAAACCTTCACAGCGTAATTGATATTTGATTAATGTGTAAGTTTAGTTCATTTCTCTCCTGTTTTCCACCTAATGACATACTCTTGTGAAAATTTAAAAAAAATACGCATTTTGCCAAGTGAATTTCTATGATACGTGAAAGCGGATAAAATATAAGAGCATAAAAACTCAACATTAAATAAATTACAATTTTTAACTCTTTTTAGTCTCAGTACAAGAAAAAAATTAAAATTAAAAATCTGAATGAACAAAATGTTGGTATAATTCACTTTTTTTTGTGTGTTAAAAAATACATGAAGGGTGCATAACTTTATCTCATAGAATACATGTAATACCGTAATATTTACACCTTTGTATCTTAATAATAGTAAAAAAGGTACAAAATGAAATTTATAAAAAGAGGGTTATATTTTTACTACACGGTTGCATACAAAAATCTAATATTTTAAAATTTTGCAAGAAACGAGACAAATAAGAGAAAATAAAAAAATACAACAGACAAAATATTTTATTGGTTTTTATTCATATTATTAAACAATAATATTAATCTTATATTGAAAATGAGTTTTTTAAGATAGCCAGATGGTTCCACTGTTTGGCACACGTCTACACGCGTGAATTTGTTACATGATGGAAAAAAAAAATAGCAATTCAGAAATTTTGTTCTAATCAAAATCTATTTTATTACAATAATAATATGCATAAATAGAATCTTTTTTTAAAGGGGTTACATACTTTTTTTTTATTGACTTATGAGTATTGTATTCAGTATTTAGAATCAAAAGATTTTGATTAAAAATTTGTAAGTAAATTTTCCTTATTTTTTAATTTAAAAGCTTAAATTTTGGTTAAAAAAAATTCAAAAATATATATAACGATTAGAAATTAAGATGAAAAGTTAGTTAATATTAATTTAATGTATGCTCTCTTAATTGAGTACTTTTTTACGATAGTAATGGAACATTGAGACGCACTATATTATCTTTGAATTTGTGAATAAAAAAATGTATTTTTTGTTATAATTTATTAATTACTAGTTGAGATTACTCGGTTTCACACGGGAGTGCCGAACTTACATTAATATCAAAATCATAAATTAACCAAATCGGTCCAGCGGCTTAGGCGTGATTGAAAACAAACAGAGAAAAAGACAAATAATTTTCGTTTTTATTTATAAGATTCTATTCTAGTTACAGCATTTATCTAATGGAATATTTATCTAAATCACTAATTTTTGAACAATATAAATGCTGGTACTATGTTTATGCATAGCTGGAAAATTTTTTTTTTTTCAAATGTTTAAGTAATCAAATATGAACGTAAATATGAATACATATATCTAATTTTTTTTTGTGTATACCTATATGTTATATATGTACATATTTTTTGAAATTTTTCCCAAATAGTGTTATTGAAAAATTTTAAAAAATCATTTGAAGTACGTAATATTTGTTCCATGAATTTTTTATCACAATTTCGTAAAAATGCATAAAAATATAAAGAAAATTTTGTGTGAAAGTTTTAAAAAAAACGTTATTTCATGACAATAAAAAAATTTCAAAGTTATAAAATTACAATATGTAATGTATGTACCAAAAAGTTAGGCTAAAGTTTGTTTTAATATGCTAATTTATGTTCTCGACTGAATGGATTTAATTTAATTCGATTTTAAGGACTTGTTGATTTAAATTTTGGCGCTCGTAAAATAATTTATTATCCAGTTGTGATAAGGTAAAGAAATATTCCCATCAAAAATTTCTAAATCACTTTTGATATAAGTTAATCTTTTACCACGTCTTTTACAAAGTAAACAAATTGTGTTTTACTAAATAAACACACCCACAAAAACCTCTTATATTTTTTAATATGGCATAAAATATTTACTGTAGCTAGCCATCATGGATAATATTAGGAAAATCAAATAAGATTCGGTAATTTTGTTCTATACAGTTTTACATGAAATCGAATTCAATTCATATGCATATTTTATTATTGTACTAAAAGGGTTTTGCTGATTTAATATATTTTTTTTATTCTTCTAAAAAACACATTTGCAGTACACTAAAATTTAATTTACTGGAGAGTCATTAATTTTAATTTTCTATCAGAACAAATTTTCTAATTAAATCTATACCTTGAAATCTTTCTTTGATTCATTTTTTGATTGCTGAACTGAAGAAGATTTAATTAAACCGCTCATGAGAAAAACTGAAAAAAAAGTTTCTCTTAATCAAATATAAAATGAAATTTCTAGTTCAGAAGAGTTTTCATATTCAAGCAATAGTAAAATCTGAATAAGGGATAATATACGTATATACTTGATGACTTAATAAAAAATAACATGACGGGAGTATTAAATTGTAAATTTTCCTTTATTGAAAATTTTATAATTTACTGAACGAAAGTTATTATAATTAGTTCCTTCTTCGAATGGTTTAGATTTAGATAATTCAATAATATTCAATTTGTTTCAAATTTCCTTCAAATTATTGTATTCTGCATAAGTTAATGATTGCACAGGATTCAGGATGCCTTGAATATTGTTTATATAATTTGGTAATTTGGTATTATAACGAAACTAATTTTTATTGGTAACTATTTTTTTTAAATATAATTCCAAATTAAAAATTTCAAAAAATAATCAGCGTATTAACAGTATTTTATCACCTTCAAATAAAAATACAGAAAAAAAATGTTGTATGAAATTGATAACCCTTGTGTTTGATGCGACAGGAAATTAATATGGTGAAAGAAATATAAAATGTTAACACCTCATTAATTTAATTTGATTAAGAAAATGATAAACGACAGAAAATTGTTTCACCTTTCTTCTTATCAAAAGGTATACAGAAGTTTGAGCATAAAACATACACAGATCATAAAGCACATAAAACAAATAATTTATGTTGTAAGCACTCATATTATTTTAAAATTAATAATTTTCTTTGATCATGTGTAGAAAATAAAACTTAATTGACAAGACAAGTATGCTTTTATAATGAATGACATGGTATATTAAATTATATCAAAAAATAAAATTTTTTCTACGGTTGTCGTTTTCGATACAATCTTTAAAAACTGTAAATATTAATATGTAGTTAAAAATAAAGAATCTAATTTTTTTAATAAACTAATAATATTAAAAATTCGGTAACGAAAACATAATTAATCCACTCAGAAATATTTTTGTCTTATATGAACTATGTAAAGTCTGATTAAATAAATAATCTCAAAGTAATTAAAACACCATTATAGACTTTACTAAACAATAATTTTATTCAAAAAATTATATTATAGTTTGGACGCGTTTCATTTGGTTTACCAAATATCATCAGCAGCAAATATCAATTAAACTAAAACATGTTCACATTGTCAAGCATATTTTCCATATACTAAAAAATTTTTAACACAAATCAAAAATCAAGCACAAAAATTCTATAAAACTTATAAATAATTTTACCTAAAATTGTTCTCCTTATTATATATAAAGTTGTTAAAATCATTAAATCTTCTAAATTTTAAAATTTTAAAAATTTTTAAAAATTTCCTTAAAAATTCTTTATTTTTTCTTTCCAAAAAACTTTATGAAACTTTTTATTAATGTTACTCTAATCAATTTTAAGAAATTACTGAAACACTAATTATGCCAAAATTAAAAATAATAAAATTAACGAAATAAAATGAAGCAAAATACAAAAAATGCACAATGTACTGTGAGAAAAAAATTATTATGAAGAGAAACAAAAAATAGACAAAAAAACAGCTGTTATATCTAGGTTTATAAATTAAAATTGATAATTGATAAATAAATTTTTCTTTATAAATAGAAAAGGCAAGAATTTATAGGTCCATTATCTGTGTTTACAAGGTTATTGCCCTCTCTATACTTATGAATAAATAAACTTTCCACTCATTTTATCCACTCATTTTATCTTCTTAATATTGTTAAAGCTACATTTGCGAACCGGAAACAGACGTTCTGGCAAATAATGTTAAACAAAAATATATAAAAAAAAAGAGGAATCAAATTTGAAATTTTCTTTTTTCATAGATACGTCATACGTTTATTGTTATTTTCTATTTGATCGTTGACAGAAGTGTTTGACGTGAATATTGTTTGCTGGAAAGCATTTCTTATACTTTTATTTATATATTCTCTATTGGCATTTTTATTTTAGTATGAAACTGAAATATACTAATGTTCTAGTCGAATAAAACAAGTAAGGACAATGTCAAACCACTCAAACATATAATGTTATTTATATTTTTTTTGTAATGATTCTCGAGAAAACGAAAAGGGAAAATTATATAAATTATAACATCATGTTGTTGTTGATAATTTTGTTAAGACGTATATTTACAGCGTTAAAATTATGATTTTTTAATTATTTTTGTAAAGGTCAAAAATGTATTCCTCCACAAACAACCGGGAACATGTTGTACAAAAAGTTCGCCATCTAAGGAAATTTTAATTTTATTATTTTTATTGAAATACAGGATTTCGAAAAAAAAGATTCGTTTAATTTTTTTTTATCTATTAAAAATTACTTGATAGCTTTTTTTTTTTGGTTTAATTAGATATTTTTAAACCTTCTTTTAAGAAATTTTTAAGCGGATAATTTTTTTTATTTAAAGCAATTAGAAAATAATGAATAATTTTGAATTTGATTTTTTTCTGTGTTTTTAGTATCTGATGTGCAACTTGGTAGCAGGTTGTCTTGATTATACCCATTATTTCAAAATTTAAAGGAAAGGTAATCAAGATTTTTTTTTTTTTCAAATTTCTTTTTAATGTTTTTGGTCAACAAAATTATGTGAAGATTTTTTAATAAAAATGTATTTTTTAATTTTAAAGGGTTACTTTTAAGAATTACAGCCTAATGAAATGTTTTTTTTTTAAATACTAATAAATGTTATAAGTATGTTTCTAATTTAAAAAAAGTTTTATTTGATCTTAATACAAATCACAATAAATAGCAATAATTTCATCAAAACTTGATATTGGCATAATAAGTTGTTTTTGATGCTTTCTATGTATTGTAAGACAGCCTTTTTTTTTATATAGACACATACTTGTTTAAACAAATCGCATTGAAATAATAATGAAAACTTTTGAAAATTCTCTTTTCTTAAAAAGTATAACCGAAATTTGCCTGCCAAATACTATATAGAACAAGTTATTATGATCAAACTGAAAAAGAGAAAAATATAAGACCAAAAAGGGTAATGTCACGTTAATACAATACAATATGACTTTCTTATAGAAAAATACATTTCAATCATCTTACAGCTACCCTTAATATCCTTGCACAGCATAATGGAGTGACAATTTACTGAAATGTTTTTGCAATAAATTTTTTTAACTTTTATTCTTTCCTTATTGCTTTCCGTCACCTGAGATCAGAACTATTGTAAATCCTAAATTTAAAATTTTACAGGAGAGCCATTTTAAGATTAAAAACTGTTTATTTGTTTAAGAAATTGATGTATGCCAAAAAGTTTATTCTACAATTATATCCTTTTTCATTCATTTTGAGAGGGTCAATGGATGAAATTCCCTGTTTTCAGAACTAATTAAATTCCAAATAAGTGGACATACAATGGTTTTGCCGGTAAAAAAAAATATCTTGGACACAGAATTATTTTGTACTTACCTGTTTTGAACACGAAAAACAATTTAAACAACACGTGTTTTTGCACACACATCAGAAACCGTACTGACTAGCTAATAAGTAAATAAAACAGTTTTTGAAAAAAATGGACTTAGAATAGTTATGATCTCAGGTTAGGTTTTGTAAACATATATCTGGTCAAAAAATTGTGTAATTTATTTGCTAATCGATTATAGTTACACATTTTGAAAAACATAATTTAAACGGGGAAATGAACGCTTTCAAGCGTTTGAAAAATTAAAGTGTATGTATATAGAATATAAATTGATCTTCCATAAACTGAAATATTGATAATATGAGATATAACTAAACGATGTATAAATATAACGTATGTATACATATATATATTGTTTTAGGAGACGGAATGTATTGATTTCAATTTATAACCTAACTTTAATGTTTATTTTATAATGCTTTGCTAAACTGAAATTAAAGATACATTTTTATAGTAAGTTTAAATAATCATTGCGTATTGACGGAATGAAAAAAAAATTAAATTTTTATTATAAAAAAAAATTTCTATATTTTCATAACTCATTAATATTAAAATGTCTTCAAAAACTTTGTGGGAAATACCAAAACTAATTGATTTAGCTTTCGGTACACCAGAAATAGGGGTTGTTAATTTTAATATGTTGCATGCTTTACTTCATCTTATGATCAAGGAAATGTTTAATTTGGAACAAAACCGAATTGAACTAATACAGAAATTTGATGGAACATTTGAAGCAATCTTGCATGATCATATAAAAAGTCAACAAACAAGCCCAGATCAGTTAAATACTATTTTAAACACTAAGTCAACACCATCATACCACTATTCTGGAAGTAAACAAAATACGTCTGTATTACCAACAGCAGATTTAATATCACCTATAATTTATGACATTTTTGATCAGAAAGACTCAACTGAGATGAAAATGGTAAATCAGAAAAAAAGAGATCAGATTAAATCTAATCCGACGGGTAATTTTGGATTTTTATTTCATTTGCTTTTGAAAGGGATAATAAGCTTTTAGATTAACATCATTTCTGTTGCATCTTGATCAATTATCAATTTTTTAATACTTCCTAATAACGCAAACAGTACATTTAGTTGATTCGAATAAAGGACTTTTTTTTTCCTGTTTCTGACTACTTGTGTAACTTTAATATTTTATACAAATTATTTAGCTTTTTCACTTCACTTTATTAAAAATCAAATGGTACTGACCAGAGCTAAAGAAATTCATGCTCCGTACACGCAATTACGAATTGACGGGGACTGAATTTCTTAAATTTTGATTAATACCATTTCAATTTAAATAATTTCTGTGATAATTAAAAAAGTGATTCAATTTGTTAATTTTTTAAACTAGGAAGTGAAAAAGGAAAATTAAATGTAAAAAATAATGAAGTTACGAGTGATTCGCAAATAAAGGTTGAAAGCTCTGAAATAAAAATGGGAACATCGTTGAAAGACAAACCAAGTAAAAAAGTTTCTGCAACAAAATCAGAAAGCTTGGAACCAAAATCTGAATCACTAATCCAAAAATCAAAAAATCCGAACAGTGATGTTGAGCATTCTAATCAAAAAATTGAAATTAAAAATACCCAGACGTCAAATTCAAAATATTTGCATTCAGATATTGGCCAAAGTGATCACACAACGTCAGACAAAAATTCAATAAAAAAATTTCAAGGTTCCGCTGTTTCCATTAGCCAGATTGAAAATATACCAGCATCACAATCAAAAACTTCAAAGATTTTTGTTAATACAATCGAAGAGAACGCTGACCAAATAAGCGCATTTTTGAAATCACAAATTTCTCAAGTATCCACAAAACAATCTAATAAACAATATATGGATAAAAATGACTCTCAATTTGTTCATCCTACCGAAAAAATTAATAAACATGAAGTTTCTTTACATCTTATTAATGATGAAGATCTGAAAATCAAAACCCATGTTGTCAAACATTCCGAAGATCAAGATTACAAGTTAAGTGAATTTAATAAAGATTTTGTAAAAGTGTACAATGAGTCGTCAGACAATCCGAACAAGGTAATTCAATAACTAACCATTATAAGAGTTTTATTCTTAATTCCAAGCATTTTACCACTTAAACAGTGCCCGTATAGAAAAAAAAATTATGTACATATATTAAATTCAATTTATTAGAACTTTTAATTCGTAGTAAGTGATCTAATCTGCTTAGCCAATTAATAATTGCGATGTTACGAACTAATAACCAAACCGTTAAAACGAAAGTTTCACTATACACATGTATTCAAATTTAAAAAAAGAGTAAGTAAGTAGGTTCTATTTTAATTATTTATTATAATATAATAACAATACTCGCATAATGTAAGGCATATAATTTAATACAATTTACTACATAACATATAGATTTTTAGTAAAATACAAAATATATAAATATATTTATATACTATCTAATAAAACTTTTTTTTGACAGGCTGCATCAAATGTTGTTTTAAGTAAGCCTATTTCCAATGAATCTTCAAATGAACAAAGTGAATCCAATTTATTAAATTTGTTCTTGCAAGATATTTACAAGAAAATAATAACTAGAGAACAAGGTGAATATGACAAACTTGAAGCCGAATATAATCTTTTGGAAGTTAATAATAATTCCAAAGATAAAATTACGAACAAGAATATCAAATTTTTTTTTGAGAAACGCCTTCCTATTCGAGAAAAAGCTGGTCAAGATATGGATCTGGATTCAAAGTCTAATATTAAAAAACTAAACGAAAATCTATCTTCATCGAATAATTTAATTTCTATCCTAACAAATCCAAGCTTATCGAAAATGAAAAATCAATCAGAAATAAAATTACAAATAAATTCAGAAAATTTACCACCTGAGGTGAAAAAAGAGCCTGTAGAAGAAAATGATACTGATGACACGATTTCTACACCTACTATAGCAACTGTTGATAGTTTACATTTAATAACTAAAACGTTGCAATGTCGAGTTACGAACGTTGAGCATGGTATTGAAGATATGACAACTACAATGAATCATTACCACATTGAAGCGAACGAAAATTTTCAAAATTTTAATAATAAAATCTCAAAACTAAGGTTTCAAGCCACGGATTCGCCAGATGAATTTACTCTAAATTCAGTAGAATTTAGAGCATTAATGCGTGATATGAAGAATGTGAAAGATGATTTTGCAGATTTTAAGGGAAATGTTACAGAAATTTTAAAAAGAACATTGAGAGAAGTTGCCATTCATAAGTAAATATTATTATTTTAATCAGGGATTAAAGATCCAGTGAAATTCTAGGCATTTATGTTAGTGATTATTATGTATACGGCGCAGGTTGACGTCGCGTACTCATCATTAGTTATTTTTATATTTGCATTTACATAACATTTTACAAAAATAATAACATTATTTCGATAGGGTACCTTAATTGACATTTGTTTTTTGACTTTTATAGAGTTATTATATAGTTCCCAAGCTACTTATTATTTTTCTAAGCCATCTTAAATTAAACTAGTTTATTATTTGTGTATTTTGTTTGTAAAATTCATTGCCCAATATTATCTAGTGACAATAAATTTAACCACAGAGTTTTATCAGTTTGTGATTTGACTTAGGAAATATGAAAAAAAATATATGCGAAACGAAAAATGGTTATTTATTTTGGTTTAATCTTTTATTCACTCACTCAACTGACAAATAGTTTAGCCTTATTTCAACATTGCGGTTATTATGGAGAAAATTAAATTTTAAATACATTTTTAGGGGACTTGAAGAAAAAATTATGTATCCTACGCCACAACATTTGCGTCGACATGAATATTTTGACCATAAATTCGAGGAATTGGAAATTAAAAATTTAAAATTAAATCAATTAATTACAGACTTGGGAGTCCAGATTTTTGAATTAAATTCAAAGCTTTTAAATTATGTGAACGAGCAAAAGGAGAGAACTTCATCCTCATTAAATTTGATTGAACTACACAATGAGCTTAAGCACATTAAAGATTTTTCTGATATGGTTTTCCAAGAATTGGTAAATATCAAAGTTGAACGTGCTGAATTCAAAGAGATAACTGACTCAATAAAAAAAGATTTGGTGTTTCTAAATACTATGAAACTGGACAAAGAAGAAATGGTTGAACTCTTAATGGAGAAAGCTGATTGTAATCTGTTAGATCGCAAAATATCAATGGAAACGTATGATGCCAGCAGAAAAAAATTGGAAAGTTATATAAGAAATGGATTAGATCAAGTCGAACTGATAAATCTGACATTAACAGATGCTTTACAAGGGTTCCAAGAACAACTAAACGAAAAAATGGAACAATCAGATTTAGATTTGTTAAAAGAATGGGTAGAAATTAAATTTACTCCTGATGTTGAGCAAAAAAATAAAATAATTTCAGATGGAAGAGAACTTGAAGCTGCTGCAACAAAAATAAGATATTTAAAAAATGTTGAATGCTTATCATGTGAAAAAAATGTACTAATGCAAAAAAGGGAAAAAGGAATAGTACCATTTTTAGACAAAGCATATTCAACTAAATCTTGCAAACCTGAAATAACTTATAAATTAGACGTTTTCAGAACAAAAATTAAAGGAATACCAGTGTCAAAAAATTTAAAGGATTTTAATATGATTATGAAGAAAACTAATGTAAAGAATCGTTACTGTGCTGGAAGTCACACATTAATATCAAATGCAGATAATAAAAAGGCTGGTATTGGGCAAGGTAGTGCAACGGAAACTGCTAAAGGCGATGAAAATATTATTTGTTCTTGTAAATACAAAAATTAAGAAATAAAACATATTTTTATGTGAATATTTAGAACGATTATCATTGTATTATTAAGTAAATGACTATCTATGCGTCAATTATTTCTTAAAAAAATAAAATTACGATATAAGAAATGATGATTTACATTTTAGAGTTTTTCCATTTTTTCACTGACATGAAAAATGTAAATAAAGTGTGAAATACAAATTAAAAAATTGATTATTATTGTTTTTCACTTTTATAGGTAATAAGCTCAAAAGTTGGTTTTGTGTGTAAGCTCAAAATTTAACTTAATTTCTTTAAATACATACATGTATGTATGTTACATGTACATATTCTGAGAGTTATGTAAAATGGGTAAATACGATTATTTTTTTTCCATGACCTGGTAATAAATTATAAAATTAGTCAATTATGGATTTTTATAGTTCTTTGTTTATGGGAAACTTTTTAGGTTTAAACATAAATATTTTTTGAACTTGATATTCTGGAAACAATAAAAACTTAATGAACAAATATCATTAGTAGTTGCAAATTAAATATCTAGCAGTTGGAAATTAAAACTCGTTCGACTTCAAGAGATACATTAAGCTGATAATTTTCTAAGTAGCATAATTTGATTACTCAAATTTTGAACAAATTCATAATTATAGTAACAATCATAATTAAATTACAATTATACCTATACTACACCTACCTATATTTAAAATCTTTGTCTTAATATCATAAGTCCTAGTAGAAAGTTATTTATATTATGTATAATGTATAAAATCTTAGTTATAGCGAATCATATATGCTATGTTTTAAATATAGAATTTATGGAAGATAGTCATAAAAAATATCATCTTTCTATCATAATTAAGTACTAAGAATCGACATATAATTTCATAAATTAGCAAATTTTTTTTGCTCATAAATTCGTAAAACGTAAAAAAAATTCCTTGTACTCGGATATTAAATTACAATCTTATATTGCTTTTATTCAAAAATCCTAACTTATAACCTAACTTTAATGTTTATTTTATAATGCTTTGCTAAACTGAAATTAAAGATACATTTTTATAGTAAGTTTAAATAATCATTGCGTATTGACGGAATGAAAAAAAAATTAAATTTTTATTATAAAAAAAAATTTCTATATTTTTATAACTCATCAATATTAAAATGTCTTCAAAAACTTTGTGGGAAATACCAAAACTAATTGATTTAGCTTTCGGTACACCAGAAATAGGGGTTGTTAATTTTAATATGTTGCATGCTTTACTTCATCTTATGATCAAGGAAATGTTTAATTTGGAACAAAACCGAATTGAACTAATACAGAAATTTGATGGAACATTTGAAGCAATCTTGCATGATCATATAAAAAGTCAACAAACAAACCCAGATCAGTTAAATACTATTTTAAACACTAAGTCAACACCATCATACCACTATTCTGGAAGTAAACAAAATACATCTGTATTACCAACAGCAGATTTAATATCACCTATAATTTATGACATTTTTGATCAGAAAGATTCAACTGAGATGAAAATGATAAATCAGAAAAAAAGACATCAGATTAAATCTAATCCGACGGGTAATTTTGGATTTTTATTTCATTTGCTTTTGAAAGGGATAATAAGCTTTTAGATTAACATCATTTGTGTTGCATCTTGATCAATTTATCAAATTTTTAATACTTCCTAATAACGAAAACAGTACATTTAGTTGATTCGAATAAAGGACTTTTTTTTCCTGTTTCTGACTACTTGTGTAACTTTAATATTTTATACAAATTATTTAGCTTTTTCACTTCCTAGTAGAAAATTAACAAATTGAATCACTTGTTTTATTATTACAAAAATTATTAAAAATCAAATGGTACTGACCAGAGCTAAAGAAATTCATGCTCCGTACACGCAATTACGAATTGACGGGGACTGAATTTTTAAATTTTGATTTTAATTCAAATAATTTTTGTAATTTTAAAACTAGGAAGTGAAAAAGGTAAATTAAATGTAAAAAATAATGATGTTACGAGTGATTCGCAAATAAAGGTTGAAAGCTCTGAAATAAAAATGGGAACATCGTTGAAAGACAAACCAAGTAAAAAAGTTTCTGCAACAAAATTAGAAAGCTTGGAACCAAAATCTGAATCACTATTCCAAAAATCAAAAAATCCGAACAGTGATGTTGAGCATTCTAATCAAAAAATTGAAATTAAAAATACCCAGACGTCAAATTCAAAATATTTGGATTCAGATATTGGCCAAAGAGATCACACACCGTCAGACAAAAATTCAATAAAAAAATTTCAAGGTTCCGCTGTTTCCATTAGCCAGATTGAAAATATACCAGCATCACAATCAAAAACTTCAATGATTTTTGTTAATACAATCGAAGAGAACGCTGACCAAATAAGCGCATTTTTGAAATCACAAATTTGTCAAGTATCCACAAAACAATCTAATAAAGAATATATGGATAAAAATGACTCTCAATTTGTTCATCCTACCGAAAAAATTAATAAACATGAAGTTTCTTTACATCTTATTAATGATGAAGATCTGAAAATCAAAACCCATGTTGTCAAACATTCCGAAGATCAAGATTACAAGTTAAGTGAATTTAATAAAGATTTTGTAAAAGTGTACAATGAGTCGTCAGACAATCCGAACAAGGTAATTCAATAACTAACCATTATAAGAGTTTTATTCTTAATTCCAAGCATTTTATAACTTAATAAGTGCCCGTAGAAAAAAAAATTATGTACATATATTAAATTCAATTTATTAGAACTTTTAATTCGTAGTAAGTGATCTAATCTGCTTAGCCAATTAATAATTGCGATGTTACGAACTAATAACCAAAACGTTAAAACGAAAGTTTCACTATACACATATATTCAAATTTAAAAAAAGAGTAAGTAAGTAGGTTCTATTTTAATTATTTATTATATGTAATATAATAACAATACTCGCATAATGTATGTAAGGCATATAATTTAATACAATTTACTACATAACATAGATTTTTAGTAAAATACAAAATATATAAATATTATTTATATACTATCTAATAAAACTTTTTTTTGACAGGCTGCATCAAATGTTGTTTTAACTAAGCCTATTTCCAATGAATCTTCAAATGAACAAAGTGAATCCAATTTATTAAATTTGTTCTTGCAAGATATTTACAAGAAAATAATAACTAGAGAACAAGGTGAATATGACAAACTTGAAGACGAATATAATCTTTTGGAAGTTAATAATAATTCCAAAGATAAAATTACGAACAAGTATACCAATTTTTTTTTTGAGAAACCCATTCCTATTCGAGAAAAGGCTGGTCAAGATATGGATCTGGATTCAAAGTCCAGTAATAAAAAAGTAAACGAAAATCTATCTTCATCGAATAATTTAATTTCTATCCTAACAAATCCAAGCGAAAATGAATCCAAATCGAAAATGAAAAATCAACCGGAAATAAAATTTCAAATAAATTTAGAAAATGATACTGATGACACGCTTTCTACACCTACGTTATCACCTGTTGATAGTTTACATTTAATAACTAAAACGTTGCAATTTCGAGTTAACAACGTTGAGCATGGTATTGAATATATGACAACGGCAATGAATCATTACCACATTGAAGCGAACGAAAATTTTAAAAATTTTAATAATCAAATCTCAATGCTTAGGTTTCAAGCCACAGATTCGCCAAATGAATTTACTTTAAATTCAGTAGAATTTAGAGCATTAATGCGTGATATGAAGAATGTTAAAGATGATTTTGCAGATTTTAAGGGAAATGTTACAGAAATTTTAAAAGGAACATTGAGAGAAGTTGCCATTCATAAGTAAATATTATTATTTTAATCAGGGATTAAAGATCCAGTGAAATTCTAGGCATTTATGTTAGTGATTATTATGTATACGGCGCAGGTTGACGTCGCGTACTCATCATTAGTTATTTTTATATTTGCATTTACATAACTAATCTCAGTTTTCAAGAAGATTGTGTTTATTGAAACCTTATGAATTATAAGAAATATTTTTTGAAAGATTAGATTTTTTTTCTAATTTTTTTTTAATTTATTCAATAAATGCAATAAATGCCACAAATGGCATGTCGTGCTCCATTTTTATGTTATTTTTCTTTATTTCAAATATAATTCATAATTATGTGCGTATAATAAAAAAAAGAAGAAGTATAATAAGTATATCAAATCAAACTCCTAGCAGCGCTGTGTAATGGTAGATTACAACACATGTTAAGAAAATTTGTTATTACAACGGATGGTGTATACACAAAAACACATGGACACGAGTCAATACTTATATCACGAGACCGTTAGGTCGAGTGATATAATATAGACAAGTGCCCATGTGTTTTTGTGTATATACACAACGAGCTGAATAACAAATTTTATTAACATGTTTTGTATACTGTTTTAATGTGCATGTGAGAGGTAGTTGCAATCAATACATTTGCAATGCAAAAAATAAACAAAAGTTCAAAATGATGAACGTAAATAAAATTTACTTAATACGTAGAATGTGAATAAAATTTACTTAATTAAATAATTACATGTGTATTGACGCATGTTATATATCATTTACCGAGCTAAATTTGCGATTGTAAATACAACTTACCGACCACATGCACATTAAAGTAATTTATCAATAATTTATGTGGAACATTTTACAAAAATAATAACATTATTTCGATAGGGTACCTTAATTGACATTTGTTTTTTGACTTTTATAGAGTTATTATATAGTTTCCAAGCTACTTATTATTTTTCTAAGCCATCTTAAATAAAACCAGTTTATTATTTGTGTATTTTGTTTGTAAAATTCATTGCCCAATATTATCTAGTGACAATAAATTTAATCATAGAGTTTTATCAGTTTGTGATTTGACTTAGGAAATATGACAAAAAATATATGCGAAACGAAAAATGGTTATTTATTTAGGTTTAATCTTTTATTCACTCACTCAACTGACAAATAGTTTAGCCTTATTTCAACATTGCGGTTATTATGGAGAAAATTAAATTTTAAATACATTTTTAGGGGACTTGAAGAAAAAATTATGTATCCTACGCCACAACATTTGCGTCGACATGAATATTTTGACAATAAATTCGAGGAATTGGAAATTAAAAATTTAAAATTAAATCAATTAATTACAGACTTGGGAGTCCAGATTTTTGAATTAAATTCAAAGCTTTTAAATTATGTGAACGAGCAAAAGGAGAGAACTTCATCCTCATTAAATTTGATTGAACTACACAATGAGCTTAAGCACATTAAAGATTTTTCTGATATGGTTTTCCAAGAATTGGTAAATATCAAAGTTGAACGTGCTGAATTCAAAGAGATAACTGACTCAATAAAAAAAGATTTGGTGTTTCTAAATACTATGAAACTGGACAAAGAAGAAATGGTTGAACTCTTAATGGAGAAAGCTGATTGTAATCTGTTAGATCGCAAAATATCAATGGAAACGTATGATGCCAGCAGAAAAAAATTGGAAAGTTATATAAGAAATGGATTAGATCAAGTCGAACTGATAAATCTGACATTAACAGATGCTTTACAAGGGTTCCAAGAACAACTAAACGAAAAAATGGAACAATCTGATTTAGATTTGTTAAAAGAATGGGTAGAAATTAAATTTACTCCTGATGTTGAGCAAAAAAATAAAATAATTTCAGATGGAAGAGAACTTGAAGCTGCTGCAACAAAAATAAGATATTTAAAAAATGTTGAATGCTTATCATGTGAAAAAAATGTACTAATGCAAAAAAGGGAAAAAGGAATAGTACCATTTTTAGACAAAGCATATTCAACTAAATCTTGCAAACCTGAAATAACTTATAAATTAGACGTTTTCAGAACAAAAATTAAAGGAATACCAGTGTCAAAAAATTTAAAGGATTTTAATATGATTATGAAGAAAACTAATGTAAAGAATCGTTACTGTGCTGGAAGTCACACATTAATATCAAATGCAGATAATAAAAAGGCTGGTATTGGGCAAGGTAGTGCAACGGAAACTGCTAAAGGCGATGAAAATATTATTTGTTCTTGTAAATACAAAAATTAAGAAATAAAACATATTTTTATGTGAATATTTAGAACGATTATCATTGTATTATTAAGTAAATGACTATCTATGCGTCAATTATTTCTTAAAAAAATAAAATTACGATATAAGAAATGATGATTTACATTTTAGAGTTTTTCCATTTTTTCACTGACATGAAAAATGTAAATAAAGTGTGAAATACAAATTAAAAAATTGATTATTATTGTTTTTCACTTTTATAGGTAATAAGCTCAAAAGTTGGTTTTGTGTGTAAGCTCAAAATTTAACTTAATTTCTTTAAATACATACATGTATGTTACATGTACATATTCTGAGAGTTATGTAAAATGGGTAAATACGATTATTTTTTTTCCATGACCTGGTAATAAATTATAAAATTAGTCAATTATGGATTTTTATAGTACTTTATTTATGGAAAACTTTTTAGGTTTAAACATAAATATTTTTTGAACTTGATATTCCGGAAACAATAAAAACTTAATGAACAAATATCATTAGTAGTTGCAAATTAAATATCTAGCAGTTGGAAATTAAAACTCGTTCGACTTCAAGAGATACATTAAGCTGATAATTTTCTAAGAACAAATTCATAATTATAGTAACAATCATAATTAAATTACAATTATACGTATACTACACCTACCTATGTTCGTTCTGTGTTGGTTCATATAAAAAATTATCAAAATGAACGTAGTTGAACAACTAGGTTCTTTAAAACCTAGTTAAATTTACGCCTCTGGTATAATCAAAATTTAGGGATTTTTTTAGGGAAATATAGCATCCTGTATCCGTAGCAAATGAATATTGACAAATAATGTCAATAAAAATGTTATTAATTGTGTCAAATTCAAATAAAAAAAAAAAAATAACAATCGTATTTGAAATTTTAAAACAGAATTTAAAATGCAGAATTAAAAAAAAACGTAAAAAAGTGGGATTTTGAATCCACAAAAGCGTTTATTAGGATTTGGAAAGAGAAGAATGAAGATTTAAAGAAGGCCAAAAGAAATCTTCATATTATAATTGAAATGAAAAAAATGTTGGAAGTTGAAAATATAATAACATCAATTGAAGAAATAAAAACAAAAATTCATACTTTGAAGGCGAAATACAAGCAAGTCAATACATTTTTTTTTTTTTTAAATTTATCGATTAAAAATAAATTATTTATTTCAGAAATGAAAAGAAAATAATGGGCCCATCAGGGGGATCACCTTCAGATTGGCCACATTTCGATGAGATGAAAGATATATTGGGAACAAGTAAAATTTTCAATTCCGCCGAAATAATGATAGAAAGTTTTTCTTCAATTAAGTTTTTTATCATTGTTTTTTTATATTATATTTTTAAAAAACATAATTTATTACAAATTTTTTAATTTATTACAAAATTTTTAATTTATTATTTGTTGGCATTAAATAGGTTCTAATTCATTGACATCGTGGGAGCCAGAACCGTCTTCACCACTAACTATGAATGACATCGACATCATTCTCATTTCCGGTAACACGAGTATCCCATTCGCCATCATTATCGCCATTATGCGAATCTCCGCCAGTCTCACCATCATTACCGGCATCATCATCAATGGAGTTGCCTAAAAAGAAAAAAAAGATGAATCAATTAACATCCTTCAAAGCATATTAAAAGAAAATAAACTAGCGAATCAAGCTATAGTGAAATATGGTGAAGGTTCAACAAAATTAGATATGGAATTATTCCATCTTGAGCAAAAAAAAACTATAGCGATTGAAAGAATCGCAGATAAAATATGTGGAAATCAGCAACAATAGTAAACAAAAATGGTAGTTATTAATAAAATAATAATTCTAATTTATTTTGCCTATTTAATTTCATTTATTATTATTATAGAATTAATGCAGCTGAAGCAGAGAAGGTGCAATTCGAAAATGGGCAATAATATATATAAATTTTTTTATGATGTAATCTAACAATAATTATGTGATTCTTGATTTGTTTTTCATATTTTGTTTTAAAACGAATCTGTGTTTATTATTATCTGTTTATTAATTTAATAAAAATGAATGAAAAAAAATACTTACAAAAAAAATTTTTAATAGCATGACGCACTGAAATTCCATCGTTCGAACTAACTGGCATAGAATGATTAGGTTGAATTCAATTTCTTTTTGATTCTTCTTCGATCAGCTGACTTGACCAATTTTGGTTTACCATATCTCGCTTCCAATTTAAAAAATTGTGAATCACGCAACATGCCTTGATTATTGTGGGTACATAATCGATTCGATTATCTAGCGCTTTTCCCAATCTTCTAAATCTCGCTTTCAAATGACCAAAAGCATTTTCAACAACTCTTCTACATTTAGATAGTCGGTAATTGAATAATTTCTCTTCGGAATCTCCTTCTATTTTAAATGGATATGGTTTCACCACATGTTTGGTTAACTTAAATGCTGAATCAGCAATAAGTAAAGGAGGTACTTCTACAGATTCTATTATCTTGGTGTTTCGGCGTAATATATTGGAACCGTGCTCCTTTTTTAAAAGAGATTGTTCAAAAATTGTTGAGTCGTTACATCGCCCCGGGCAGCCAACATTAACGTACATAAAATTAAACCGATGATCAACAACTGCAAGTAGAATCGTAGAGTACCATCCTTTATAATTGTAATACTCAGTAGCTTCATTTTTTGGTGGTTTCACTTCAATGTGGGAGCCATCTAGCACATTATGAAAAACATTAATTAATGAAAACGAAGCCTACAAAATAATTTCCTGACTACAAAAGACTTTATTAAATAGGAAAATAATTTACCGATTGCTCCAATACATTGAGGAAAGCCCAACTTGTTAAAACCAGCAATATTTTCTTGTACGACGATGTCAGTCAGCGGGTAGTAATTTAAATACATTGGGCTGAGTCTCTCCCAAACTTCTTTGCAAAACTCTAGAAAAATTTTGCAAACCGTAGCACGTCCTATTCCGAATACGTTAGCTACAGTTCTGTATTCTGCTGATGATCCCAATGCGTATAACGCTACTGCGACACGTTTCTTCAAAGGAATCGTCTCACGGAAAGGAGTATCAAGCTTGGCTAAGTTTGGGAGCAAACTACATAGTTCTTCGAATGACTCCATTCCCATACGTAAATTTTCCTTAAAAAGAAAATCTCCGTTTTTGAAAAGTTCATATTCGAAGAACTTATTATTACGGTTCTAAAAAAAAAAAAAAATTTAAAAGGAATTTCTTTCAGATCTATCACAAAATTACCAATGTCCAAATTTTGTGGCGTCTGCCATTTCGATATTTATATTTAGACACAAGCAAGGCTTTTAGACGATTTCTTCTAAGTAATTCGTGCTTTAAACCCAGTCTTAGAATTTTTCTCCTTTGCAATAAGGTTTTTGTTACATTATCACATTGTTTTATGGCTAAAATTGCCTTTAATACAGTTTGTTCATTCATTTTAATTTTTTTAATTTTTCACTTTGTTTTTTTCACTTTATTTTTTTAAATGTCAAATCTAACACCAATTAGGTGTAAACGCCTCTTTTCTAACATAGGTTAAATGAAGGTTTAACCTATTTCTAACCTGAAGTGTAAACAAGGTATTAATATCATAAGTCCTAGTAGAAAGTTATTTATATTATGTATAATGTATAAAATCTTAGTTAAGCGAATCATGTATGCTATGTTTTAAATATAAAATTTATGGAAGATAGTCATAAAAAATATCATCTTTCTATCATTATTAAGTACTAAGAATTGACATATAATTTCATAAATTTTTTTTTGTTCATAAATTCGTAAAGCGTAAAAAAAATTCCTTGTACTCGGATATTAAATTACAATCTTATATTGCTTTTATTCAAAAACCTTTTCTATAAATTTTATTAGAAAAGTTTTCAATCATCCGTATCAAATTTATTTTATGAGTTTTTTATTCAGATTTTTCTATTTTTTTAAGGATACTTAATTTCGAGGTAAAATTGGAGAGCTAAAATTGTATAAATTTGTAAATTTCAAGAAGAATAAAAATTTTCATAAAATAATCTAATAAATTCCCATATACATTTTGTTATTTACAATGTACGATATATAATATTGAACTTTTTTTTTTTTAATTTTATTTCAATAAGGGCAATTTTTTTAATTTTTTTTTATCAATAATGATGTTCATAGAAAATTAAAATTCGAATTAAAAAATAAAATAATGAAATTTTTAGATTCTAAGTAATTTTTTATTTTTATTCAATTAATGAAAAAAATTTAAGAAATCAAGTATAGTGTGTAGGTATACGAAAATTTAATTTGTTTTATTATGTTTATCTTTTACAGACCTCCTGGAACAAACAAGTAATTTAAATCAGATAAATCCGATAAAATGAAAAATACTACACTAGTACCTACTATATTCAGATCAGATCCATTCGGGAAAAGTAGTTCAAAAACTCTCTTATCATAATGACGGCATATTATATCTCTTATCATATAATGACGGCATATTATACCGGATAATATTTCTGTATACATATTTAGTGTTTTCTATATACGTAAAAGCTAAAATGTCATTTACTTTCAAATGTAAATCATTTCTTATTTTGTCATAGTACATTGTGTATATTACAGTTGAATTAATTTAGCATTACCTTTTTTGTATTATTTTTGTATCATAATATAAAACCAAACAAAATTTTTTTAAATCAAAAATAAAAATTATTTCTTTAATTTTACTAGTTTTGGAACTTTATCCAACCGGTGACGCCCGTCATAAACATGTAGTTGAATATGTGTGTGCACTGTAAGTACACATACCTATTGCAATACATTAAAATAAATGCATTGCACGTAGTACGTTAATAAAAAAATCGTATAGGATTTTTAATATAAGCATAGAAACATTATTTTTATTCAATAGGAAAAATGATGATGTTTTATTTGACACATTTTTATTAGAAAAAAGAACATAAATCCCCCCAAAAATTATACTTATGATGACCATATTACTGTTGTGAAGTAAATACATGTAATAATAAAAAAAATAAATCAGATTTTTTCCTCAAAAATTGTCATCATATATTATATTTACAAATCTAAAATAAAATTTATTGAACCGTGTTTTTTTGTGTATATTTTAACGTACCTTAATAAAAATAAACTCAAATTTTATTAACATATGATTTCAAATTTATTTAAATTTAATCCCAATATATACCTTTATGGATTTGTTTAACCCTTTCAAAATTTATAATAAGTTTGTGGTCTATAAAATCTCTGTGGGCATTCTAATTTAGATTTGGATTACACATGTTTTGAAGACAAATCTATTAAAATAATAAATAAAATAAAAAATGAAATTGGGAACATTGTTTTAAAAGGATTGATTATCAGTAAAAATTTTATTTTTCAATATTTAATGTTAAACAAACAGCAGTATTGAATTTTTTTGTATAGATTTATGGAAAATAAATTATGAAAAATATCCCGGAAATTATGGAATTCTTTTAAACTTTTATTCGAAAATAATAATGTATTACACCTTTCTGGAACTGCCAAACTCCTTATATCAAGTATTTCGTAGTTTTAGAAGTGTGAATTCTACTTTTTTTCCGGAAATATTTATTGGTGTGACCAAGGTAATATAAAAGTATAAGACGTTATTAAAAAATATAAAATAATAAAAGTTTTTTTGGAGGTTGCTAAAATAAAAAGAAAATAATAAAAATAAATAGCATGTTCTATTATTAAATTAAAATTGAATTCATTACATGCAAATAAATTAAAATAACAGCGTCATTATGTTGATATCATGACTTCTGAGCATATCGAATATTGAAATTCATAAAATTAGAATTAATGACTATATAAAAATCATTTTGTGGTCTTAATTTAATTTTCCAAAAAAGTATATACGGCGACAAGTGTCTTCGTTTAGTTTTTGTGTTTTAAAAATTAATGCAGGGAAATTAAATTTTTAGTTAAACTTAAATTTTTTTCATATGTACTATTGGTTAATTTGGTTTTTCTTTTATTATAGTTTTTCATTTTCCTTCTCGATGTTAATTATATTTTAAATGAGATTTTGCTGCTTTTTTATTATTGAATTTTTGTTAAACGTTTTTGAGGTGCATCCTGTTTCAAAAAAGTTACCAAATCAAATTAACACATTGTAAAAATATTAAAAAAAGGAACATTTCTAGTTTTGTTTTCATTGAAGGATTGAAAGCATTTTTTTTGTCTTAAATATTTTGATTGCTAATAATAAGCAATCTAATCTTAAAGCAATGTCAGTTATCTTATTAGAATTAAAATTTTTGTGGAAAAATAACAAGTGTTTTAAGTGGTTTTTTTCTGCCAAAATTATGTTTTCAATAAGAAGTTATTTTTCAAAGCGATGACGACAACAACATAATAAATGAAAAAACCACGAAAATTTTTGTTTGAGGGTGAAATATATGTAAATTCTGACAAAACAATATAATTTTATATTTAAAAAGGAAATAATAATAATTGTAATAATGAACATCATTCGCGGCAATAAAAATTTTACAAACGTGTGTAGGAAAATCAGTTAAAAAGATCAGAATATTTCTATTGTCCAATTAAATAAGTGAATTTTACTATATTGTCATTCAAGGTATAATTTTTAAGATCTTAAGTATATTAACGATAAATTGATTTGTTCCATAAATTATCCCTTTCTATATCTTGGAAAATTTTCACGAGACAAAGATTTGTAAGAAATAATTTAAAATGTGTACCTAATAAGAAAAATTGATTTAGTTTTATCTTAAATAAATGCCAACCGGATTTTCACAAAATTCTTACGAATGCAGTAAAATTGATTTTGAGATTGATTTCTACCTTCAAGCAAATGCTGTATATTTTAGACCCATTAAAAGGTTAGAAATGAACTCTTTTGTAATGTTTACGGGGATGACGTTTGTTTAAACGGACATTATGTTTATATAAATTTTATTATCTAAAAAAAACAGAATTCATTCCTTTTTTGATGATACCGCAAAAATAAACGTGCGACTATTATAAATTTTTTTTTTTTTTCTCTAATGATTTTATTTTTATTATTTTAATTTAAAAAGTTGTTTGCATTGATTGGCCTAATAACAAATTAAAAAAGTGATATTTTTTTTAGTATAATTTGATAAAGGATTTTGGATATTTATTTCTGATTTAAGAAAATTTTAATTAAAAAAGATTTTGAAAATTTCGCGATTAGAAAATATAATATATATACAGGTATACTTTTCGTGTTTAGTAAAAACTGTTTAGATGAATATTGTAAATATTAATGGCAAAGTTTTTAGGTCATGAAAATGAAAAATGAGATATTAGCTAGATTGTAAATTTTTTTTGCTTCTATGTTATTGCCAATTTTAAATTGTTTATATGAAGTCTTTAAATAAATTTGCCTTAGATATTCGGGTGGAGGCTCTTCAGCCGGACAATTCTTGTTAATTGATGTCAAAATTATTGAGCATTTAGTGCTTAATTTGTGACTATTAGTGCCACAAAAACTAGAATTTGTGCTCGCTTGGTTTTTCAGAAATTTTGATTTTCGAATTTCGAACATGGGTCAAGGAGTCTCTCTGACCGGATTCGAATTTCGAAAAAATAATGATGCTATCATTTAGTGCTTAATTTGTGCCCATTTGTGCTACAAAAACTAGAATTTGTGCTCTTCAAATTATGTGAAAACAATTTTTTTTAGATTAGGCCAAAATTCCAAAATTTGAACCGAATTTTTTTTCGTCGAATTTAGAAAAAGCTAAAATGCCACCATTTAGTGCTTAATTTGTGCTTGCGTTTACTGTACTTTGTGAAGAGTGTCGTAGAACTAGAAGGGTGTTTCATTATTGAATTGGCAACATATGCATAAATATTAGATAAATATATTAAGTATAAATGCTTATTAATAGAAACATAATTTTTTTTGTGTTACATGAATAGAAAACAAAATAATTTACCTCGAAAAATAAACAAATAATTTGTTCATGTTTTCCATTCATATTTTGTATGATCACAAAAACATAAAACAGTTGATTATTGGATAACTTAGAACATTATATTCCATCATTCAAAGTTCAAAATTCAGAATCAATTAAGTATTATAACCACAACCAAGAATCGACGACAAGATATATTAATAATTTTCAATTATATTTAAAAAAAAAATTATCACGGAATTAAACGCCGCAATTAAATTTTAATACCAGAAGCAGGTGCTACCATAATATAACTCATTATTACCATAATATTACTCATTATTACATATATAGGTGGTTGGCTTTAAAAATAAATTTAATAATAAAATATCATCAAGATAATAATTAACAGGAAATATTCAATTAGTTTTATTGCTTTTCCTATAAAATATAAATTTGTAATCATCGTTAATATGTGACAATTACATTCGATAAACATAGTGAATAATTTATAAATTATATTTTAAAATGAATACATAAATTAAAAGATTTCGTTTTTTTAATGAAAATAAAGAAAATCTGTGTTTTTTATCACGAAAGTGGTCAGTTCTGTTGGGTTGTATTTCATTTGTAAAATAGAAATTCAGCTGAGACTACAAAAAAAAAAGTGAAACCACTTGGATTCTAAAGATTTAATAATTTTATATAAACTTAATAAAAACGTTTTATTAAAATATTCTAGGAATACACGGAGACTAGATGGGTCTTCTCATGAAGCACACGTACAAGCACTTTATATAAATTGAAATTTTAAAATATTTCCTTGTTATGTGTCTAGAGCAAAATCTTCTTTCCTTAATTCATTATTTAAAGTTTCATATAAAAAGGTATGATTTTGACATAAAAAAAAATTATACAATAATAATCAAAAACTTTAGCCATTATCTTGTCTGGTGTATAATTTTTTACACTTGGATAAGCTTCTTTTTATTATTTTTAATTAGTTTTCTTCTCTTGTAATTTTTATGTCCACCGTTAATTTTTTCTACTTATTAAAATTATCCTTTTATCGTAATCTATAACCATTATAAAGACGGAATAAAAAATATTCCTGTGCATAATAATATGCACTTAAAGATTTTTCAAAATCGTTATAAAAACAATTTAGAAAAATAATATTCGTTAAAGTTCCAGACAAAACTAAGTAAATGATCTATAGTCAGCCAAAAAATAAAAGAAAAAAGTATTTTTAATTAAATTAATAAAATTTTTGATTAATATGATTTCTTAGAAATAAAAAAAAATTCTTTAATATAGTTTTTTCAGAACAATATGTTTTTTTATTATTAAGAAACATTTTGAATTCATTTATTTAACATAAATAGAATAAATTTTCATGAAAAAATTTAGAACAGTAACACTAATTTATACATATGTTTATATCCAAGATGAAATTGTTTAATAAAATAAAAATTAATCACCACATAAATTTTTTTTTTAACCATCATAATTTATATAAAAAATCATTGATCAATAAATTATGTTGGGAGGTTATCCTCAATTAATTCATTATCTCATGAAATTTATTAAACCGCATTTTTATAGAGTGCAAACCTACGAAAAATTTAGCTACGGTTATTTAAAACCGAAACAAAACATATATTTGTAATATTTTTATTTTACAAAGTGCAGAGAAATGTTTTTTATTTGTAAAACTGAACCTGTAAGTGACCATGACACATTAATCATAATTTTTGTACAAATTAATAAGAGTTTAATTTATTAGAAAAACATTTTTTTTTCGCTTTATACATAAAAACATAAGATTCATACTTTTACCTTACATACTAACATTCATTTTTAAATTAAGTATATTAAAATTTAAAAATAAAAATTTAATATTTTATTAAGTACTTAAATATTATAAACATGAATGGCGATGAAGAGTTTCAAATTATTTTTTCTAGTATGTTTCAGAAAAAAAATGTTCACAAGAAAAACTGAAAACCAGAAAAAAAAATAAGAAGAAAAGTCATAATCATTACACAATATTCGTCGTGGTCGTAAGCGATACATTCACTCAACAACAAAGTCAACTAACTTTATTAAACAATTGGATGTTCTTATTTTAGTATTGAAAACAAATAATTTGTAAGCACTCTGTTTGGTAACGGTTTTTACCAAATATACTAAAAAAAAATTGTTGTTTAACGAAATCAAAAAACTTAGATTTTCTTGCTTCAATAAAAAAAATTTAATTATAATTTTAGGTTTAACAATATTTATGCTTCTTGTAAAACAACGATAACGATAATCAATACTGATCTTTTTTTCTTAATTTCTAAATGTATATATGGTTTCAAATGCTCTCACAAAAATAATAAAAACTTATCGATTGATAAAAAAAAGGGGATTTTGAATTTATTATTTTTGTGAGATTAATCAAAAATTTGACCAATAAAATATTTGGAACCTAATATGCTATTTATTTTTTTTTAATATCATAAGTTGAGAGAGATATGTTTTGGCTTAACACACTCTATATCGTTGATATTTTTGCGCTTACAATTTCTAAACTCCGTATTTTTATACGTATGTATAATACTAATATTATGTGGATGTATGAATTTTTTATTTATAAAAAAAAATTACTTTTATATTTTGTATTTTAATGTTTCACTTGAATAAATTTGTAAAAAAGTAATTTATTGAATTGACCATAATAAAAGTTTTTGGGATATAAAAAAAAAAAGAAAAAATTGCGGTATTTTTACAATAAAGGTGGATTTCATCCAATAAATATGTTATCGATAAAAAAAATTTACGAAAAATATGTAAAAAATTTGAAAAATAATATAATATAATTTTTTTTATGTTTTTGCATAATATTTTTTGATGCGTTTTCTTATTATGCCAAAATTTTACTTCTTATACATGTGTACATGAAACATAAACGTATGCTTCCGCTCGATGAAAAATTTATGAGGTAATTTTTATTTTTATTGGAAACCTTTTCGTTTTTTTTTAAATTATAAAAATATAAGTATTTTTCAAAAAAAAGAAGAAAAATAAGAAATTTTGCAAAAAAAGTAAAGTGTTTGAAATAAAATTTTTTTATGAAAATGTATAGCACGAAAATTCTTTCATCTCATTGAATTTGTTTATAATCCGTATACGACCGTAAAAAATAAAATATTGAATTTCCTGTACTATTTCAGTATCTCACTTGCTATATGCATTGAACTTTAGCAAGATTAGTTTGACCTTTAGCCAGAGTAGCAAACAAACATACTCTTATTTTTTTAATATATCTGTTAGTAAGATTATGCAATGTTCGAGGTAAAAATTTCAGAAAATCTATCTTTTTCTATAAAATAAAAATATATTTTGTAATTAATTTTTACCGAAAAACAAACTATCAATTTTGTCTATAAACTTTTGCTATAATTTATTTGGAATAAAATTTAGGACGAGTTATTATATTTTTAATAATAAATGAAAGATTTTGAGGAAATTCTGCCAGAAAATAACACAAATTTAATTATAGTCTTTCTGTTGGATTTTATAATTGATGGCTTCCATCTAGTTTTTCTTTCAGTGTTAAGAAGAATTATTTTTTAAAATCATAGGAATTAATAAACTATATATATATCTGTCATATTTCATTAGTATTAATATTATAAATAAGTTTTATTTTTTTTTGCATTTGCTCATTAAACTCTTTCAATAAAATTGCAATCAAATTTTTTTTTATTATTTTAAATATACATATTCCAACAAAATTCTTTTATTTTTTGTTGAGACATACGAATAAGTTTTTAGAATTAAGTTTTTATAAATTAGCGCATTTATGACTTATTATTTCTTAATATGTTTCTTTATATGTTTCCATTTCTTTTCAGTATTCGGAAATTTTTCAACATGCTTCAAAAATTAATTGAAAATATCTGTATGCATCAATTAGACATTGAATTATTTTTGCCTTATTACATGAAAAATGTATAATGTATGACATATCTGACTGAGAGAAAAAAAAAGAAAATATAAAAAAAAAGTTGTTTGAAGAAAATTGTAAAATTAAAAAAAAAGAAAATTAAATTTAATAATTTTTGCAAATTTTTAACAGGATCCACTTGTGGCTAATTTGACTTTGGTGAATATTTTCTGCAATATAACTAATTAATTAAATGTAAAATAATAATACTAAAATGTTAAGCGAATCCAAGTTCAATTCAATTATTTATTTGTCCACAGAATATTTACACTTTTTTTACAAACATAATTAAAGAAACTTAAATCTAAGAGATAAGGATGGTGGAAATCCTATACAACTAATTAATCTCTACATAAATGTCATCGACGAATACAATATACAATTTTGGGCAATTTTATTATTTAAGAAATGTGGAATAAAAAACCCTGTAGTTATTTGTTTTTGAGCTTTTGTTGTTTTTTTTTTTGTTTTTTTTTGTTTTTTTTTAAAGCGAATCCAATGAATATTTGTTATTTTATTTCTAGTGTATCTTCTAACTACTACAAATGTCTAACATATTTTAATGCGTTGGGGATCGGTATGTTGTATTTAGTGCTATAGAATTTAGATCACTAAATGGAGTATTATATGCGTCAATACACATGCAATCATTTAGATGCATCTGCGTAAATAATGAAAAAATTTAGATGCATCAGCGTATATAATGAAAAAATTTAGATGCATCAGCGTAAATAATGAAATCATTTAGATGTTTCGTATTGAATATTACGTAATACCTAAACAAACATAATATTTCTCACAATATTTCAATACAGCCAAATACAAAAAAAAAATGAGAAAAAATGAGAAGAAAAAATATTCTCTCTTTGCAACTACCTCTCCCCTACGCATTAAAACAGTATATTGGATATGTAAACAAAATTTATTATACAACTCGTTCTGTATTTACACAAAAATACATTGACACTTGTCAATTTATATCACTCGACCTTCGGTCTCGTGATATAAGTATTGACTCGTGTCAATGTATTTTTGTGTATACAGAACTCTTAATTAATAACAAATTTAGTTTACATATACAATAATCTACTATTTTTCTGCTTTGTTACTTTCTTAAAGTTAAAATCAACTACTAATCTTTTGAGTTTTCATTTTAAATATTTGTGTTTTATTATTTTCTATTGACAAAAGATTAAAAATGCTAACAAAATTTAAATGCAAATTTAAATTCTCTTAAAACGTCTGTTATAATTTAATTTTCCCCCACATACCTATTTAATAATTTTATTAAGATATAAATTTCAAAACATGTTAAGATAAATAAAATACTGAAAATCAAGTAAACAACAAGATCCTTATCTACCAATGCCTAATGAAAATAATTTTTTTTACGTACTTAAGTTTTTTTTTGAACATAATATGAAGTAGTTAAAAGTAAAAGACTGTTAAAGAAATATTACGCAAACGATAATGAAGTTAGCGTAATGTAATTTTAAAATATAGAAGTGTAGTTGCCAAAATATTTTAACACCCGAATATAAAAAAACCGAAATGTCGAAATACATATTGATAGAGTATATGAAATAGTTAGAGTTTTTGATGCCGGTTATATTAAAACAGAGATACGTACGGTCACCAATATTTACATAGTCTTAAATATACAACTATCTCAAAAGTTGTCATTTGAAACTTACGTATTTCTTGCTTACGAACTCATGATACTATTGCAACATTCTTCTTTAAATTCGAAATTAAAGATTAAAAAAGACCTACATTATATTCATATTTAATAACCAAGTGTAAAAGCAAACCAAGATATATCCATTTCGTCAAAAGTCGAAATTATTACAGAAGCAATAAATTTCGAGCATTTGTCCTTCGGAATAAAATAATGTACCCTTATTTCATCTGTGCTATATGTAATGAATAACATTAAAATTTGTGTAAAATACGGGGAAAAATTATAAGGTGATATTTATACTATTAAAATTATTTAATTCTTTATCAGGAATTCTTATGGCTTGTTATTAAGTATACTTGTGGGGTTTTAACGCAAGGAAATCATGTTACAAAACGTTTTGTTTTTGAAAGAAATATTAAATGTTATTTAACATGATTAAAAAGTCATATATGTATTTAACAACTTGTTAGAATAATGATCATTTACATCAGTTACAAAATGATAAGATTACCTACTTTATTTTGTGTTTTAGAATTCGTTCTTTATCAATATGTAAGTTAATATTTTTCTTTTGAACATTAATTTAAAAAAAAATTATTGAAGAAAATTAAAGTTTTCATAAAAATAGTAAAAAAAAAAAAAAAAAAATAGGATTATAACAGGAAGTTTCGTTCTCCAATAGTAGTTATAAAAACTTGGTAGAATATCAGCTAAAAATACAGCAGAAAGACTATAACTAAGACTAGCTAAGACTAACTAAGAAGTGTGAGTTGAAAATCTTCTGGAAGTGTGAGTTCAAAATCTTACCTTAAATGTATAGCAAATAAATTACCAAAAGTTGCTACACTAAAGTTAAATTTTTTTTTTGTTAGTGAAAAGTTAATGACAATGTCGAATATTGATATAAATTTAATCATATATCATATATCAAAATTAAAAAAATAATGCTAAGCCTTATATTATTGTCCAAAGATCTTTAAATTAATCTTGATGAAAATTGGTACATGGGGTAAAAGTGAAAATAAAAAAAAAACTGTTTAGCCACCAATTCGGACTTGTCGCTGAAACTAGATTTCGGTGCAAACTGATATGTGGGAAACTAAAAATAATGCTTAGCTCCAATTTCGTGAAAGGTTTGGAGCTCAAAAAGAAGTTGCGATGGTATATGTATGAAAGTATAATATAGGACTCTTAAAAAACTTTTTATGCCCCAATTCGATTCGCAGTTTCGATATGATGAACAATGTCGAATATGAAAAAAACAAAATTTCTTGTTAAAGATCAAAAATTCTGTACTTTAAAGTCATTTTGCTTTCAACTTTCAGTAAACTTCCGTATTCGAAAATTAATAATAAAAAGTAAAATAAATAAAAATAAAAAAAAAAAACAAAAAATAAAAAAAAATTGAAAATAAATTTTTTTCGAAATTGAAATCGCATTTTTTTATTTAAAATTAATATTACCTTAATATTATATTTTTTTTGTACCTATTTTAATATTAAAAAAAATAATCACTTTTTTCTCAGTCCCTTTTTTATTATTATTATTTTGAAAAATTCGAAAAAGCAAAGTATCCCCAAGTCGTATAATTTACCTAAAGTTTTTTCCTTTGTTCATTTCACACCATCAACACTTAATAATCATGGAAAAAAAAAAATTTAATAATATTTATGGAAAAAAAAATAACGCGTTTTAGTCACTTACAGAATTAACTTCACGGTTTTGCCTCTCAAGAAATAATTAAATAAAGTGACTCAGATTTCTCCCCGTAGAAAATAGTAAATACGCGGAAGTTAATAATGTCCTTTTTTGTTCTTATTTATTTTTACGACACAATAAGGTAAGGATCTTAATAGAAATAAACCAATTATAATTTTTTTTTTTTGTAATTTTAATTTTATTATTCCTTTTTGAATCAAAATTTTTTTTTAAAATAATTATTTTTTGTTAATATTGAATCTATATAGAATTGTAAAAATTAAAAATAAGCTTTTCCGACATTTTCCAGGAAAATTTTCTTTTATACTACGGATTATTAATCGAATTGAACTGAATTTGTTAAGACTATGATAGTGATATCATGTTAACGCAAATAAATTTCTTATGATAAATCGATGAGGATGTGAAATACATCTCCCAATTAATGTGAGATTTGACTCTTTTCTTAAAACAATTAGATAGAGTAAAAAATGTCGTTTTTTTAATGTATTCTTTACTATTATGTCAAAAATATCTGTTTTATTAACGAAATAGGTTATTTATTTTGTGGTCTTTGGTTGGCCGCATTAGGTTGGAGCCTAAAATTAAATTCTTAATGTTTTCTTAATGAATTAAATATATTTGTCACTCAAGTGCAAACTAATAAATAAAATTTGTAACGATGACAGAAATAAAAAGCAAAAAGTATATTACCTTATAAAATATATTTTATAAAATATGTTTAATTTTTACAAAATAATTTATATACTGCAAAAATTGTATCTCAACTCAAATGTAACATACATAAATTTTATTTTCAATAGTTATTGAATTTGCATAAATTTTATTATTAAGAATTTTGCATTTGGTACAGAACAAGAACAAACAATGTTTTTGTTCGTTCTACTACAAATATCTAATATTTTTTGTTTTTGCTTTTTTTTTGCAACACAATTTTTCACTGTGATATTTTTTTGCAAAACTAATATCCTTATCTGTCAATCATTAAATCATATTGAACTATCAAATAGTCAGTTAAGAATTAAAAAAATGCAATAAAAATTGACATTTAAATCAAATGTTTAAATTTAAGTGCGGGTACTTCACTTCCAAATCCAATTTAATTTTTAAGTCAAGTCATTGTTAAATTGTAAAAAATTAAAATAAAATAAATCCGTTTAAAATTATTTGAGTAATTTAATTCAAGTTTTTGTTATCTGTTATAAACTTGGAAATTTTTTAGGTCTAATCTCCATTACAAATCAGTTGTATAAAGCAGTTCTAATGAACAAGCCTTTAAATTCAAAATGTTCGATTACTACATTAGCTGGTAGCTGAACTCTAAAAACGCAACCCATCTAATTACATTTATTATTTTATCTTATAGATGTAATTGTTTTTTTAAGATGATAAATTTTCTTGGTCTAATTCAAATATTTACCAAAAATAATAATTTGGCAAAAAAGTACCTTACTTATTTTTTACACTTTATCATTAATCTAAAATTTGAATCAGACAAGAAAATTAATTTGTATTTTATTGGTTTTATTTAGCAGAAAAAAAAACACGACTTTAAAAGATTTGAAGTGTCACAGAAAGAAAATCAATCATGTTATTAGAAAATAATAATAAAATAAGAATTTCTTGTAAAATTAAAAATGTCAAAATTTTAGAATTAAACCATTTATTGAATTTCGATATTTTCGTTGTTAATAACACGTCTACCCATAATTTAAAATTTTCTACTTTACCTAACTAATGAATGAATGAAATAACATAGAAGAATAATATGTTATTATAAATATCAGTATATTCGAATTCCACACGACTATCGCAGCATTTATATTATGATTTCATATTCAAATATTGTGTTCGAATTAAAAAAAATTTACCACAAATTTTAAAAATTAATTAAAAAATAAATTCTTCTTTTAAATGTAGTATCTCAATACTGATTTAATGTTTAAAAGAGGCTTATCGTAATTCCGGAATATTCGAAATTTCTTAATAAATTGAAAATAAATAATTTTTCGCTTTCAAAACAGAACAATTTAAAAATTGTAATTTTTTTTTCAAAATGACGAGAAAAATTTAAAACATCAATATACAAATTAATACTTCAAACAACAAACAAAAACATTATTGAACTCCTTGAACACAGGAGAAATAAGAATAAAAAAGCTAAAGAAAATTAAATGTCTTTGGGCAAATTGGAGTTTGAAAAACAGATGGAAATTAAATGTCATCGAAGTGTTATCTTCGTCACTATGATTTAAAATAAGAAAATTATTTCCAGAAAAAAACCACATATAAAATCCTTACACAGTCGAATAAGTAAGTACGATTGAACTGAACAAAAAAAAAACAAATTTATGATTTTCAAAAAAAATTGTCTTAATTTATTATTCAACCTGAGGGATATATGTAATATGTAATATATTAAAAATAATATCTTTATAATAAAACATTTAAGTTATATTTTGTAGTTATAGATTATTTGATATATACATAATACATACATGATTAATTTGTTAATCTGTGATATGAATACTGAAAGATACTGACCCCAATTTAGCTAGTCGCCTCACCTCACCATAATTTTTTTTCTGTCATCTCACATTTTTGAAATAAGCTTATTTTACTAGTCACAAATACGACGTGAAACTTTACTGCGCAAACATCTTAATTCACACACAAATCTCTTGCTCTCACCTTTAGTTTTGATAATTTGACAAGAAAAAAGTAAATAAATAAAGAAAAAAAAAAAGGAAAATACAAAAATAAATCAAAAAAAATTTAAAAATGAGTAATTTTTATTTTCCTATTTTTTTTAAATAAATAATTTTTTGAATTTTTCAGAAATAAATAAATTTTTTTTTAAATTTATTGAATAAAATTTTTTTAAAATAATAATCAAGACCATAATTTTATGATTTTTTAGAATTTTTCTTATATTTTGCTCACTTTTCTTATTTTTTATACTAGTCACCTATTAAATTGCAGGTGAGAGAAATATCACTTTTTGTGAAAGAAAATGCGCGCGTGACTATCAAAATATGGTAGCTCTCACTATTCGTGACAAATTTGGCGCTTTTGCGATTAGCTAAATACTGATTTTACTGTCGCGCTGGTGACGCGACTAGCTAAATTAAGGTCACTGTCTTTATATTGATTAAACGAATTTCTTGATATTTTAATAAAAGTTTCTACAATATCGAAATTTGATAATCGTTCTAGCGATTTTAAGAATTTGCGTTATGTTTCATGGAATCGTTTCAGGAAAATTGCAATAGTTTCGTTACGCGGAACAGTACACTGATTTTGAACAAACGTTTTTGAAATGAAAATAATGAAAACTAATTATTTGAATTTTTTGCTCTATACTAAATTTAAAAAAAGAATTTAGAATTTTTAAATTTTTTCCCGCATTACAACTATTTATTTTCCATAGACCTTTCTTATATGTATAATACCTTGTACACGGTCCAAATTTTCAGTTTTTTTTTTAAACTTAATTCATAAAAACATGGTTTAAAAGAATATTTTAAACAAAAAATTCAGTATTTAAAACTTGCTAAAGTTTAATTCAAATTTCTATACTTTTTTAGTTAAAAACTAAACTATTTTAGTTTACATTTTGATTTAAAACATCAAAGTTTATATTTTAAAACTTTAAAGTTTTAAATCAAAATTTAGCTCCGGTTTCTAAACATTTTTAGTTTAAAACTTAACTATTTTAGTTTACATTTTGATTTAAAACATCAAAGTTTATATTTTAAAACTTTAAAGTTTTAAATCAAAATTTAGCTCCAGTTTCTAAACATTTTTAGTTTAAAACTTAACTATTTTAGTTTACATTTTGATTTAAAACATCAAAGTTTATATTTTAAAACTTTAAAGTTTTAAATCAAAATTTAGCTCCGGTTTCTAAACATTTTTAGTTTAAAACTTAACTATTTTAGTTTACATGTTTAATTTAAAACCCTAAAGTTTACATTTTTCTTTTGTATTTTTGTATAACGATGTAAGGTTTTACTATTCTTGCATTTTTTGTATGACGATGTAAGGTTTTTACTTGTCAATAACTTTCACAGGTACACATAATTTATATTTTCTATTTTGTACACGTTTATAATTTTAATACTGTAGCCGAGAGGTAGAGTGGTAGAATGAAATGCTAAAGAACGAGGTTCGAATCCCGAAGAAAGGGTTAAGAGAAAAAAAAAAGAAAATAAAAGAAAAAAAAAAGAAAAAAAAATAAAAAAAAATAAAAAAAAAGAAAAAAAAAGAAAAAAAAAGAAAAAAAAAATTAAATAAATTTTTTAATTTTTTAATCTTCAGTTTAAAATTTAAACTATTTCGTTTAACACATTATGTTAAACATCTTCAGTTTAAAATTTATTCTTTTTTGTTTAAATTATTTATTATAGACTAAAAAGTTTAAAACTTAAACTTATATTGGTGTGGAACTATATAGAAACTTTTAAGTTTAAAAAAAAAACTGAAATTTTGGACCGTGTACGTATTTCAGACAAATGAACTGGAATTCGCTATATAAATAAATATTCAATTTTTCCAGGTTCGGGATACTACAAAAATAAAAAAAAAATATGTGAGTCTCGGGACACACGGAAGAAGTGAAACTTCATGGCAAGTAGTATTTTCTGGGGAGGCTAAATAAATTTTAAAAATGGCCAAGTCCACATAAGACATGACGCCAATCGATTTTTTCGACGGCGACTAGTTGATTTTTGTCCTTCGACTGCTGCGTCCAGTCGACTTAAAATAACTTGTTTTGGGGGAATTCGGCGGCTTAGATAAATTAAAAAAAAAAAATTAAAAACCAGCGACTACTTAGAGATAAAAACATTTATTATTATTATTATTAAGTTATTTTTTTTCTGAATTTTATAATTTTTGTACATTATACAACTTATTTTTATTTATTTTAGAGTTCAGGTTCTAAATTATTTTTTAAGGCTTAGTATGCTGACACAAAAAAGTAGTACGCTGTGGAAAAAAATGAGATTTTTCATATAAATTTTTGCTGCTGAAAAATGTTTGAAAATTTTTTTTTTTAGTTTTTGCTTTGTAGTACGCTGATAAAAAAAAATTGTTTACTGGGTGACAAAAAATCTATTTTGCAGCTGCTTTTTTGCAAATATATTTCTACCCAGGAAGATAAATGATTGCAAAAACTTGACATTACAAAAAAAAGTTTGTTTGATTTGTTTATTATTGGGTTAGAATAATAAAAAATTAATAAAAATAATCAGATGCTTGTGTCAAATAGTTGTCAAAATTTATCAAACATTTTTCAGATATTTTTCAGTGATATTTTTTGCAACCTTTCTTTTTTCACAGCGTACTAAGTCTAAGCTCAAAAAGTTTGGTGGCATAATGGCTTTTAAATTATTTCAAAATCGCTAGAATTATGGCTGCATGGCAACACTGATTCCCAGATGATTTCTACTATAATTTAAGCCGTAAACAAAATTCCGGTTACAACTATACTATTAGCGACAATAATGTATGAAAAAACAGCAGCGTGGCTTCAATCATGTTTTCTTTTTGTTGCCCGAGTAGTTTAACATAAAATAACTTTTTCAAATATGCCTGAAAAATTTCATGTTTATTAGTACTTCTTCTGAAAAGGAATTGGAATAAAACTATTCTACATGTATTGCATTAATGGAATTTAATGCCAAAAATAATTTATACAAACAACTCAATTATAAATTACTTCAAAAAAAAATCTGTTTTAGTTAAAAGAGCATTTTCAAATATGCCTGCAAAATTTGACATTAGTATTTCTTCCGAAAAGTAATTGTAATAAACATATTCCTCCTGCATTTTATAAATGTAATTTAATGTCAAAAATAAATTACACTAACAAACTAAAAAAGTTACATTAAGAAAAATTAATATCAAAAATAAATTATCTACAAAAAAGGTGCATTGGAACATTTTTATTCAGAATACATATTTGTATTCCAAAAACTTTTTGAAAATTAGCACTAATAATTAATAAATGAAATATTTGTTATTCAATAATTTAAAACAAATTCAATCGAAAAAAAAAAATAGTATTTTCGACTTTAATTCTGAGCCAATATAAAGTAGGTTATTGCGCTGATAAGCTTCATTAAGTTGCTAGCGGCTGTCGGTTTTATCATCAGCTGACACATAAATTTTTTCTTTTTTTTTTGCCTTTTTTTTTTTGACATTCGGCGTTACATTTTTGACACTCGGCGTTACATTTTTGACACTTACATTTTTTCACTCTCAAACACAATGCCTGACACTCGGCGTTACATTTTTGACACTTACATTTTTTCACTCTCAAACACAATGCCTCTAAAGAAGTTTCACTTCAAAAATTAAAAATTTGGGAACTATAAAATGTTTATTACTCTTTTGCTCATTGGATATTTTTTGAATCAATAAATAATAATCCGCAGTAATATTCCATTTTATGTAATGCGAACGGCAATTGTAATTTCGAATAATTAGGGGATTTTCAATTTGAATGCGAACAAGGTATATATAACATTAAAAATTGATTGCAAATACAAATACATTATTTCACTAAATTACATTATTGATTGAGGATTTTTTTACAGATAGATATTTAAATTTTATTAAGCATAACAAGGAACTTGTTGCTTTAAAGAAAAATTTTTTTTTACTGGTTTTAAATTTTTAAGTTTCCTCTATGGATGGTGTACCTACATAAAACGATTCTTCTATATAGTGAAAAGTGTAATGCTTTAAGCAATCTTAAATTCTATTATAAAGACTATATTTTTTATCTTCTTCTCATCGAAATTCAAATCATTTATATAGATGTAGGCATACACATATTTTCGTGTAGGTATTTTTCTATTTTTAAATAAGAATCAATTTATTTCTCAAACTTTGAAAAGGTATATACAAAATGTAAAGTGGCTTTTTTGTAAATATTATCCTTGTTATTAGAATCTATTGATAAAATAAGCAATAATTTTATGTATAGAGTGTCTAAAATTGTACAATGCAAGTGAAAAAAAAAAAAAAGAAATTGCTGATACAGTACTATAAATTTTATTAATCTATTTATTGTTATATAATATTAGAATAAAGAGTCTTTTTATATTAAAATAAATAAAAAAAAACAGAATTATATAGCGCTGTTTATGATAAATGAGGATATATTAGACATATAGTTAGTAAATTTGATGGTTCAATATTATAATTAAAAGGTATTTTTGGATTTTTAGAATCTAGGTCTGGATCCTAGGATTTCACTTTTTTTTGGGCAAGTTTTCCATTAAAAATTAATATACGTTTTTAATACGTTTTTAATTTCTGTCTGTCCGTCGCGCATTCTTTCGTCATGAATTCCAATTTATTATATATGACATAGTTGATAAATCACTATTTTCAAAATATTTTACTGCACATAATGAAATCACGAAAGCACCAAAAACTGTTTTAAGATTAATTTTTGTTTGTAAGATGTCAGAAAATATTTATTGTTATTAGTTTTCTTACTTAGGTATGTTTAGGTATATGCATATAAATATAAAAGATGTTTATAAAAATTACAAATGAAAAATATGAACAAAATTATAAAAGAAAATTCAAAGATTAAGGATTTATGGTCATCAATCAGGATTAATTAAATTTCTTTTGTTCAATAATTTTTAGGTTTATTATTCTCTTGTATGTTATTCTTATTCTGTAGCAATAAATAATTCAATCAAATTCATTTTTTTAATGTTGTTATTTTAAAATTGAAGAAATTTATTTTTATTTATTTTTGGCCAATATTATAAAACTTCCAACATATCCTTTAATTTTGTGAGTTAAGTCAATATTGTGCATATTTTTATAGATTAAAAATTATAAGAACAGGCATTATTAGAAAATTTACAGTCCATTTTTAACTGATTCAAATACACAACACAATGTAAATGTCTCTTATTATTTCAAAATAATTTAAATTTTTTTTATTATCTGATATAAGGTTTTCAACAAAACGAAAAAAAAAAATTAATTATTACCATTATCAAATGTTATAATTTCATTCAAGAATTACAAGAATAATATCAATCTTCATAGAAATATAACATCATAATGATATTTCCTCATTTATTTTGCTTTATCACATATGCATAATTATATATGTATCATTTTCATTTCTCCCGTGTATTGAATTTTTTGTTTTGATTATACAACTTAAATTATCTGAAGAACTCTCAAAAAAATATACATACCTACTTACATACATTTATTCAAAAGTTTAAACAAACATAAGTAATGTGTAATTTTCTTAAAATAAACTTTTAATTTTCTTTTATTTACCTTAAGGATATAAAGGATTATCTATTGTTTGTTTTTATTTAACGAGGTGAAAAATAAACGCGCCTTATGACGTATTTTGCTGAAATCTTGTTAATTTCTATCCTTAAAAATTGAAGAAATAATTTTGGTTGAATGTGATAAAGACATTTATAAAGTTGCCCGCAAGAACGTAGAAAATTATACGTTTTAAATTAAGAATGACAAAAGAAAATGAATGATGGTGACAAAACGTAGAAAAGTAAGTATTTTAATTTTACTGAGAGGGAACAATCTATTCTTTTTTGTAGATTGTGAAAATTTAAACAAACCCAAAATGTAACTTTTGATGATAATTATAATAATTATTATTATTATAAAAATTTCGGAGTAGATCAAAGTTTTATGTAATCGCATTTAGATTATATTACAAGCAAACAATTAAAATTAGTACATATAATCAAGTTTAGTATTTTAAAATTCATTTAACCATAAAATTATTTTAAAATTATGTATTTACATATATTTTTGGATACAAAATCTAACTTCCTTAAGATTAAACGAAAATTGAAAGGTATTTAGACCACATTTCCTTTTAAAATTAATTAAAAAGTTTCAACAAGAACTTTAGTTTATACTTTTAAGATTGTTTACAAATTAGAAATTAATATAAATACTTAAAAATTCTTTTCACCAAAACAACACATTAAGTTTTGCTTCAATGAAAATAAACTTTCAGTTTGAGATAAATAATAATTTATTCACGAAATTTTACTCGACTGAAGAGAAAAATGGAATACGAGTGCTTCTGGCACTAGTACAAACATTTGATTTCTATGTTTACGCATATGCTGCTGATAACAAATTTGACACATATAAAATGTCTCTGATTATTTAAAAGCTTATTAGTGGTAACCAAATTTAGTATCGATCCATTTACTTTTTAATAAAACAGTAAAGAATGTTTTCAGAAATAAGAAAATCTTTACCCACGAAATTCGTTTAATTATTAATAATGGAAGGCCAAACTGAACCTGCGGGATAAAAATAGAGTCTTCACTTTCTGGAGCCAAATTTGAACTTAACCGTTATGTATCTAATTTCGTTGTCATATTTTTAAAGATCTAAAATTTAAACATTGTAGTTAATTTTATATTCTTTTTGGAATTTTTCTAAGGTGTTAGGTATTTTGTTGACTGTAACGATAAAGTTTAAGAACTTTTTTTTTAGTTATTAAACCGACAACGTTAATTGAAAAAGTTTTTCATAAGATTATTTTTTTTTCAGTAAACTGAACCTTTTTACCTTAATTGTCTGTGTTCGAATAATTCTTTTGAAATTAATTTTTTTTACTTCCTATAAAAAAAAACAGGATAATTTTTTTTTTTTAAAGGAGATTTAAGATAGAACACTTTTCTGATTAAAAAAAAAAAGGATACAAAAAAAAGTTTAAGATTACTTAAAATAAAGTTCAACAAAGTGGAAGTGATTAACGATAAACAAAATAATAACAAAAACTTAAGGATTAGGTGTTAAACGTGTAATAATCAAAATTTAAAAGAAAAAATAAATTAGCATTTCAATATATTTTTTTTGCTTTAAAAATAACCATAGAGTCTCAGTACTTTCTGTACCGGCAGTAAAATATATCAGAGGCCACAGAGATCTCAGGACAGAGATGGCATATTGTTGAATTAATATTATATTTTCTACTGGGGAAACTGTTGTCAAAGTATAATTTTCAAGCACTCCATTAACAATTATTATTGTCAAAAATGAGAAAACTGTCAACAACTGTCAAATTTGCTGCGCGCGTATTGGCGTATCGTAAGTAAATTAAAATTCTTCTAATTTTCCGATTTAGGAAAATATAAATTTGACACTCAAAACGATGATATTAATTAATGACATTAATTATAATTTAAACTAAATCCGATATAGAACAAAAAGGATAAATATAATTTTGTTATATTAATTTTTACTAAGCTATTATTTATATCCAAGTTCTTTGGTAAATTTCTTGAAAACAATTTTTAATTAAAACTAAAAAAATAAATTTTTTCTCAAAGAAATTGTGGTTTTTGTTGTTCTTTTCGAAGAAAATATATTTTTTGCAATAAAATGTATTTAAAACGTCTTGAGGTTGTCTTTTTGATTAACATGAACATTGCATTTAAAAAATGTTTGTGGTTATTGCAAAGTTTAAAACTTTTAGCCTATTTAATGTTGTGGTAAAAAACATAAAAAAAATTTTGACTTTACAAAACTGAAAGTTCCAAAAAAACTTACGTTGCCCTATTCTAAATATTTTTCTTCTATTGGTATTATTGGTATTATTTTATTTATATTATAGTATTTATTAGAATATAATATATGTGTTTATATATTTATAATTTATTTTTATTTAATAATTTTTTATTATTTAAAATAATTTTTACTAATATTATTAATAAAAATAAAATAAAATAAACTAAATAGGGTTTAACTCGCAACTTTCGAATAGTTATTATGCAATAATGTATTTTTTATAAAAAACAATTAAACAATGAAAAACTCTGCTCTTCAAAATATTTTGACCAATATATCCTTCATTCCCTTCCAATTTTTTTCAAGCATCCTAGCAGACAATATAATTTTCTATTTTACACAATAATATATACATATAAGTACCTAAGTAGATAAGTTTCCGTGCAAAGACATTATTATAATGGTTTTCAACCTAGTCAAAGATTAGAGACAACATAAAACAAAAATAAGAAGAAATAGAATAAAAGAAAATTTTACGCACCGTTAGCAACTTCCCATCAATTTGTTATTTGAATTTCTGCAGGATGTTACTTATATTTTGCAGGAACACATGCTAAAAAATATGCACTTTAAAAGTAAAATTTATATTAATTTTCATCTTTTTTTTTTGTATAAGAACTATGAATAATTTTTGCATATAGTTTAAAGTAAATTTTTCTTTTCACATAAGGGACTGTTCACATATTACGTAACGCTTTTTTTGCCGTTTTTTAACCCCCCCTCCCCCCCCATAGTAACAGATCGTAACAAATTCCGAAGACCCCCCCCCAGAAGAATAACGTAACAAAAGTTAAACACTTTTTAAAGTACTTTTTGAACAATTTTTTTATTCGAATAAACAAAACAAAATTCATTATAACTTAAGTTTTTTTTTGCGTGCATTAATATTATGTTTAGTGTAATTTTTTTATAAAAAGGAGGAAATTTGGTTACATAACATTTTTATAAACACATTTGAACATTGAACATTTGAACATTTTTCAACAATTATTGAACAATTATCCCAGTTTTATTATTCAACACTTTTTCAATAATTATTCAACAATTATTTTCAATTATTTCAACAATTATTATTCAACAATTATTATTCAACAATTATTTTCAATTATTTCAACAATTATTTTCAATAATTATTCAACAATTATTATTCAACAATCAAATTCTATTTATTATTCAACATTTATTTACCACTTAACATTTTATTATTCAACAATTAAAATTTTCAACAATTATTGTACAAAATTTATCAATTATTGAAGAATTTCAATAATTATCAAAGAATTACATCATATTCAAATATCCAGATAAATTTTTCAACTATATATATTAATTATTATATATTATTATATTATATTATTATATTATTATATACATTATTTATTAGTTACATTATCATTATTATATTTACACTTATTTTACATATATACATATATACATTATTTTACATATTACATAAAAAAATGAATCCATCAAATTCTACTTCCTCCGTTAATGATCCTATTCTTTCAAATAATGTTTCAAATACTTCTACCATCGATGCTGCTACAGTTAATATACCACAATTTTGGACTTCTTGTCCAGAAGCCTGGTTTATTTTAATTGAAGCTCAATTTAATTCTAAACGAATTACGGTTGACAATACAAAATACGACCATGTAATATCGGTTTTACCTCAAGAAGTCATTCAAACCATTTTAACTTTTCTTCGAAATCCTCCTGACAATAATAAATACAATTCTATAAAAGAAATTCTTTTAAAACGTTACGCTATAAGCGAAGAAAAACGTTTAGAAGAAGAGATCGTAAACCTTCAGAATTTTATCATTCCATGGAATTCTTAGCTGGAACTACTTCATCCGTAGGAACAAATTTATTAAAATCACTGTGGATGAGAAAACTTCCAGCAAATTTAAATATTGCTTTAGTTAGTTCTAATATTGATAATATAGATAATCTTTTAATTTTAGCAGACAAAATTTGGGAAGTTTCTCATTTTAATAATATTTCATCACTAAATTCTTCAACATCTCCTTCCATTCCAAATTCTTTATTATCTTCACAAAATTCTTTAACATTTTCCCAAGTTTCCGCTATTCAAAATTCAAATTATGAAACAAATTTACGTATTATTAATATAGAAAAACAATTGACTGAACTTAAAAAAATTTTATCAGATTTAACAATTTCTAATCATGATTCTCATTCAAGATCTTATAATCGCGATTCTCGGTCTAGATCTTCTTCTCGTAATAGTAATAAAAACAATAATCAGAATCATACAGATTTTTGTTGGTATCATTTCAATTTTGGTAATAATGCTTCACGTTGTAAATCACCTTGTAAATTCAACAAATCTACAAATTTAGATAGTTCAAAAAACTAAATAAACCCCCATTATCAGTTAAATCACATCGTTTATTTTTATATGATAAAGAAAATAATCTTAATTTTTTAATTGATACTGGGGCAGATATTTCCGTCATTCCTAACACTGTTTTTGGGCTTTTTAAAAAAAATCCTACTTTCGAATTATCTGCAGCAAATGGAACTATTATAAATACTTTTGGTACAAAACTTTTAAAAATTAATTTTAATCTTCGTCGTCCATTTAATTTTATTTTCACTATAGCAGATGTTAAAAAACCAATCATTGGAGCTGATTTTTTATCTAAATTCGGTTTATCCGTCGATTTAAAAAACAAAAAATTAGTAGATTCTCAAACATCTTTATCTGTTAATTGTTTTTCAAAATTTGATAATTCGCTTTCTCCCAAACTTTATTCTATTAAAAATTCAAATTCTTTTTCTAACATTCTTAAAAAATTTCCTGAATTAATTTCTACTCCTCAATTCGATAAACCCACTAAACACAATGTTAAACATCACATTTTAACTAAAGGTAATTTACCTTTTACCAAACCTAGAAGATTAGATGCTAAAAAACTTAAAATTGCTAAAACCGAATTCGAACACATGTTACAAATGGGAATTTGTAGACCTTCATCTTCTCCAGTTTCATCAGCACTTCATATGGTTCCTAAGAATGATAACAACTGGAGACCTTGTGGTGATTATCGCCAACTAAATCTTGTTACAGTTCCCGATCGTTATCCTATTCAACACATTCAAAATTTTATTTTAAATTTACATGGTTGTACAATATTTTCAAAAATTGACCTAGTTAGAGCTTATCATAATATTCCAATTGCAGAAGAAGACATTCATAAAACTGCTATTATTACTCCTTTCGGCCTTTTTGAATTTCCGCGCATGCCTTTTGGTTTAAGAAATGCTGCTCAATCTTTTCAAAGATTTATGAATGAAGTTACTCATGGTTTAGATTTCCTTTATGTTTATTTAGATGATATTTTAATTTTTAGCAAATCTGATGAAGATCATAAATTACATTTAGAATTATTATTTCAAAGACTAACTGATTACGGCTTAACTATTCAACCTTCAAAATGTGTTTTCGGTGTAAAAGAACTCGACTTTCTCAGTCACAAAATTTCTCCTAATGGTTACATTCCTTCATCTAATCGTGTCAAAATTATTTCAGATTTTCCTACACCTTCTTCAATTAAACATATTCAACAATTTGTTGGAATGGTGAATTATTATCATAGATTCATACCATCATTAGCTCATTTACTTGCACCTATTTATGATCACCTTACAAAATTAACTAATCAAAAGAAATCTTCAAAAATTCCTTTTTCTTGGCCTGAATTTTGTAATGTAAATTTCAATCAAATTAAACAGAAACTATCTGAAACTTCTTTATTAATTTTTCCTATTGAAAATGAACCATTTACATTAACTGTTGATGCTTCTAATGTAGCAGTTAGAGCAGTTCTTCAACAAATTAATAATAATAATAGTTTACCTATTGCTTTCTTTTCAAAAAAACTTTCTGATACTGAAAAGAAATATTCCGCTTTTGACAGAGAACTTTTAGCAATTTATTCATCTATCAAACATTTTCGATCATTCTTAGAAGGCAACGAATTTACAGTTTTTACAGATCATAAACCTCTTATTTTCGCTTTATCATCCAAAGCTGAACGCAGTCCGCGCCAAGCACGTCATTTGGATTATATTGCTCAATTTACCTCAGACATTCGTCACATTAAAGGTAAAGACAACATCATTGCTGATACTCTTTCTCGAATTGAAGATTCCATAAACGCATCTGAAATCACTTCTAAATTTGATCTTATTACTATTGCTCAACAACAAAATTCTGATCCCGAACTTCAACAACTTTTAACTTCGCCTAAAAATAATTCAAAATTTATTCTTCAACAACTTACTTTATCAAATTCAAAAACCAAACTTTGGTGTGAAATTTCCACAAACAGACCTCGACCGTATATTCCATTTTCATTCCGTAAAATCATTTTTGATTCTTTACATAATTTATCTCATCCCAGTATTCGTGCTACACGAAAAATTATCTCAACTAAATATTTTTGGCCATTTATGAATCTCAATATCAATCAGTGGTCTACAAATTGTATAAATTGTCAAAAAGCTAAAATTTATCGTCATACTAAACCCTTTTCTGGTACTTTTCCGCTTCCTTCAGGTAGATTTCAAAATATTCATATGGATATTGTTGGTCCTCTACCTCCATCTAAAGGATGTTCATACATTTTAACCATTGTTGATCGTTTTACCCGTTGGCCTGAAGCTTATCCTATTTCTGATATGACTTCTACTACTATTGCTCATACCTTTTTTAATCAATATATTTCTCGTTTTGGCGTTCCATTATCTTTAACAACCGACCAAGGTAGTCAATTTGAATCAAAATTATTTGCAGAATTATCCAAATTATTAGGTACTCATAAAATTAGAACTACTTCTTATCATCCACAATCAAATGGTTTAGTAGAACGTTTTCATCGCCAACTTAAATCATCTTTGAGAGCTCGTTGCAACACTATTAACTGGCATGATGAAATTTATATTATTCTTCTTGGTTTTAGAACCGCAGTTAAAGAAGATCTTAAATATTCACCTGCTGAATTAGTTTACGGTGAAAATATTCGTGTTCCTAGTGAATTTTTCGTTTCAAATAATTCTCAAACTTTAGATCATTCACAATTAGTTTCTCAATTACGTTCAAATTTTAGACATATTCGTCCAGTTCCAACTAAGAATAAATCTTATAATAAATTATATATTCCGAATGATTTACTTTCAAGCAAATTTGTTTTTGTCAAATCACATAACAAAAAAATTTTAGATCCACCTTATGAAGGTCCTTTTGAAGTCCTTCAACGTTTCGATAAATTTTTCAAAATTAATTTTAATGGTAAAATTAAACATATTTCAATAGATCATTTAAAACCTGCACACTTTTCTCCTTCACCACAACATTCACTTCCATCTACAATACCTAAAGTTTCTTTTTCTTTATAATTCTTTATCTGGTAGGGGGGTATTGTAGTGGTTCATTTACAGTTCATTTTTATTAATTCTAAGTTTTAATCATGTTTCCATTTTAATTATTGTTACAATATATATAATAATTTTAATTCAGTTATAAAAATACTTTCTTAGTCAAAAGACTCAATAATTTGAAAATTAAAATTTATAAAAAAAAAAAATATTTTCTTTTATTATAATTATTTTTCAATTTTAAAATAATGGTATAAATAATTATTTTATAAAAAAATAATATCTACCATTATAATAATACTAAATTTTTTTTTGATAAAATGACTTTTAAATTATGACCCTGTAGAAAATGGAAAATAAAAGTAATTTTAGTTACTTTGTCAAAAATATGCTACTTTGTTGAAGGATTTACATTAGGTCTGATATTTCTTCTTTATATAATGATATAACATAGTTAAATGTTTCAGAAGACATATATTTCCGTTTGTATTTTACAAAATTACGGCCCTTTTAACATCGAAAATAAATTCTTTTAATAACTATAATGGGCCCAAATAAATGAAATAAGAACTTTTTCTAGAAAATATTTAATTTAAAAAAATTATTGAAATATTCATAAAAAAAGTTAGGTTTAAATATGTTCTTGTGATAGATCAGTCTCTATACTATAATAACACTTCAAAGAATCTAAAAGTTTTGAACATAAATTCTGATGCCAGTAATTTTTTATTTTTTTTTTCTCAATAAAATTTAATTTTTGCTCTTAAACCTCCATCGTTTGAACATGAAGTGGGATATAAAATTATAATAAAAAAAATTAAAAAGTTTTTTTTTTTGATGAAAAAGTTTTGTGTCAATTGATTTCCATTCATTGAACATTATCAACCCTTTTCATTTCATTTTTTTCTAAAATTTCTTTATCCAGCAGAATAATTTAATTTCTTTTATAACACAGTCAAATTTTATAATGTTTAAAAGTTTCCTTACTTCCTACTTTAAAATATTTTTTTGTAAGATCTCGTAAACGTCATATTTTTGTAGGTATATGATATCGGAAAAAGTATTTTGAATTTCAACATCAATGAGAGTATCGTTTCACTATGTAAGTGTATTGGGTTTAGTTTCAGATATTTATAATTTTTGAGCAACTTGACCTTTATAGAAAAGATTTGTCTTCAAAGATTTTTTCATGAATCTTACATTTAAAAAACTCTTAACATTAATTGAAAATTATAATGCCAAAGAGTGAACAATTTTTTGTTTCATTATTGTTGCAGTAAATGAATAAATCTGCTGGCATTCCGACACGGAGATATGCCACGTATGTAATATTTTTTTTCCAGGTCCAAGCCATAGATTTCCAATAATTGCCCAATAAATTTGAAAATTCATTATTATTATTCGAACTCCAACACCATTTAAAATCGCTCCGTAAATAAGAAAATTCAAAATAACTTCACCTCAGGGCAGCCTATCGAGTCTATCCATAGATTAAAAAATTTAAAATAACATAATTATATATATGTACTTATATTCGGAATTGCAGTCAAATGGCACTGAAAATAAGAATTTTGTTAATAACTTGACTCCAACGCCATCCACCGGGTCTAAAATAAAACCAGAATCAGAAAGAGCCCCGAAAGAAAGGAGATGATTTGTTACAAACGATTTTATATTGGTTATATATTATTGATTGATGTAGTAGTTTTCAAAAAAAAAAAGTTTTTGTTTTAAATTTTTTATTTAAAACAAAAAAAAATTGTTAAAAGTTAACAGCTGAATTTGGTCACAAGAAAATCAGCACACAACATAATCAAATTAATAAGAATCTTTGAAGAAATTTTATATATATATAGTTTAATTTTCAATAACGACCAGCTAAGAATTTTCACAAAAGAAAAAGTTTTTAATTAAATTTGAAATGAAATGTGGTCCAAATACCTTTCACAGCTTCTATTTTAATCTCAAGAAAGAAGAATTTTCATTTAAATATATATTTAAATATATATAAAAGAAAAATTTTATGGGTAAATAAATTTAAAATATTTAATTTGATTTTATCTTATTTTAATTGCTTGTTTGTAAATTTAATAAATAGAATTAAAAACTATTTTAATATACAGAATATTTTAGTTATACCGTATAATAGTACATATGTTTATAAAAAAATTAATCGTCTTAATGTGTTAATCGATTAATCTACTTTTGATCATGAACAACGAAAACCTTATTGCATCATTACCGGATTCTATGAATTATTGATTTATTCGTTGCCTTAACCGCAGTTAAACAAAACGCTTAAGTACCATAAAATTATTGTCCTGCGGTATTTTATTTTCTTATTATTATTTTATATTATTTTTAATATTCTCCAGCAACATTTAAGTGAAAACCTAATTAAATCTCAAACGGATTTCATCTTATTTTCTTTTTTTCAAAATGAAAATTTTTCATCATTATCTTAATGGAAAAACTAATTCAGAAAACTTTTCAAAAATTATTATAAAGAATAAGTTTTAGTTATAATTTTGTGTAAGTTGGTAACGGATGGAATAAAAGAATTTTTTTTTTAAACATTCTGCATCCTGTAGAAAACGAGAATAACGAGGGATAAGGTAATTTGCTAAAAGTTGATTCATCAAAACTTGTTAAAATATATAGTTGAAAATAAGAGTCCAAGCACTAAAAAAAAAAGGAATCAAAATTGAATTATGATAAAAATAATTATATTTTATTTTAGGTATTATCCTGAAAATATGCATCATTAGTCAAACTTTTAACCGGAAATACAGGAAGAGAATTTAAAAGTTTTAGTAAAACTTTTATTACGCATCTTTTAATGTTTTTATTTAAAAATAAAATATGAAATAATTATTGTCAAAATAAGTTAACATAATCCTCTATAAAAAAAAAGTAAAGAAGGATCAAAATTAAAAATATAAAAAGTTATCACACTTTTTATTCAGGTTGAACTAATAATTGCTTTGAAAAAAATTATGAAAGATTACATTAATCAAATAAAAAACATATTTAATAAATAATCAATATTCTATTTGATTGTCGCGACATTTATTGAACTTTTATTGAATTCTCATACCTAATATAAAAGAAAAAATTTAAAAAAAAAAAATTTAAAAAAATCTAATTTAATCTAATCTAATTTAGTTCTATTAATTTCATACAAAGTTTTGAACTTTAGAAAAAGTTAGATTTACATTAAACAAAAAATTAATTTCAAATGTTAGATACTCAATCCGTAAAAATAGTATTTTGATTATAAAACAATAGAAACAACATTTCAGATAAATAAATTTTGAGTTAGTCAAATCTAGTTGAATAAATGTCTTATGTATCATATTCAACTCTATAAAGATCCATAACTTGATATATTAACTCAAGTGATAATTTTATAAATGAAAGATAGATAACTAGAAAATAATTTTACTTTATAGTAGAGATATGGTCAACGTAATTCACGCGCGTACACGCGCATGTACGCACGTAAAAAAACTGGTTTATTTCACCTGTTATGTTCAACGCCATTCACTTGCGAAAAAAAAGAGAAATGTTTTTGACAATCTACGGCGTAAATACTGGCAAAGTTAAAATATTTTACGTGAGTACGCTACGTTTTACGTCGTTGCTTATAACATCTCTCATACATTTTCATACAATTTGATTTTTTACGTGCGTACACGCGCGTGAATTACGTCGACAATATCTCTAGTATTAATATTTAAAACGGAAAATATGTTGTCAATAAAAAAATAACGAAAGAAATTATTTTTTTCAATTTTCTTTAAAATATTTTCTACATTATATGGAATTCAACAAATGAAAGAATAAGTAAATAACATTTATTTACCTTTTTACTTAAATTGTAAAAAAAAATATTTTTTATTTCTAAACTCTGTTTTTGATTTTAAATTCTTACAGATCTGTTAAAATAATTTCGTTGGAATACACCTATAAAAAGATTTTATTTCTTTTCTTAGTTTAATTTATTTACATACTTTATTTATGTATCAAGAGATTTAAGATTCAATTGAATGTTCTGAGGAAAAAAAAAACAACTGTCGGGAAAAAATTTATTTACTTTTATTTTTAAAAATTTTAAATGAACAACAAAATCTTCCTGTGATTTCAACGGAAGACAAATTTTACTTAAAAAAGTTTATTTTTTTCTTTCTTAATATTAAAAATCAACAACCCGTACCTACCTATATACTTCTTAAACAAAAAACCATAAATTACTTTGCACCCAAGAAATATAGAAAGAGGAAAATGAAATGAGATGATATACTGGAAATCAAAATTTAATAATACGCTTAGTTAAATTTTTGTTATTATATAAGTAAAGTATATAAAAAATTAATTTTTTTTTTTTTCAATTCATGAAAGTTAAAGAAAATTCTCTGCAAATATTTAAAGGAATTTTAAGATTTTTTTTGTAAATTTTAATATTAAAAATTTTAATTTTTAAGGGCGATTTTCAATTCGACTGACAAAATCAGAATGGCAAAATACAAAACAATCTCAAACGGTTGACTTAAATTATATTTATCATAGGTGTTCATTAATTAAAGATTTAAAAATAAAGGAAAATATTCGGAAAATGAATTTTGTCATTGTTAAAATTTAGTCGCTAGGAAAAATAATTTGTTTTATCTTTTTGGTGAAAATAAAAAAAACCTTGTAACTAAGAATGCATTTTGACACAACAAAAATTATATTCATATTACATTATTAACTTTCTACCTTGTATTTATGTTTGAATTATTATCATTAGTAGTACAGTAAATCTTTTATAAGATAGAATGAGTTGACTGATTTAGGCGCCAGACTATGTGTCTTTTTATTGAAAAGGGATGTTGTACGTCTTTTGTAGTCACCAAATAACTACACGTTAGAAAATCAAAAATAAAACTTACGAAGAATCCAATCAAAACATTAATTCTCTTTTCTCAGTATAATTTTACTCTGAATCCCTTATTATCTTAGATTTCTTTGTCTAAAAATAATTTATATTAAAAATATTTAAATACCTAATAACCTATTTCCATTAGTGGAATATTTGTGGGATATTCAGTTTTCCGGAATATTTCAGGTAAATTCCTATATAAAAATAAATTCCGGTATTTCTATTTCCCTTTTTCAAATTCCACTTAAATTACACCCAGAAAAAAAAATTGTTAAATTAAAAGATTTTATAGGTAAAATTAACAAAAAATCTTTATAGATTTTGCGCAAAAGGGTTTATAGTTAAATTAAAATTGCAAAAATTGTTAATTCAAAAGACATATTACATTGTTAAAATTAACACAAAATTGTTATATTTAAAATGTTAAGTTGTTATTATAACAATTTTAGCAGTTTGAGAAAAAAATATATTGTTACGGTGCCAAACTGTTAAATTAACTATTCGAAATAATTATTTTAAAATAGTTTTTTGTTTTTTTATTTTTTTGGTTTGTTTTTGTATTTTTTTCGCCTTTTTTTGGTTTTTTTTTTCGCCTTTTTTTTGTTTTTTTTTTGGTTCTTTTTGGTTCTTTTTCTTTTGTTTTTTTTTTGTTTTTTTTTGTTTTTTTTTATTTTTTTTATTTGTTTTTTGTTTTTTTTTTTAATTTCTTGGTTTGGTTTTGTTTTTTTTTCGCTTTTTTCGTCTTTTTTTGTTTTTTTATTGTTTTTTTTTTATTGGTCACCCATCTAAGTACTATCACTACGAGACGTTGCTTAACCGCTGTGTTCAATGTGATGTAGAGTCTTCCACTGAGCTATGTCAGTAATATACAACAATGTATTAAATAGAAAATATAAATTCGGTAATATAAACATAATAAATATTTATCTTGTTAAATTAAAGAACTCCGCTCTTAACTTGTCTCGTTAAGAGCGGAGTTCTTTAATGTAACAAGATAAATATTTATTTTAAAAGTGTAGCTTTTTAAATCAACCAAAACTTTTTTTTTAACAATGCCGTATTTACTTTGACAATTTTTATTGTTATATGTACCATTTTTAAATAACAACAAAAACATTATTTCAAAAGCTTTTATTGTCATATCAACAATTGAATGTGTAATTGTTATAATAACAGAAGAGTTTTTAATTTAAAAGAGAGAATAGTAAAATTTTATTTCTTTCGAATGAAACATATTTAAAATAACAATTAATGTTGTTAAAATCACAATTTTCAGCTTTTATTAAATAACTGTTTGAAACATTTTAAAATAACAAAATGAAATGTTAAAATAAGAAGCATCTTTACTTAGATCAAATATTTATTAGTTTAATTTAAAAAATTTCTCTTTAACATCAACAATTTTTGTTTAACAGTTAAAAACAGTTAAAAATTGTTAATTTAACTAGCATTTTTTTTCTGGGTGTAGGGTTCGGATTCCAAATTTATCAAAAAAAGTACATAATTTATGCAAAAAAGTACATTTTTAGGTGCTTTTTTTTAATTATTTTTTGGTTGCTCAGAAATTTTTTTGTCAAAAAAATAAATAAAAAAACGTAAATAAATTTTTTTTTATATGAAAACATAATAAAAAAAAATTATTCAATTTATTTATTTTGTAAAAGTCAATATATTCCACTTCGTATTCCACTTAATGTAATGGAAACGGCAACTGAAATATCGGAATTTATGTGGGATTTATTAGGTAAATGGAAATAGCTTATAACGTGTTCAAAAATTATTTATGTCTTTTTAACGTACGCAGAAGGTTTCTTGTCGACGCAATCTGAGAATTTATATAAATTTTCGGAACTTTTTTGTTTCTGTCTCAGTTTCAGCTTTTTACAACTTGGAAAGAACTTTTTTTTATTAATGAGTTATTGTGGCAGACTATTCTAGATGTGTGATCTATGTATGGTCGTGTACTATTAATTTAACAAACAAAAACTACTTACGCGAATTACTGAAACAACAAATGATAAGGTAACGAAAATTGACGAAATACACATTTTCTTCACTCGAAATATTAGATATGGAATAAGAATTAAATTGGAACCAAAATATTAGAATAACCACAAGAAATTTATAGTTTCATTTTTCATAATAAAATAAAATTCCATTATGCTTTTAATAACAATGTTATGAAAATTTTTTCCATTTAGATGTACAATGTGTAGGTACTTAATAATGTCTTTAAGACGAGAACATTAACGATTTTGACTTATTTTATTTTATACAAAAAAAAATGTACTTTCAAGGAATGGAATAATGTTATTCTTAAAGACTTTTTTTTGCACAAATTTATTTAGTTTTTGATTTATGTCATAGTTTTCTGAATTGTTAGAATTCGTTATAAATATTTTCATTTGCGATGTTTTCATTTAATTTAATAAAACATATAAATTTATTGAGATTTAAATTTTACGTATCTCAACACGTTAATTATATACGGTACTACCTATGTTTTTCCGAGTATTACAAAATTTAGGATCCGAACCTTGAGTTTTTTTTTATTATTTTTTAAGGTTCGTTTTAATTTAATATTGGCACTGTTCTGTCAGAAATATTTGACTTCCTGAATACTGAATACTGAATACTGAATTTAATTAAATAACGAATTCTTTATATAGAGATAAGCATGCTGGAGCTACTATTCCCGTTAGCGGAAGTATCATTAAAAGATAAACAGATTAACTTTTTTTTTTTCAAGAATTATAAGATTTTGTTAATTTATATTGTAAAAATAAAACTTGAGTCATAAATTCTTTTGGTGGTAACAGAATCCTTAAAGATACATTTCAACAACAATGTTGAAATTTTCATATATAAAAAGAAAAATAATCTATTCAGGGTTTTTGCATTACAAAAGCATAAAACTTGCATTACACTTCGATGAACAATAAAAGAGTTTATTTTATATAAATAATTCCAGGATAAAATACGTGGCTAACAAATATTATTATTTCCCTTCTTTTTTTTTTTTGCACGAATAAAAAGGAGAAAATTTATGAAAAGAATAAATAAAAATGATAACTTTTTTATTTTATTTTATTTTTTTGGTTGGTTTAAATTTAAAGGTTTTTAGTAATTATTTATTGATTTTTGCTTAATAGAAAAGGTTTTGGAAAGATAAAAGATATTATTTTCTTATATATTATTTTTTTTATTTTAATATTATTTTTTGCTTGAAGTCAATGAAGATTTTCTTTAAGAAATATGCCCCCGTTAAGAATTTTCTTCTCTTTCAGTCCGTTTTTGTAGAAAATTTTTCTTTTCATTTTATTTAAGTATTTACTAACGGCATTAGTTTCACAAATAATAAAAATATGTAGTAGGTTTGTTTTTACGAGAAATTCGATGGTAGGTATATAAAATATACGTCTCTTGAGATTTTTTTGTCCCAATGTTGCGTGGAAATATCTGAAGGCGAAAAATGTTTTTTTTTTTTTTGCTAGAAAGAACATATTAAAAATATGCTCACGACGACGACCTGTTATTTATTTTTATGATTAAAAATGTCATTTATCATTTATTTTATATACTGCAGAGTAATTCATTTTAACAAATACACCTGTAAAAACCACAAAATCATCAATCACAATTTGTAATGAAGTGGAAACAATTTATTGTGGCTATTGTAGTTTTTTTTTTCTATAAAAAAAATGTCCATACGCGAATGAACCTTCACATACATTATATACTTGCACATACATTACATACATTATATACTTGATTTGCGCTCTTAAAAATTTTCAGAAAATTATAGCATTTTTTTACTTTACAGAAACAATGAAAAAGATTAATTACAAATAGCAGTTCAAAATGGCTCATAACTTACTGTTAACGACATCATCATACGCGAATGTCAATATAATCTCATAGTTCAAAGCCTAGAAAAAAAAACTTTTGCTACAATAAATTATCGAATTCCTATAAAAATGTTCAAGTTTTAAATTCAATATTGATTAAAATGTAAATTTTTCATACTGTAAATATTTTATCTTTTAAATATTCGTATACTATGTAGGTAGGTGTTTTCTACGTATATAAATAATAAAAATATAAATAGATATATTTTCTTGATATAAAAATTAATGATATTTGATTAAAAATATTTAAAAATAATACATGTTTAAATTAATATTTTTTTATGACAAAAAATTATGTCTGAGAAAAAGATAAAACTTAAGAAAACACAAAAATTATTGAACTGTAATCAAATTGTACACTGCAAATTAATCAAAATTAATTAATTTTGTAAATAATTATACTAAATTACAATTAAGTACGTATTATATGTGTAATTTTTTAATTCTTCCTTAGAAGGTATCAAAAATTAAAAATAAAAACTTTATTTCAAGGATATTAACACTTCAGTGAATAATTACAACACGACTCTATACAATTCATAATTCTAATACAAATTAAAAATATAAATTCACCTATATCTGTATTAAAATTAACACAAATTTTATTGATAAATTTATGTTTTTGTAAATATGCTTTTGTTCAAGGAAAACAACTTTCGGAATCAATTATATTATGTTTATGTCAAAAAAATTATTGATAATTTAGAATTTTTTTATTTCCAAGAGATTTATTTTTGGAATACAAAAATAATAATCCCGATTAAGAAAGTTTTATGCTTCTATTTACATTATTAAATTCACGTAAAAATAAATTGTTGAAATCTCTGAATCATTAAAAATTAAATTTGTGAATTAGTTTCTCCTTCAAGCACCTACAAATTATATAGTAACATTTTCAATTTGATTTTTAACTATTTCGAAATATTTATCCTCCTGACCAATAGAATAAGCTTATAAGTTGTGGGGGATTTTGTGGTAATCTCAATATCGCAAATATTAAAAAAGAAACTTTTACGAAATTTTCTATACAAAAGAAATAAAATACTTTTAGATGTCTTGAAATAATTTTTTTTATTCATTTGTTTGATCAAAGTTTGGTCAAAATCAAATAATTGGTATATTTTCAAAGAAAAACTTTCCGATTCTTAGCGGTTGAGGTTGAGAATAAAAATATTTTATTTAATTTTTTCTTTTACAAAGCAATCTGACTATCTTCATTATTTGGTTCAAAAAGTTCATTATAAAGTTTGATAATAAAGTTATGACTAAAATAAATTACGACTAATGTTTAAATTTGGGCACATTCGAAAACTTTTCGTCCCAATATGTTAATAATATGATAATTTATGTTAAGGAAATTGGAAAACAAAATAATTTCAACTTGATATAAAATTTGGTCCAGGTAAATGTGTACCACAGAAAAATCAACAATCAGTTAAATCAAAATTTGATTTTTAATCAGACTTTTTATTTTTATAATTCATCATCACAAGTACGTACATATCTTCTGCAAAGTGTTAAATTATTAATTTTTTTTCTTTTTTTCATTATTCAAAAATGTTTTTATATTTTCATCCAGCGTTGAATATTCTAGGGTGCTTTTAGCTATAAAGGATTCGAATAAAAATGGTAACTTTTGCTGAAAAGTCATATTATTCCAAATTTTTAAAAGTTTCCTGAAACTCAAAGGTTTTATTAAACAATTTCTAAATATTTGGCATTCAAAATAGCGAATAAAATTTTCAAATGCGCTTTTACTCATCCATTGATTATTGACAGCTAACCAATGATAGTAAAATTTTTGATTTTGCGGCAATTCAGATAAAATTTTGGATGTATTTTCATTTTTTAAAGAAATTTTCTTTTTCCTAATATTGTGATTAGTATTTTCGTTAATATATTTTTTATTATTTTTACTTATCATTTTCGCTTGACCCTTATTATGGGCTTCTTCAATTATTTTGTCATTTTTATTTTCGATTGTCATATTGGTTCTTTCATATTTTGGTTGACTGGGTCGGGAAATCGGAAACCCTTTGCGTTTAATTTTACTGTAATTTTGTTTAATTTTCTGATGATGTTTATTTTTACAATTTCGGGTTAAAACATAGTCCTTTTTGTTTGGCATAAGAAAAGAATTCACTGCCATTCCAGTTCCAGATGAATATTTTACATAATTTTTATTATGAAAAATTTCAATAGTATTTCTACTAGTATTAATATTCCTATTATATGGTACTATGCCGATCTGATGTGGATAACCATTAGGAATTTTAATTGTTAATCGCCTGTTAGGACAAAAATTTGAAGCTGAATAGTGATTACAGCAATTTAAATCAGTACCTAAAATTTAAAAATAAACTTATTTTAAAAATTTCTATAAGTAAAATATAAATTTATAGTATTTTTAAATGCGTACCTTTGAAAAGAAATTTAAAAGGATATAAGACAAAATTTTGTAACATGCTGATAATTTAAATTGACTATTGCTTTTGGTATAACAAATTAAATTTATTAAAACTTTGTAAGTTAATTAAAAATTTTTTATTTAATTTACACATACATATCTATGTATACATATGTTAATTAAACTGACAAACAATTAATAATGTTGCTAAGATATTTACAATATCAGAATTAATTTATATAAACTGCTTAGGTTAGGATCATATATATAATAACGATTAATGTATTATGAAGAAATGGTTTTGATTTCTTGTGGTGTAAATTCTTGTTGAAAATGAATAATGTTTTCATGTCAAAAAATATATATCTACCTACATATTTCTGTTTCCTCGCAATTTGAACGTAATACTTCGACCGCACACAATTTGGACGTACTAAAGTTCGGATTACGATCAAAATTAATAACGACTAAATTTGGAGACGATTAAATTTAATAACGAGGAAAATTTTATACCTCAAAACTATGACATGCTATAAATCTATTGTGACGAAATAAAGAGATGATACTAAACAATGAAATTTTGATTTTTAAGTATTTAGTAAAAAAATTATAATTTAAATAAAAACTTTTTTCTGACAGCATAATACTAAAGTTAAAAATCCTCATATTTGTTTAGGACAAAAAAAGGTATACATTTACAATAAGAACAACTTTCTTATCATAAACAAATATTTTAAAAGTAAACAAGTTTCCAAACTTTTTTTTTATTATAAAACTCAAAAATTGTATACAATACTCATAAGTATTTGAATAACGCCGGACTTTTTTTTTCTTTTTGATTTTATTGAATCCGAGTACAAAATACTAACTTAACTTGTACGTAAATTTTAATTTAAAATTAATCATACGGTACAAAGATAATTTTTCACAGAAATAAAAAATAATAAAAATTATTTTTTCCTTGAATAGAACATGTGTGTATTTGGACTTGGTCATTATTGGTAACATACTGACGAATCTTAAAACATAAACGAACTACGTACCTAACTTTAAAATATTTACATATAAAATGCATGAACTTTTCTTACAATAAGAATTGACTTTAAATAATCAGAGTTTTAATATTTTATTCTTACACATTTTTTGGTATATTGGTTTTATATACATTACACAATACATTATAAATATATTTTTGGTACAAAAAACTGTAGGAAAACGAAGGCACATATGGGTATTAAGGATATACTCTTCATAACTATAATTCAACTTGTCTGACATAAAAAGATGAAAATTATTGCTTTAAGGTAAAATAGGAATAAGAAAGTAAAAATGAAAATGAATACTGGTACAAGTCCATATACAGATATTATGATGTTTTATATTAAAACATATTTTATAATAAAAATAATAATAATAAAGTGAGAAGTTGACATAACTTTCTCAAAAAAAAAAAACCGAAAATTTTTTGTTCACCGAATTCATATAAAATAAAGTACGTACTTAACTACTTATATTAATTTTTTTTTATATAAAAACTTTAAGCTTTCATATATTTTGGGATCTTTTAATTATTGTTTAAATTTTTATGTCGAAACAATCTAAAGTGTATGCTTACAGTACATATTGTACAAATCATTCGCAACGCTTTGATTTTTATATATTCCTGCCCATATTTCATAAAGCAAAGTACTTACTAAAGCGTTTAAGAAAATCGAAATTATTTTATTCTGGCATATTTTAAATCACAAAATTCTTTTAAACAAATAAAGCAAATCAAAATTATTATATAATCTTCGAAATTGCACTTTATTTTCAAAATTTTAAATTAAAAAAACTGAATAAAATATCTCTTTCATTTACTCGAGAATTAGCAATTTACATTAGGTCCTAAAATATTTGATTGTAACCAAAAAGAGAAATTCAATATACCTTAATTATTTTTAATTTCGGAAAATAATTATAATTTTTTGATTAAGCAAAAATGTTTGTTCTCATTTTATGAATTAAATTTATTTTTGCAGCTCTACTGTATATATGTATTTAGGTACATTATATTCAAACTATAATTAAAAGCATATAATTAGGGTCAAAAAAGATATTTTGTTTTTTTTATAGATATGCAACAAAAAAAAAAAAATATAAAAAAGACTTTTATGCGGAAAAAAACATTTTTTCCAGGAATTTGTCCTAAAAATTTAATTATAAAAAAGGTTCTTTTTCTTAACAATAAAAAGAAGTTTTCTAGATTTTCATTCCAATTTGATTTTCACAATAGAAAAGGAAAAATTCTTAATGATTGAATTGAAAGTATTGAATATTATGGTAATTATTATTGAAATGAAATGTATATCTTTTTTCCTTTTTTTTTTTAATAATTAATCGAATTAGTTATTTCAAAGAAATTTTTATTAATTTTATTAATGAATTAATTGAACTTTTGTTTTACGCTACGATAAAGAACAGTTAAAAAGCACAGCTATAGCGATGCATTTAATCGGCTGAACATTATCAATTAGAATAATGTTAAAGTCTTGGAAGTTAATAAATCATTTAAAATATAAAATTTTCTTGCGGGAATCGAATTATGTTCAAAAAATCAATTATTAAACGGCAGCTAACTCCCGGACGAAATTATAAGTTAACTTTCAGTTTCAAATATATTCAAACATTTTCAAAAATTCCATATGTCATATAAAACCTATATATCTTATTTCTATATTATATTTAATCCTGGATATAGTTATGTGAAAATATTTTCTTTATTGCAAATTTATATCCTTGAAAAAAAAAAAAAAATAAAAAAATTCAAATAAACAAGATTAATTTTAGCAAAAAAATAAATAAATTTATTGTTAAAATTTGTTAAAAATCTTAAAAATTTCTTCAAGATAAATAAAAAATATGTTAGACTAATGTGGCACATTCGTACCGAATCTTACTTACCTTGTACACCCCGTGGTACATTTGTACCTAATCCTTGCTACTTACGTCTTATACTTACCTGGCACACCCATTACTTTGTACATGTTGCATTAAACGCAACTGTACTTTAAATTCCGAACAAAGTTTCAAATTATAAATCCAAATATTTCCAAGTATTAAAACTTGTCTTTAATTTATTTTCTAACGATAAAATATGTTTGCATAAACATATTTTATCATTATTATCTATGTTAATATTTAATTCAAGTGGATCTCATATAACAAGCCAAATATTTTCCCACACATGAATTTTCTGGTATGCACTTGTGCATACCAACACTCTCTTAAAAACTCTCTTAAATATTTTATATTCCAGTCCATTTTCCATTATGTTTCTCTCTTTATGATCTATGCATGCAATTTGCATGCATAGAAAAATAACATATAAACTAATTAGCATAATTAATTAAGATCATTCTAAGTTTTAACGTCAGACAATAAAGTTCTTAAATCTAAATTAACTAGTTTTTATTTTACTAGAAATGCCTCCAAGAAAAGGCATCACATGGCGACCGTGACAGGACCCATGTGTAAATTATCACATGGCGACCGTGACAGGTGAAAAAAAAAAAGTAATTTAAAATAAAATAAAGTTTGTTTCAAATAAAAAAAAATCGTAAAGTAATAAAATAATTTTTCTAATTGAATAAAAAAAAAATAAAGTTTTAAATAAAGTGAAGTTTTTTTTTTGAAAATTTTTGTAAAAAAAAAATAAAGTAAAGTTTTAAATAATGTGAAGTTTTGAAAAAAAATTAAAAAAAAAATACAGTAAAGTAAAATAATTTTTTTTTGGGAAAATTAAAAATAAAGCAATTTTTGTTTGAAAAAATATTGAAAAAGTAAATTAAATATAAAACTGAAAATGAGTATTTTAAAAAAAAAAAATAACAATAAATATATGAAAATTTTTAAGACCAAAAAGAAAAAAAATACTAAATATAGAAAAAAATATTAAGACCAAAGAACATTTATTTTTTTTTTAAATTAAAAAAAAATACAAAAAAAAACAGTGATAGAAAAAATTGGGCAGATAGAAATAAAAATCAGTAAATTTTGAAACAATAAAATGCAAAATAATAATAACAGAAAACCGTAAGTTTTAATTTTTTATTGGGAAAATAAACAAAATATAGCTAAATTTTGTCAATTGAAATATCCAAATAATAAAAATTAGAAAAAAAAAACAATTAATTAAAAACAAAAAACATTTTAAAACACAAAATAAATTTTTTATTCAAAAAAATAAGAAAATAGTGGAAAAATCCCACACAATATAGACAGAAAATTCTTAAATTTTTGGCCAAATTCATAAATGTTGAACAAGAAAATTTTTATTTAATGGGTAAAACAGAATCTAAAGAAATTGCCCCCGTAAATTCGGGCACTGTGGTAAATACACTCGAGGTGCAACAAGCCTCCATCGTAAACAGTGACATTATAATATTGCTTTATATTTTGACAATACTGTCGGTATTGTCAACGGCGTATAAAATTTACAAAATGTGGCACAGTGCCACGAAAAAGAAATATTTCAATAAAGGTCAGTCTATGGTCACATTGGCGTAGACCCCTTATTGGAAAAAGAACAAAAGAATTTTCCATCAAAAAAAAGGAACATTTAAAAAATAAAAAAATTTAAATAAAAGCAAAATAGTAAAAACATTTTTGGTAACATGCAGCCTGTAGAAATAACCCCTCTCGAAGTTGAAGACTTACCAACTTCATCATTCACTCCGTTGTACTCAGAGGGAGCAAAAAAGTTGGAAGGTATCGAAGATGAAGATACCGTAGATTTTGAAGACTATATTAAGGAATTAAAATATAGAAATTTTGAGTTTAATCAAAAAAAAGAAATTGTTCAAACAGAAAATAAATAAAATAAAAATACAATAATTTTGATCCTATATGTAAATTCATATAAAAGAAATTTTTTTATATAAAAACAGAAAAAGTGAGAAAATGAATTCTTTTTTTTTAACTCAAAAATTGAAAATTAAACAATTTTTTAAAAAAAAAAAAAACAAAAAAATTTTTTTTTGAAAATTAAAAAAAAGCCCATAATCAAAAAAAAAATAAATATAAAATAAAAAGATATTTTGAAAAAAAAACACAGAAAAATAAAACAAGAAAAAATTTTAAAGAGAAAGAAAGTTTAGTAAAGAAAATTTTTAATAAATAATAATAAAAATAAATTAATTTATGCAACAGTCAACAGTCAACATCACCATCATTCAACAATCAACAAAGGCGAGCATCTAGGTCAACACCAGCAAAGTATCCAGATATTGGTTTCAACAGGGAAGTAAATTGCGTCAAGTAGTGAGTAGTTTTTGTTTTTTACGTCATTATTTTAATTTGCCTCAATTCAAAACGATTTGCAATATAATCGATAATCAATCTATTTCGAAAACAATAATTTTATTTTGGGCAGAAAATTTTTCTCATAAATAAATATTCGTAAATGATAAGACTTATTTAAAATAAAGAAAAAATATTATTAATATAAAAAAAACAAAAATATTAGTCAATTTCAAAAAGAAAAATTATTATGGAATCAGTTTTTCCAAAATACGTAAAATATTCAAAATAAAAATAATTGATTTGGGTTATTCCAATAAATAGAATTGATATAAAATTGATCATCAAAAAAAAAAAAAATAAATAAAAAGGAGCGACAGCCAAAATTTTTTGGTTTGAAACAATCCTTCTTTTATAAATTATAGTTGTGGGCAAATCGAAAAGGATTTGCTATTCTTGGTTTATTTTTTTTTGAAAATTTGAGATATTATTTAATAAAAGGAAATATTAAGGAAAATTAATTACATCTATATTTTTATATAACTATATACAACAAAAAAATTTTTTTATCAAACTACTTTACACAATACTATCATATTATATTCGTATATCGTTAAATTTTATTTCAGCGAATTATTAATTGGCGCAAGCCTCGCCCCAATCGAATCGCAAAATTTTTTTTTTTCTCGAGATACTTAAATTTTTTATTGAAAAAAATTAAATTCAACCAAATCGAAAATTTTTTTTTGGATTGACAAAATCGTAAATGTGTTTTGAATTTTATATTTGAAAAAAATTTTTTAAAATTGAAATAAAACAATAATCGTGCACATTAATTGAGAAAATCGATTTCGTTTTAATTTCTCAATACATAATTAGAGGATTAATTATTATTGTATAGATCGTTAAATAATCTTTATTAAGTACAAAATTATTGTACAAAATTTAATTATTTTCAAATAAATTTTCAGCTATTGCATTATTAAGGTGGCGACAGGCCTCGCCCTAAACTCATGGCCAATTTTTTTTTTTTAAAAAGACCAAATCACTTAAGTCACAAAACATAAAAAGACCAAATCACTTAAGTCACAAAACATAAAAAGACCAAATCATTTAAGTCACAAAACATAAAAAGACCAAATCACTTAAGTCACAAAACACAAAAAGACCAAATCACTTAAGTCACAAAACATAAAAAGACCGAATCACTTAAGTCACAAAAAAAAAAAAAAAATATAATTAAATATATAGGAATAAAATTACTTCTTCGTAAGTCAAGGTCAATGACAATAACGCATGTTTGAATGAACTAATAAGAAAAAATAAAATAGGTAAATCTTTTTTGAAATATAAATTTTTTTTTTTCCCATATAAACACGACTAGGAAACAATAGTTTCCCTTTTAGAATTTTTTTTTGGAAATTACATTAATAAAACCTACAGGATAATAAAATTTTGAAAATGACAACTCGCGCCGACTCGCGTAAAATTAATAATGAAAATAAGCAACCCAAAACCAGCCGTAACAATACAACCTTATTGATACCAAAAATATATGAATGTACTGATATTCGTGAAACTAAAAATTTTATCCGCTTGTTATTTAGTTTAGATAAGTCTAAACTAATTTTAAAATACAAAAATAAAATAATTATGAGCATATGCATGAAAGAATACATTGCTAATGGGAAGCTCGATTTAGATCAGCTTCTTTCAAGGCTAGATAAAGAGGCCGGCAATCGTAAAATTTTAAAGTTACAATTATCAATGAATGATGAAATATTTCATTTAATACGGAGCCAAGAATTTAAGAAAATTGCGGAATTAAGAATTAAAAATATGAGTATAGCGCTAACTGCGAAAATTATAAAAATTTATGATAATGAAGAAAAATTGAAAATAATAAAGAAATTTCACGACGACCCTATTCAAGGAGGTCATACAGGTATCATGAGGACTTTAACAAAAATTAGACAAAAATTTCACTGGACTAACATGACAAAGGATGTTATTAGGTATATTAAGAAATGCGAAAGTTGTCAAATGAATAAAGCTAGCACTAATAATAAAGAACAACTTGTTATTACTCCTACGCCGCAGAAAGCCTTTGATATTGTCATAGTAGACACGGTAGGCCCTTTACCAAGATCTTTAAGCGGTAATGAGTACGCATTAACAATGATATGCGACCTAACAAAATACTTAGTAACAGTCCCTATTCCTGATAAAACAGCTAAAACAATTGCTAAGGCAATGGTGGACAATTTTATATTAGTATACGGCCCCATGAAACAAATAAGAACAGATTTGGGTACGGAATATAAAAATGAGACTTTAAAAGAATTAGCAATACTACTAAATATTGAACACAAAATGTCGACGGCATACCACCATCAGACCCTCGGAACGATCGAGCGAAGCCATCAAACATTAAACGAGTATTTACGCTCATTTATTAATACAAATAAGAGAAATTGGGACGAATATCTAAAATATTTTACCTACTGCTTTAACACTACTCCTTCTACAACGCACAATTATTGTCCGTTTGAATTAGTGTTCGCAAAGAATCCACCAACATTTGATTTTTTGGATAACGCAAATGTAGATCCTTTATACAATCTGGAATCTTATCAAAAAGAGGTAAAATATCGCTTGCAAGTCTCCCAGAATAGAGCGCAAAATTTGGTTCAAAAATCTAAAATAAGTACAAAAAATTTTTATGATAGTAGTTCAAAACCAGCAAATTTTAAGTTATTTGACAAAGTTCTTTTAAATGTAACAGAAGGTGCAAGGCATAAGTTAGATCCTCTTTTTAAAGGACCCTTCACCATAATAAAAATTGAAGATACAAATTGCACGGTTAGCGATGAGAATAATAAAACTCAAACCGTGCATAAAAATCGACTAAAGTTGTTCCATCAATAGGAGAAAATTTACATGTAAAATATGTACAAAAGGTTATTACTAGGTATGTGTGTGTGTGTGTGTGGATATCCATATTTTTAACTTTAGATAATATATAAACCTATCTTAATTTTCTTTATAATAATTTTATAAATTTAAAACTATAGTATTGATAAATAATTAATTTTCCTTTAAAATTTTTTTTTGTATATAAATATTGGAAACTAAATACATCGTTATATTAAACTTAACTTAATCCATTTATTATTATTAAGAAAAAAAAGGACCTTGTATAGATGTAAATAATTAAAAAAAAAAAAAAAAAAAAAAAAGTAATAATAATAAATAAGAAAAAATTTATAAATAAAAAAAACAAGAGATATATAGCTATGCAAAACTAAATATAGTTCTATCGATAGGTTATTTTTGTGTTGTTATCCTTCGATAAAATTAAAAAAAAAAAAAAAAAAAGAAAAAAGAAGGAGACACATATTTTTTTTTACAATAAATAATTTTTTTTGTAGACATAAGGTAAACATAATGTAATAAAAATGTACAAATTTCTTTAAAATAAATGTAATCATAGGGAAAATGTATTTGAAAAACAAAAAAAAAAAAAAATAAAAATAAAAGAGAAAAAAAATAAAAACAAAAAAAAAATAGGAAAAAATAAAAAAAAAAAAAATCTAGTTTATAACTACATTCTAAGGCAAAATCTTATCATTCACGAATATTTTAATAATGACGTCATTAAACATATTATATAATAAACTAATACAAATTTTTTTTATGTTTAATATTATAATACAAATTTCTTTATATATATATATAAACATATATACAAATTTATTTTATATATCATAATATTTAAAAAAAAAAAAAAAAAAAAAAAAAATTCTTATGTAATACTTTATAGTAAAAAATTAGTTTCTTACTTTTAATATAGTAAGAATAAATTTCATTTATATATATAAAAAAAAAAAAAAAAAAAAAAATCTTTTTTTACAAATATGTTATAACAAAAGAAAATAAATTTATAGTAAAAATATCCTTTATTAAGTTGTTTAAAGGATATAATCGTATTTTCCAATTTTTTATATTATTGTACAAAATATTGTAATAATATAATAGAGAAAGAAACATAGTAAATTTTAACTACGACAATTTCTCAGAATGTCCTAAAGTCCATTCTTCTAAAGGGGGTAGGTGTGGCACATTCGTACCGAATCTTACTTACCTTGTACACCCCGTGGTACATTTGTACCTAATCCTTGCTACTTACGTCTTATACTTACCTGGCACACCCATTACTTTGTACATGTTGCATTAAACGCAACTGTACTTTAAATTCCGAACAAAGTTTCAAATTATAAATCCAAATATTTCCAAGTATTAAAACTTGTCTTTAATTTATTTTCTAACGATAAAATATGTTTGCATAAACATATTTTATCATTATTATCTATGTTAATATTTAATTCAAGTGGATCTCATATAACAAGCCAAATATTTTCCCACACATGAATTTTCTGGTATGCACTTGTGCATACCAACACTCTCTTAAAAACTCTCTTAAATATTTTATATTCCAGTCCATTTTCCATTATGTTTCTCTCTTTATGATCTATGCATGCAATTTGCATGCATAGAAAAATAACATATAAACTAATTAGCATAATTAATTAAGATCATTCTAAGTTTTAACGTCAGACAATAAAGTTCTTAAATCTAAATTAACTAGTTTTTATTTTACAAGAAATGCCTCCAAGAAAAGGCATCACTTGGCGACCGTGACAGGACCCATGTGTAAATTATCACACTAAATAAAAAATTCCACAATTACCCAGACATTTTAGAGAATAGGTCGTATACTAATTTAAGGACGTTCGAATATTCAAGGATAATAAAGAATTAAGAATGGTTGAAAATTAAAAAAAATAAAAAATAAATTATTAAAAGGACCGAACATAACTATCTAATTGAATATTATAAAAATTAATAAATTGAATATTTTATAGACGCATTACAAAATAATTATTTATCATTGTTCTTCTACAAGTTCACTGTACAATTTTCAAGAACTAGCTACTTGTTAAAATCTTATTATTAATTTCCCCAATTGCTTCATTCGAGTAGTGTAGGGAGTTAAATTTTGAAAAACTTATTCTTTTCCTCTTTTCAGAAGAAAATAACAAAAATGTTGTTTTCAGTAAGAATTTCGTATATTCCTATGAAAATTACAGCATAAAAAAATATTTCACGAGCTAAACAAAAATTTATGTCTATTCCCAATGCTACAATTATAGAGGATTTTCCAATATATGTAATCGAATAATATGAATGTATAGTTTTTATAAATTCACAGTATTTACTAAAAGACAACATATAGAGAACATATAGAGTAAAATACTGATTTCAAGAAAATCATTGCACACGTCATCGATTAATATTTAATTTGGTCTGTAACTATGAAATATAACGTAAAATGTATTCTCAAAGGAAAAAGTCCTTAGATATACTTAATTAATTCATTTTATGCAACTATGTTTGTAGAGTATTTTGTTTTAAAGTGTGATACATAAATATTCTAGTCATAAAATTTGATAATTACATTAAGCGATTAAAAATAATATACATAAATAATATACAAATTTCATATTCTTAACTCATGATGTTAAGCCTAAAAAGTCTACAGAAAGAAATTCTTTGACATGTATACGTCCTAGAGAAGCATAAAATTTAACTAAGTGCAGAATAGTCTAAAATATATTTTTTAAAATTATATTTCATATCTATAAAAATCCTGTTCAGGAAACTTTATTATTTTAATAAATTAAATCCGTCAAGTGAACATGGTAGATTTAAACTTCCTTGAAAGATATGAATTTTTTTTTTAATGTAAGAATATTTCCTGTGGTGATGTTAAATCCTTCATGGGAAAATAAAAGGGATTTTAAAATAAAAATCAGTTTTTTTTTTTATCAAGGAAGAATTATGATTTTATTGAAATGTTTATGGTTTGATCGTGACTTCTTACAGTAGCCTGCATAACAAATTAACTTAAGTAACCAAAACTATGTAAATTATAAAGATTATAATTTATTTATGTTTTATTTTCATTTCTAAATATATGTTCAATTGTTCACTTATGTAGGTAGACATCTTGACGCTGTGTAATTAATACGTAGTTTAACGATATTTTGTTTAGAAATCAGTTAATGATGGCTTGGGTACAAAATTCTCTTGATTTTAAATATTTTTTATTTAACATAAAGCATAATTTAATTTTAATCAACGTAGTTGTATAATTTTTTTTATATTTTCTCTTTTTATTATCAATTTTATTAGCAATTTATAAATTTAAAAATAAAATATTAATGGCATAATGTTATCAAAAATCTACTAATCTAATTGATTAATATTTTGGACAGAAAGTTTATACTTAAATGAAAAACTCATCAAAGAATGTAAGGTGTAAGGTTTGTGTTCATGGCTCTAAGACTGATTGATATCCCATAGAAACTTTTTTCTAAGAAAATTATATTGAAGTATAGTGCAAATCTTTAATTTTGATATTTTTATTCAATTTATAAATTTCAAAATAAAATATTGTATTATACAAATTCGGATAATTACTTACTACTACTAATTCCATTTATCTCCCATTGGAGCATAGGGCTGAAGTGAAATCTTTCCATTCTCATCTATTGTTTGCAATACTCTTAACTTCGTTCCATGATTTCCTCATTTTCGTGATTTCGCTGTTCAGGCTTCTTCTCCACGTTATTTTCGGGCGACCTCTCTTCCTGCTTCCTTGCGGGTTCCAATCTAGCGCTTGTTTACAAATTTCCTCTTGGTCTTTCCTCAAGGTATGACCTATCCAACCCCATTTTCTTACTCTTATTTCGGTTGCTACAGGTACTTGGTGACATCTAGTATGCAGGATAATTACTTAACATATATAATTTTAATATTTATTTTAATTGAACATTTTAGAGAAAAGTTTAAATTAATTAGAAAACTTTAACTATAAAATAAAATCAACGAATTCTAGAATTTATTTTATTTATTTTCCTAATTATAGGACTTCAATTCAAATCTCAAGGTGTGTAATTAAACTTGGAAACGAAATTTTAAAATCTTTTTTTATTATGTAAATTAGATAAAAAAAAAATTCTACAGAAAGAGGAAGTTTATTACCTTAATCTCGAAAAAATGTATTAATTTAAATTAGATAAGATTATTTCAATTTTCCAAGGAAATTTTAGATTTTTCCTCAATTATCAGAACTTTCAAAATTAATTCAACTTCGACGTTTACAAAAATATAATCTTTTTAAATTTCTTTTTCTAAAGTCCCACTTCTTTTTTTTTTTTCTTAAGTGAACCTGTGTTTTTAAAATAAATTCTAAGAGAAATATTCTTAATTTAAAAAAATAAAATAACATTTCTTTTATTCGAGTGTAATGAAAAGATATCAAAAATGAAATTATTTTTATGGATGGACAAAGAAGTTTTTAAATGAGCAAAAAAAAAGTGTTATTAAAGGGTTGTTTATGTTTAATGAATGGAAATCATTTGAAAAGAAAGTTTTTTTTTATTACATTTGATTTGGTTTTATTTGATTTTTGGTGTTAAATTGGATGAAAAAAGTGAGAAATCTTTGGTGATTGTTTTTGTATGTTCTTTTATAATATTTTTTTGAAAACGAAAAAAAAAAAAAACAAACTAAGAAGTAGAAAACGATTTTTATTAAAAAAGTTTTGGAAGGAGATTGATGGAAGATTTTAAAAGGAAAAAAAAAAAAAAGTATAAAAATATTAAGAAATAATACTTGCATAATTTTTTAATTAAAAGAGGATTTGATTTTTTTTTATTAAACGGATTTATCAAGAATGTAAACTTACCTAAAGGGGTGATGGAATTTTGGAGTCACATAAAAAAAATTCAATATAATTAAGCTAATTAATTAGAATTTCCAAAATGTAAGCTGTAAGTCTAGGTCTGTGAAATACCAAGTCACTTAAAAATGTCAAATACCGTCTAATTAAAAAATTAAATATTACAAATATTACCCCCAGGGTTCCATTTCTCTGAAACAAGAGCTTTGTTTCAAACAGTATTTTTGACTCAGGTGTCCCTCCGCTTAAGGATTTAAAATATCTTTTTTTTCGCAATTTAACCTATGACTACGCGAGCAAAGGTCGCGTGTTCTTCCGAAAAAATAAATAAAACCCCCTATAGTACGCAATTTTACCCATGGATTATTTAAGTATAAAATTAAACATGCGAATTAAATTATTTTATGATGAACAAAAATTAAACTTTTAAGATTTTCCCTTCTTTTCGTTTCATTTCACAAATATTCTTTAATTGCAACCTTTTTCTAAATTATTCACATTAATTCTAAGGATTATTTCTTAGTTAAAATCTCGCTTAAATTGGTCGAAAAAAATAATCCAACTAAATACATTTTAATTTTAACCTCTTTAACCTTGTTTTAAGTTAAAAATAAAAATTAAAAATATTGTCTTTTAATAACAAAATATATTTTTTATTTAGTTTTTGGCACAAGAATTTTATTATTATCTTGTGCACCATAAAGTCAAAATTAGAAAAACTTAGTGTAATTAAAATTATTTGCCAACAAATAAGATATTTTATTTTATTTTTTATTTTGAGTTCTAATAAAATTTAAATTTTGTATTCAATGATGAAAATAAAAAGAAAATGTTTTCTTAAATTTTAATAAGATATAGGTTTACATATTACTTTGTCTTTTGGAAGAATGGAATGAAATGAAAGAATTTTTTTTTAAAGAATCTCTGTTAAGGTGTTAATTTTTCAAAAAATATTTTTTGATTGTCATTTTATCAAAATATTTCACATAATATTGTGTTTGAATCTTATTCATATTTTCATGTTGATATTATCAACATTTTATAGATAAATAAAAGAAAATTACTTTTTTTCACCGCCAAACATTAACATTAATAATGGTAGATTTCATCATTTTAACGCCCTTTTCACCACTATGTTCACATTTAACAATAACAACAATGGTATAAAGAAAATACTTTTTTTTCTTCTGAAGCGTTAAAAGTTAAATTAAAAGTTATTATTATTATAACATAAATTTTACTTTTTTTTATTATCATTCAAATATAAATATTGTCATCTCAATGGCCTTTTGAAGTTTATTCATTAAAAAAAAATATTTGTAATGCTTCCTTTCATCAAATTTTTAACAATACAATAGAAAAATTATATATATGTACGTATTTATTAAAATTCTGACTTAAAATATTAAATAGAAAATATATTTAAGAGAAAAAATAAAATTTATTACTGGAATATAAAGTATTGGATGACGCATTTCTAAAAAAATTTAAATTATAACATATTCAAAAGCATCAAAATAATAACATAAAATTAAGAATTAAAAAAAAAAACTCAAGTTTTCTGGAACATTTTTCCAGACATACTGAAATTGCCAGAGTTCCAAATGCTTAGATTTCGCAAAATAACGATAAATTCAAACTATTACGTTAATACTGCATGTTTGATGCATTCCTGATTTACTATCGAAGTTTAAATTAATTAACTCCTAGATTTTTGACAATAAAATCGACAGCATTCAAATTCAATGTGTCAAAATTTTCACTCTGAATTTGGACAAACAATTTTTTTCCTTATCTTTATATAAGTAATCTCTTAAATAGTGTAAATGTCAGTAAAAGGCATAAAGTTTGTATTTCTTGTTTATTACATACCTGCCGTCTATTATTTTTTGTTCCCCAAAGTGCGACATTCACGAAAGGGATAGTAAATAAACTAGCTAATATTCTGAGTATTAATTCCAGTTTAGACTGATTATGTAAAACAATCAAATGATTAAAATTTAAAATCTTTGTTCGATTTCCCATGAAATAAAATAAAAATTTATTTCTTAATAAATTTTTTCACAAGAAAAAACTTCATCCAGTCATACACTAAGCACTCTTCTACAGATATGCTCATATAGATATATGAATCTCTATAGATAGTTAGATAAATATTATCTAAATAGTGTAAATGTCAGTAAATATATCGCTTGTTTAGGTATTTTTGCTTGATTTTTTAAAATATTTATTGTTTTTGACCATTTAAAATGGTTGATTGGTTTTATTACTTTGAAAAATTTAATGTCTATTTTTCTGCTGTTATTTTACCTTCTCTCCTACATCGATTTTGTTTTTGCCAACACAAAAATAATTTGATCAATTTATTGTTATCAAAATGTAATTTATTACATATCTTTTCTTATATTACAAATGAAATAAATTTCGATAATAAAGTACCTTTTTATTAACGTATTTAGTTTTTATGGACATACCAAAAAAAAATATTATTGGAAATTCTTTTCACATTATAAAACAACTTAATATTATTTAATAGCCTTTTATGAAAATAAAACTTTTTTTTTCCTTTTTAATTTGCTATATAATAATATATAAACAATAGTACAGAAATCCCTTAGGTTCGATTTGTCCTTTTGAATTATCATTAAATTCACACTGAGCCGTTTATCTTTTAACAGGTGCACATTTAGTATTTTGAAAGAAAATTCCTTTAAAAAGTTTTTCATCAGTAGACTGGAATTTGTTTTACATTCTTAACGTAATGTGGTATTTGCCGAATATATTTAAAACAATTCAAAAAATAGAATTAATACATTTTACATTAAGAGTTCTGAAACCAATGTACTGAATACGAATTCCCACAACAATAATCGAAAGTTCAAACGTACATATACTCGATTTTATTGATCACTATGAGAAATTTTGGAATTTAATAATGATTCGAATAGGGCGTCGGCATATTTGTTACATACAAAATATTTAAAAGAATCAAAAACAAAATTCTGCATTTTTTCTTTTTTTGTCTATCTTATTTACGTATGATTAAATATATGCTCAAATAAGATTGGGGTTATATAAATTTACCTTTATTTTAATCATATTCGTTGAAAATAAAAAGAAACTTTAAGGAATTTAAACAAAAAAATGATTAATGATATTCCTAAATCAAAATTTTTCATTTTTCTTAAAGAAATATTTTGCTTACTGGTTTTGTTGCAGAAAATTTTCATTTTCTTTTGATATAATTCATATGTGATTTGATATTATTCATATGTATACTTATATCATAAATATATTTTGTTATTCACAAAAAAAAAACATTTTTTTTTTTTATCAAAAGGAATTTATATTTCAAACAATAAAATTAATTTTTACATGTCATATTATTCATTAATTTATAATAAGTTAAAAATAATAGTTATGAATTAAATATGTTAAGGTAAAAATAATTAATTGATATTACGATTATGAAGCTTAAAATTAACTTTGTCATTCTTATAAAAATATATGATTTGAAATGATGAGATATGAAAAATGTTTTCAAAATTATTTGATCTGTCATGATTTTCCAACTTATATTCAGATATTTGATGTAGTGTTATATATTTATACAGTGTAGAAGTTTGATAAACTGGTATTGTGTTGTATACATACATACGTTGTATAGAAATTTTATAATCTTTTTTCCTTAAAAAAATATCATTTAAAGAAGTTGTTTTGGATTTATATATTTGTATTTAAAAAAAATTATTTGAGTTGAAAATTTATGTAATTTAAAAATTTTTTTTTGGATTTTTGTAGTGTTTTCTAGAGAAGGTGTCAAACATACATCGAAACTGAAAAATTTAAATTTTATTCATGTCTGTTTAATTGGTCGTATGAGTCTTTGATAAATTTTTTTCTTAAAGTTTTAAAAAAAATTCAGCAAAGTTTAAAAATGTTTTCGCATTAAAAATCCTTTGAAAAGCTGATCGTAGAAAATTTGAAAAAAAAAAAATATATATATATTACTTTAATCACAAAAATAGATCAACCATCATTTACTATTTTTCAAACAGCAAAATTCATAATAATATATGGAAAAGGTGTTTCAGCGTCATAAAAAAACATTATGCTAAATTAAAATACGTGCCTTCAGCATTATATCTAAATAATTACTGCAATAAAATTTTATTTAATTTTTTATAATTCACAGAGCATAGAAAATTTCTTGACCATAGTAGAGATTTTACCATTTCTTACGTGCAAAAAATTATCAATTTTATTTATATAGTTACTGGACGGATCTAATTCCTATATGTATTTTATTTTGCTCCCTTTTATTAGTTGTTACGAAAATTAATGTACATATGTTAATATCTATACGATTCTTTTATGAAAGAAATAAGAGTAAAAAATTCCTTAAAATAACTCGGGATAAGCAAAGAAAATGTATCCAGATTACAATTATTTTCCATAGTTCCAAAGAAAGAAAATTTAAATAAGCCGTTTATCTGCGTCTTTCTACTACTGAGTTTCATAAATCGTGGCCTACATAACATCAAGTTTCTTACTTCAGCAAATTCTTCTCTGCTTTGTTGAGTCAGTCAGTCAAACAAAACTTCTCGCTTCATAATACTGAATATTATATTTTTTTTAGAAACCAAGGTTGTCAATAATTCTTAAAAAAAAAAAGCAGTTCTTTCAGTATGTACAACAGTAATCAAGACATGGAGGGCACCAGCTACGGTGGTGTTTATTAAAAATTAAGTAAATTTTCATCATGTTAAAAATTAAGAAGTAAAAATTACAATAACTTTGTTATGGCTCATTCATTACCTTTATATACCTTATTTACATAAATATACATATATATTTTTTTTCATTTATTTCAAAAAAAATAACAAAAGTTTCAATGAATTGCCCTTCACAGTATTCTTTAAAATTCGATATTCCATTTTAGTACATACAGACATAAGAAAAAGTATCCCCAATCTGCAAGTTATTTATGCATTACCATCATCACTTAATAATAAAAGAAAGAAAAATAAAATAAGTACCTTTTATCGAGGACAAAAAATACCCTTAGGGATTTTTACGGTTTGATTCTCACGAGCTAATTAGGAAAATTGATTCTACTTCTTTCTTTTTTCCATTTTGAATTTGTTCCCAAAATTTTTTTTACAGCATTAAAAATAACTTTCTTATAGAATTAATTTAAAACTTTTAAATTGGATAAAACAAACGTGTCAGGATCAATTTTATTGGTAATATTTAATTTTAGTTATTATGCTGGGATAAGGCATTACGGACAGTTCACCGTAAACAATTCACCGTAAGACAATTCACCGTAAGACAATTCACCGTATGGACAATTCACCGTATGGACAATTCATCGTATGAACAATTCATCGTATGAACAATTCACCGTATGGACAATTCACCGTATGTATAATTCACCGTATGGACAATTCACCGTATGGACAATTCACCGTATGGACAATTCACCGTATGGACAATTCACCGTATGGACAATTCACCGTATGAATAATCTATCGCAAAGAAAATTGTTTTTATCAATTCGGGCGGCCGAATTATTATACGGTGAATTGTCCATACGGTGAATTGTCCATACGGTGAAATATTTTTTCTAAAATTTTACAGTTATTTTTAAATTTTAGGTAAATCATTTAGCTTTACCCAGTCAGTACCACGAGGAGACGATCTATCTACGTTACCGATCACTTTTTTTGTTCATTTAGTTTTTTTTTTTTTTTTTTTTAGTTTTTGTTAAATATTTTTATTTTTTATTTCTTGAATTTAAATGATGAAATTAAACAGAAAATAGTTAGTTCATACGATGACTTGTCCTTACGGTGAATTGTCCACACGGTGAATTGTTTCGGTGAATTGTTTCGGTGAATTGTCTTACGGTGAATTGTTTACGGTGAATTGTCCGCAATGCAAAGAGAGGGTGTTAAGAAAGAAAACACGTAGGCTACAGTTTTTGTTTAATTATTTAACGTAAAGCATTAATGGCAAAGTAATTTTTCCAAGAAGACCGTACATGGAAACATTATTCTTATTTATACGGTGAATTGTCCATACGGTGAATTAACCATACGGTGAATTGTCCATACGGTGAATTAACCATACGGTGAATTGTCCATACGGTGAATTGTCCATACGGTGAATTGTCCATACGGTGAATTGTTCATACGATGAATTGTTCATACGATGAATTGTCCATACGGTGAATTGTCCATACGGTGAATTGTCTTACGGTGAATTGTCTTACGGTGAATTGTTTACGATGAATTGTCCAGACACCGGGATAAGTGTTCAAATAAAGAAATTTAGAATAAATTAGTTACCAAATGTGAACCACATACTAAATGCTATGATACAATTATCAGAATAAAATAAGTAATCAATAAAATTATTATTAAAACTTGATCCACAGAAAATTTAGGCCAAAAAAAAAATTAAATATATAACTAAATCCAAAAGTTATAATTGTACCCTGCTTCTTAAATTCGCCATGTCTCCTATTTCTATTGCTACAGCAATAAGCTTAACGATTTTTTTCCAATTTTTATTGATCAAACTTTTATTTTATCTCAATTTCAACAAAAATATGCATTTATAACATATTGAAGCATATAAAATACGAAGTAGCAAAAAAAATTGATATCTGAATTTTATTCACTTTTTAAATTTATTTTTCAGTCATATGAGAGTAATAAATCAGTTAAACAACTGTTGAATTAAAAGTAGAATTTTATAAAGAAAAACGTCGTATACTGAAGTAATCTGAACACCATAACCTTTGAACACTTTATAAGTTATATTAGTTACAATTTATAGTGATTTGTTGCATAAACTCGCGAATTCCATAGAATGAGACAATAAAAAATATTTTTTAAATTGTTTTTAGGAGAATATTTCATCAGTTTCTCTTTGTTGCCAAGAAAGTTATTATATTTTAGTATAACAGCCAAAATTCTAGCTAAATGACCTATGGGATCTAGCACTCAAATCTTTAGTTAATTATGATATAGAATTTATTTTCTACACATTTTTTTGGAACTTAACATTATTTAAAATTATAGCATAATTAATAATTTAGTTATTTCTGTTTTTATTGATTTTATTAATTTTTTTCATTCTTTTGAAATAGCTTAACGGTTAAATTTTAGGACGTATTATTCTAAAGCTTAAAATGTAGACTTTTCTAAAATAACGTATTTTCCTTAAAATTTGACTTATTATAGTGCAGTTAGTGTCGACGCAATTTAAATACTTTTACGCCATCAAAAAGTTAAAACAGGACGACGTAATTAATTTTGTATTAATTTGCATGTATTCAAGTTAAGAAACACAAAACTATCATAACTTTTCGCTAATTAATTTTTAATGAATAACCTTGGTCCTTTAGCTTAATTATCTTGTATTTCATTTAGTTTTGTATTTTTAGTTAATTTTACAGCACTTTGAATGGATGTGTCAATGCAATTGAAGAGGATACTTATACAAGTAAGAATGTACTCATCCATTTAAGATGAATATACCTTTTTAAATAGCAAATCATGTTGTTAAGAAAACTAAAAAGTTTTAGTATATTATTACATCAAAATAACTTTCAATTCAATCAAGAAGTGTAATATGTCGTTGATGCCGTTAAAAAATATTCTAATAAAGATTTTTAATGCATTAAAATAAATCGATATGTAGGAATGATTTTTTTTTCACATAAAAGGGTGATGATAAATGCTTTATTGATGACAAAGTATATACACCATTTATAAAAAGAACCCTCTGAGCATTTATATTGGTTGCGTAAATGACAACAGCAGATTTTCTGTATTACGTCAGATGTATTTTAATTTATAAATGAATTTTATTATATGATACTTGTAATTTATGAAATAAAATGATTTAATAATATATATTGTATATAAGTTATGTATTAAAGTACATATACATAGGTATAATGTCAGTCAAATGAAGACATATATCGCTAAGCTCATGTAATATATGTTTATTTAAATTTAGAATACTATTATAATTAGGCTAAAAATTATAATTCGAACATTTAAATGTACATATGTTGATAGTAATTAATAACCATGCTTCCTAAACATTTCAATTCGTTAATTTTTAAATCAACAAAAAAAATCATTGACAAGAAAATATATGAGACCATAAGATTGTCTTTTAACTAACCCTCTACTTTGATCTTAATTGAACCTTCCTATCCATAACAAATGGCCTGAATCGACTAATTTTTTGTTTTAATTATCTGATTTTATTAACTACTTTTTCCAAAAATGAAATCGCAGAAACAGGATCAACGTCACGACAACGTTACTTATGCGAGCTATAATTTTTCAAAAGCTTACAAAATTGGCAATAATTTCATGATGTGCGTTAGTAGTAGATGCGTTCCACAATCGTTTGATATTATTCGTAGGAATAATATATCTATATCTTGTTTGATATCATAAGGAAATTATTTTATAAATATTTTCTAAGTAAACAGACGCATCAGTTTTTTAGCGCAACATGTCTTTCAAAAATTTTTTCTTCCTTATTTAAATATCTATGAAAAAAAAAAAATTTTTTATTTTTTTAAGAAATATGTTATTCAAAAATAAATTTATTTGTAATAAATTTTATTTAAATATAAGAACGAAAAAAATAAATATGAGTAACAAAAATATGCGAGTAATATCCTGGAAAGAACGACGTTTACTTTTTTTTATTTTACCTAAATTTTATATGCATTATATCTGATATATTTCTGTTTTACAATTTATTAAATTTAATTTTCATAAAAAAGGCGTATTTGTTTGCAAAATTTTCACGTAAATGATTTTTTTTTTATATATTTAGGTACGTTTAGAAATGAATTTTTAATAAAAATTAACATTAATTTTTTTATTATGAACATTTAAAACTGATCGTAGCATTATCAATAAAGACAATCGAATTTTTTTTAACAATAATAATAGTTGTTTTTGTTTTAAGTTAATAGTTTATGAAGTCAAGACACCAAAAAATGTATTTGTTTTGTATTCACTTGTTTCAGAAATTCATCTTTTTAGAATGCCTTAAAAATACACTTCTTAAGGTTTTTCGAAACAAAGAGTATATATTTTAAAATTTAAAAGTGTCATGAAAAGTTTGTTTACTTTAATATCGCAGATAATAACAAAATTTCAATAATGTAAAAAGAAAACTCTTTACACATATTTTCTCAAGGACATGAGGTGCACAAGCAGACAATTTCTTTCGTACTATTGATATTCAATGTTTTAAATTTTCAAAAAATAAATATTTTTCCTTTGTAAACAACTAGTGTTAGAAAAAAAAAATTAAATGAATGAAAGGCAACTTCAAGACGTTATCGGAATCAAATCTGCAGTAATGTTCTTTGCCCAATTATAATTCTTACATTAATATTAGGTTGAAATTCTAATATAACAATAAAAGGTATAATTAAAAAATTTTATTTGAAAATAATGATACTCTTTACAAATTTTATATTCTTTTTTGCATTAAATGCCCAATCTTATAAATGATCCAAAACCCATTGAGAAAACAGCTCCCAAGGTAAAATCCCACCTTCTCTAAATTTAAAAAATATGGCCCAAAATATGACCAATTTAAATCAACTATACTTCTTATCATTTCTTACAAAATTTTCCCAATAATAAAAATTAAAATGAACAGTTTTTCGTTCTCAAATTCTATTTTGCATTAAATGATAAATTTCTATTCATTTTTCGAAATTTAATATTCAAATCTGAGTTAAGCAGCTATTTTCACATCACCTAACTTTTTTTTTTACTAAACACAATTTCATCCACTTAAAAATTATATAAATTTATTAATTTTATTTGCAGAAAGTATCTTATATCTTGATTATCGTTTTTTTTTTTTTTTAGAGATTTTCATTTCCATTTATCTTCTTCGCGTTAAACATAAAACCGCAGACAAGTTTTTACATTTTTTTTTCTTAGTTGTTTTCTTTACGAAAAATAAAAATGCTTTCATTCTCTATTTTTTATGTCTTGTTCCATAAGGAATAAATTAATGCAAAAATCCCAGTGCTAAAAAAAACTCAAGGAATATTTTAAGGTAAAGTAAGTAAATTCGGTTAAGCTAAAAAAAAATAATTCGAAAAAATTTTTTTTGAATATTTTTGAATAAATAACACGAAAATATATTTTCGATGCAAGGGTTTTTGTTAAAATGATGTGTTCGTTCCAATTTAATTAATTTTTGTACAGATTGAAAATTTAATTTGGCGGGCGCTTAACTCAAATGTAACATAGGATTTGACTCATTCATTTTTTTGTTCATCATTATGAACATTATTATTTTTGTTTTTTGTTCATCATTAAATTAAACTTTTGATTTGTTGAATTACTTTTTTATTGTCAAACGACAATTACATATATAGAAACAAAGTATATTTATATTTAAAAAAAAATAAACGGTTCGTGCCAACATCAAAGAATTATCTGAACTCTTTTTATAATTTTCTTTATATTATCTATTTATTTAACTCAAAGAAATTCAAAATCATTATACATTGATTTGAATTTTACTATAAAATAAATTTCCTATATCAGAATATGTATTAAATAAGCAAAAGAAACCGAATAATGTTAAATGATGGAAAATTTGTGCAGTCGTCATGCATAGATAACATTTTGGTTTTAGTTAGATACTCTATTTTACTTTTATTATATATACTGTTTTTAAATGTTACTTTCAATTATAATCTCCTTTTTGAAGGCATTAAATTTATTTTCCATGTGCTGCCTAAATTTAGTTAAAAACTGCTTAAAATAAATAAATATCGATTATTTTTAGATTATATCAAGAATAAAAAAATTAATTATATATAAAGGTATACAATAAAATGAATTTAAATAAATTATTTGCATATAAAATTAAATCGGTTTATTTTTGTTGTATAAATGAAAAAGTTTCAATAATTTAATTATTACTTTAAACATAAAACAACAAATCATTTTGTTTTTAAAAGTTTATCCTTTTGGAAGGACTTTACTATTCCGTCTGTTGTGAGGATTTTTTTTTTTTAATTTATGGCAGTAATTATAAAATTAAATATTTACATTTAAAGTTAATAAATTTTTCACTTAGAGTCTCTATTGAATATTCGTAATAGTAAAAAATCTGATTATTGGTAGTTAGGTATAAAATTAATATTTGTAGATTTTTTATTTTGTTAAAATTGATTAGCATTTTGAAAGGTAATTTCATTTGTTTATTATTTTTCACGACTCATAATATCAGAGATTTTTTTTCATACACAGAAGAGTCTTAAAATTCCACAAAAATAAGCATAATAACTATGTCTCCCACTTGTTGTGTCAAGATATAATTAAAAAGTTCAGAACACGAAGATAACTCTTCGAATCACGATTAGAGCGTCAGAATCTCTTAATTATCCAATATCTTGATTTTTTTTTTTAAAAATAAAAAATTTATTCTATTACCAGATTACACCAAATTTAGTAAAATGTACGTAAAAATTATATTATAATAACCATGAAAACTCTACAACAATTACAATGTTACTAAATATTGTATTGTAAAACTTTTGGATAAGTTATTATGTTCAATTTAGTATCCAATATTGAAGAATTAAAAGTTACACATATTTTTGTAAGCTGTTAAAACAACTTTGTTTTCAATTAATTCCTAATAAATAAATATTTCTGATATTAAAGACCATTGCAATTAAGGGAATTATAGGAATTATTTACTATCTATATTTTCCCCCATTTAAGGTTTATATGAAATTGTATATATAATTTCGTTTTGATCACATTCTGTGTTATGTATTGGACATACATTCGTTTAAAATACTATGCGCGTTATTCAAAGTTTATTTAGTTTCCCTATTAATTAAAATCGAATGTTTTTAAAAAATTGTCGTTTTGTTCGTAAAAATCTTCTTGTTAGTAAAAAGTCTGGACTTTCTTTTGTAAAAAGACTGGACTTCTTTTATTCGATTCAATCAAAATTTAGAGATTTTGAATTGCACGTAGCGACAAAATACTTTCGTTAATGAGTACGTCAAGTGATCAAAACTTTGCACATGGATTAAAAGATACTAGTTTTATAATTAAACATGGATAAAAGATACTAGTTTTATAATTTCTTACACTTAGACTATCGACTTTTTTGTATAAAATAAGTTCGTTTATCAGAACATAACGAGTGTATATTTTTCGACTCTTGTCAAATTAAGTTCCTTTTGTATAAATGTAGGTACGTTTTTTTCCAGGGTTACTTTCTGATAACTTTTAATTTAATTAATTAGGAAACCTTTCACCTAATTCTCCTCATTAATTTTATTTTTTTTTTTTTACTTCTATCTTAACTAAGAAAATATATGTTTTTATGTACTTTCGGTTTTGTTTACTTTTCAAGACGAACTGGAATTTTTTTAACTCACTGTGTTCTTAATATATGGAAAGGTAAAGATTTATTTTTAATAAGGACGAAGTTTATCCAAAGATAAAGACAATTATGATGGTATTTTTTCTCATTAGAAAGTATAAAAGTATATTCTTAAAGAATACTAAAGTACAGGGCCAGCAGTAGTACTTACTTTGTACATAAGAAGTAATTTGAAAAGTATTAAACATAAATATAAATTAGTTTTCATATTAATAAGACTTTGATTGGAAAACTTAGATAGCACTTAGTAGTACGCCTTATGTTTATTTTAAATATATACGTCATATTTGTATTTAATGTAATGAAGAGTTAAAGTTCTAATACTCTTAATAGTAAATTACAACTTTTTGAGTACAAGAATTCAGTTATATAAAGATAAAGGAAATATTCGACGACTATTTATCTACGTTTATAAAAAAAAACTCTAAGCAATAAAAGCACTCATAAACATTATGTTTGTTGAAGTTCTAACTATTTTGAACTGACGAATAATGTCACATACCTATAAAATAATTTATTATGTACATGTTGTTTATATTTATATTGTAACGAGAAATTGAATACATCTAAAAAATAATTTAAACAATGTGCCATTATATTTTTGGTACCCGAAGTCCTTAATCAGATCCTGCATTAAAATAACCACAGAAATTAGGTACATACTTTAAATAATTATATCCAGCAATTCCACTCAAGAAAACCATAATTGCTAAAACTAAATTAAAAAGACGTACTTCCTACTTTGAATTTAATAAATAATGAAAGAAATTTTCTTTAGGAAATGAAAATTAGGTACATTGTGTTTGTGAAGGTATACCATGTAGTATTATACTCAGCAATAATTGATATAATTTAATTTATTGAATTTTTTAGTGGAAGAAAAATAAAATTATACTTATTTTCTATGGTACTATTAAATCTAAGATGATCTGAATATTTTTTGAATTCACTTAGGCTGTACAGTGTACATATACATTCATCATAGATATGAGAGTTCAAAATTATTTCTTTAAACAAATTTGATTACTATTTCAAATTACAAAACTATATTTACCCCTGCAAATATCCGAGTTTTCATATACTTGACCTTCCCCTTCAAAGTTTTCCATTAGTTTCCTATATTTATATAATTGAATAAAAAATAATTTTATCTCGATTCTTTATTAAACTTTTTACTCAGTTTTTCTAATATTGGACGTGTAGCAATTACAACTTTATTTATTATACTAAAATTAAAAAAAAATAACGTAATTAAGTTAAACATCAGAGTATCTAATAACTTTAGACTTTAGAGTTTCCTAGAAATTCTTAAACTCTTCAAGTGCGTCTAATTCTTGCTGTAAGAAAGAAATTTTTGTTAATTTGAACTTTAAAATATTAAAAAAAAAAAATTAAAGTAAATTATTAGAAATTATAAAATATACCAGGGCTTAATTTAAATTACAAAAATTTTTAACTTTATTATTAATGTAGAAGAATTTCTTTCAAAATAAGTCCCAAAAGACAAAATTTCTTGTAAGAATAAATTAACCGCCAGTTAGATTAAAAACTATTCTATTATGTTTATGATAAATTATGATAGGGATTAGATTTCACGAATCCTTTATTTGTTAACCAAAAATAGAAACAATTTTAAGCATTAGAAATTACATCAATTTAACTTTATCTCTAAATTTATCAAAATTTCTTTTTTTTTTAATATTTTATATAATGTGCAAAGTTGCTTAATAAAAACTTATTATTATATTTAAAGGAAAAAGGAAATTTTTCTCAAATATAGAGTTTTTCAAGTGGTAATATTGCTCAAGTTTGTGTATAGTACAGGGAACAAGTAGAGTGAAGGCAAAATAACTTTTGTTATTAATTACATAGGATTTAATCATATAAATTTAATTAAATATTCTTTTCTATTTATAGAGATATTGAAAAATCTGTAGGTCTAGAAGATTTTTTTAAATTTAATAATAACTATACATTTAAAAAGTAAAAAATTTGTCTCATTTCAATATTTAATTTATTTTTTTTAATAAATGATTATTTATTGAAATTATCCGAAAGAAAACTTGAGGATTACAATAATGATAATAAATTAAAAAGAAAATTAAATCAATATCGTTCATATAATCTTTTTTTTATCTTACCAAATATTTAGATATACTTTCTAAATGTAATTTAAGATATAAAACATATTTATATTTAATTATTATATAAAATTAAAATAGAAATTTTAATTATATATATAATATTTATCTATAACAATTGAAAAATAAATTCCCAAGAATATCCGGAAACAAGGTTGTTTTTGATGTTTTATCTTATTTTATGCACTTCTGTCGTTTATGCATTCCTAATGCTTTCATAATTTAGTAGGTACCTAAATATCTGAAAACACTGCAAAACTATGAATAATATTTTTGTGCGGAAAATCATAGCCAAATCCATAAAGTTTTCGAAAAAATAAATCCATATAGTAATATTATCAATTTTCTAATGCATTTTTGGTATTTAACTAAACAAACAAAGCTATAAATTTAATTTATATATATATATTTTTTATTAAATATTTAACTATTAGTCCTTTCAAAGAATATCCTTTTTTGATTTTCGATAGAAAAGAAATTAAATTAAACCCAAGCCCAAAACCAAACTTTAACTTATTCGTTGCTCGTTTTAATAAACTAAAAATAGCATAAAAATCGTTCCAGTGAGAAACTAAAAAAAAAACAGAAGAAATTAGTTTTTTTTTTAATGAGTCTGTAAAGAGATTGTTGAAGTAATAAAATGATAACAGAAAATTAGGAAAATGTTAAACATTTTTTATTTACAATTGATGAAAAATATTTGTACCAGAGTGCATACATGAAAAAATTGCTTTGAAGTAAAAATGAGAGCAAAAAGTACAGAAAGGAAATAATAATGTTGTTTTTACACAAAAAAATATTAAGATATGATCTAATTGGAATACAATGTAGTCTTATTTTGTTTTAGATAATTATATTTGATTTTTTTTCGCAATTATTTACTTTCTATGAAATCTTTTTTTAATTTGTATAAAATTTAATGATGCTCATAATGTATTTAAATAGACATCGTTTTAATACTTCAAAGAACCCAGAGAAATTATTTTTGTCAATTCAAAAAAAAAAAGTTATATATTTATTATATTAATTTGAGAAGGCTTGATCATTTTTTCAAAATTAAGGTATTATTTAATTTATATTTTTCATGGTGATATAAAATAATCAAATTAAAAAAAACATTAACATTTTACATTCATTGCTAATTTTTATCCATTAAAATTTCTACCTATCTTTATCTTATGATGATGCTTTAAAATTTTCAAATTAAAGTGACATAATGGAAAACCAAAAGCCAAGTGAAATAATAATAAAAATGTTTTTTTTTTGAAAAGTTGTTTGCTCTCCATAATATCTTTTGGTCATTGGATATAACATTATTATCAGAAACGAATCTTTTTTCAAAAAGTCGGTAGGATAAAAAGGATAATATTTTCATAAAAGTGTTTACATATTATCTGAAATTCTCATAACTTCACCATAATTATGTTTTTACTGTTGATTGAAGTGGTTTTAAGGAAAATAAAATATGAAAAAAATAAATGAAATTAGAGTCCATCATATGTTGTTGGAAGGCCAAAAACATTATGATCAACTAAAAATCCTTAGAAAAAAAAGTAAAAATTTCCTAACAAGGCAAAAAAAAATTTACTTTAAAATAACAAATTTGTTATTAATAACTTTGTAAAATTTTTTTGCTCAAATACAAAATATAAATATAATCGTCAATGAATAGCATATATAGGATTTTTTTTTTTTTCAATCACTTCAGTCAATATTTTGTTTTATTCCTAGTAGCTAAGAGAATTTAAAAGTTAAAAAATATTTGTAAAATAATGTTAATAATAAAGGATTAGTATAATCTTGAACTTATTTTAAATTCTTAATCCCGAAATTGTACAAAATAGAATTAATCATTGTCGTAGTTTAAGAAAATTATGTACTCGTCCTCGTACGTATATTTGTTTAATTTTTTTTATTTTATATTAAATATTCTTTTCGTCATTAATCTAACTTCTAATATTAAACTATGAAATTACTGAAATAAATCATCAAAGACTTCTCTCATACAACCGTTAGTAAATCATTAAGTCTCATTCCTTTTTTTTTATCAATTTTATATTACATTTAAATCAAAATATAACAAATTTTCTGGTTTAAAGGGACTTATTTTTACATTAATTTTTTGTTTTTATAATACATTTCTGTCCCCTTTAATTCACTTACTTGACTTATGTCCTCAATAATAACCTTGGCTATTAAGTGAAATTTTCCAAAGGATGCCCAAGACAATTTAGAAATACTTTCTGAAACAAACATAATATTTTGAATTCAGTTTTTATTTGGTTTATTACCGTTTTTTTTTTTTATTTAAAGGATATACTTCTAACTTTAAAAGAAATCCTTTTTTTATTGCTTTACTTTTATTTTAAAACTAAAAACATTAATAAAACAAACTATGTATAGAATAATTTTAAGGACACGATTTGTAAGGAACTCTCTGTTCAGGTTTCTCATTCGGAAAATTTTGTATATATTTCTTATTAAGTTAATTTGAAAATTAAGTAAAAATAGTAAAATTAATATATAAGTGATACCGTAGTACATAAGCTGAAATAAACTTAAATCTTTAAATTATTTAATAGTATTTCAATCCAAATAGTTTAAATAGTAAAAAAGGTAATTTATTCAAGTGAAGCTTCTTTATTCGTATCCATTTTGTGGTAATAATACTCTTATATGGGTTTTAAAATAAAAATAGTACCCGCTTTACGCTGCATGAAGTGAATACCTTGAATAAATATAAGGAAAAAAAAGAAACCAATAATAGGAAATAAGTATTCACCTCACGAATATAAAACAAAAAATAAATTGTTGAAAATTTTTTAAATGGACAATGGAGATATATTTTATTTTCATTTACTTTTTTCAATTATCATAAAATACTTTCTTGTTCCGAATAATTTTTCTTTCTTAAAATTTTTTTTTGAAGAAAACAAATGTTCACCGGAAATAAACATGTATCTTGTCAATTTTTTTAAGGAAATGGCAAATTAAGGTACAAAGTTTTCCTTTCAAATAAAAACAATTACGTCTCTTTCCTACATTTTCTTTTGTCCTCGAAAGCTACTTTTTTTTCCTAGAAATGTGAGCACTTTTTTAGAATTTTTTTATTCTTATAGATAATTGAAAGTGAAAAGAATTGTCCACATTAGAAAACCAATATATTTTGGGACACACATTATGTTGTTATATCTCTAAAAAGGAATGAATTAAGCGTAGCAATTTTAGAATTAAGATTTTGCTCCTTTACAAGACGAAAAAGAAAAATATATAATAAACACATATTTAGATATTTTTTCAATACGACTAACTTTCTGAAGCCACAATTTTTAGTGTTAGCTTTTTAAAGTGTCGGAACGATGATAAATGGTTTTTAAATGGGAGCTAATATTTTTATGGAATTCTAATTCTATATATTCTATAAAATACGTAAAAATAGAAAATGTTATAATAAGGGCCAATAGGGACTTCTTAGTCTTTATTTTTATTATTTTTTTGTTATAATTATAAATGTCAAACTTTATCCGTACTAAATACTAAATACTTAAACAATTTATTCCTTTATCAAAATATGTATGCATCGTAATGGACCATATTGTACAATAATATGACATTATACATTTTTACCCTAACATTTGTAGAAATTCTCACGAAATTTATTTCATCTAGAAGTAAGTATAATGTTAGTGAAATTGCTAAAATAAAAATGTTTATAAGATAAATACACAATGTAAGATATTTACATAAATATTTAAAATGTTTTGCATTAAATCTGGACAATAAACTGAATTAAGCATTATACTAGAGATTTGAACATATTTGAACATATTATAGGTATGCTAAATCTAAATTATAAAACACTCAATGTTTTGAAAATTTATTGGTTTAAGTTGTACGGTTTATTAAGATATTTCTGTCCCGGATAATTAATTGATTTCCTCTCAGCGTTTTTATTATAGGGTATAAATATATTGTAATATAATATATTTATCAAAACCAAAATATCCAAATGTTGGTCATGGTCATAAAAATAATATTTTAATCGATGTTTTGTGGAATTTCTGCAATATATCTTTATTCTACGTTATTTTGTGCCTTGTTGTATATATTTTTATTTTGGATGAGTTTATCAGTTTTGTTTCAACATTAACATTTTCTATTAAATTAGTTTTGAAGTAATTTTTTTAATTCTAAAGTACACCCAAATTTAAAGCTTTTTTTACTTCTGAATATCAAAGGAAATGAGAATATTATTTTTAAATTTAAATAGCAAACATCATTAACTTTAGTACGTATACATATAAAAACGATACATATCTGTTGCATTGTATATAAAATTGATTATTATTATTTGTTATTATTTTCATTATTAATATTATTATTGCTGGAAATAATATCAAAGTTATGATTATTACATTGGTTGCAAAAAAAAAAAAATTATAACCTTTTATGCAAGTGCATTTAATATCGTTTTCATGGCACATTATCAAAGACCAAATTAGTCTTTTGGGTAAAATGAAAATTGCATTAAAATAAAATTATATTGTCATTAAAAAAAATGTTTACTACCTTGCATATTGAGTAATTTAAAAAATAATGTTATTATATATTAGTACAAAAATATACGAATTGTATATTTTACCATCAGAGCCCTTTTTAAAATTTTATTTCTTTTAAATTTAATAAATTAACATTTTGTATAAGAGAAGAGTTCGATATACCTACTTAGATAGAACAATTACAATTCGAAAAAAAATATTATTACCTCCAGATTCCAACAAATTTAATTATTCGATAAATCGAAGGTTAATATATTTCGCACACTTGTAATGATAAAAATCATACTACCTCTACATGTATATATAATACACACGTAGATACTTGTACTTAATTCTGCACAAAGTTTTATTAAAATAATAATCCTGTGGTCAGAACTAAGTTGTCAATATAAAAAAAGAGACACATTAAAAATTCAAATACATATACACAAGTTCATATTGTAAATGCATGAGATTATAGACCAACATTCAGAAATTGACAATAACTAGATGATTTAACAGAAACAGAAGTCAAAAATTTGGCAATGATGAAAATATAATACTCTGAGTTTTTAAATTCTTTACAAGAAAACCTTGAAAATATATAATATACCTATACTTATTATTTCATTGAAAAAAAATATGTTGCACATAAGTTTCTTTCGCAATTACTATATGAGCCGTTTATTTTGAAAGTGGTTTAAGTCCATTTGTTCTTGTATTGAGATATTTAAGGTTTCATGTTTGAATTGATTTAAAAATAAACATTAATATTTCCATAAGCTAATTTTCAAGTGTCAAAATCAAAGCGGTTTTAATGATACTAGACTAAAATTGTTTATAAATAAAAAGAATATATACTATTGTGCTTATTGTTATCATTAACTATTTTTTTTTTGAAAAATGGACTTAAACCACTTTCAAAATAAACGGCTCATATATAGTACCGTATTTCTGATGAGTTTTGGGATCAAGGGAGCAGTTGTTTCTATTTTAATTTACCAGCAGCATTTATTTGTGTACAAAAATAAATAATATTGAACAGTCAGTTCTATACGAATAGAAAATTTACGCATAGCTGCATTTAAAAAAAAACATCCACTATTATACCATACATATATGAACGGTTTTGTAGCTAACTGATGTAACATATACAGAATCCTGTTTTATTATATGTTACTATTATTGTATTATTGGCTGGACTATATTAAAATAGAAAATTTTATTACATATTCTATTGATAAATTTTTAATTAATTCAATGATATTAATGGTATATAGTCGAAATAATCAACAAATTGATATTTTGGGAAAAAACCGTATTAAATAAATAATTGAAAATATTATTAGATGTCAACAAACTATGAACCCAGCTTAACGTATACCTGTTACCTTCATCCTTATATTTTTTTGTTCAATGATATTTTTAGATTTCACAGTATGAAAAATATACTTTTTTAATAAACCCAACAACATAGAATGTGTACAAAAGACAAGTGACAAGGTAAATATTTTATTTATGCACTTAATTCCCATAGCCAATCTAAAGATAAACACAACAATTTAGCTTTTTTTGACAAAAAGGACGAAAATTGTACAATTTGGTATTTTTTTTTGCTGCTTTCAGTAAATACAAAATTTTATTAAGGAACTGTGACTTATGTATAGGAAAAAAAAATTTGGCAACTATAATAAAGTTTTTTAAGGTGTTAAATTTTAATTAAGCAAAAATAATTAAATTAAACATAAAATGTAATTACTTTAGGCACTGAATAAAAAATAAAAGATTCTTTGTTTTGGTGGGGGCTCTTCAGCCGGACAATTCTTGGTAATTGACGTCACAATTATTGAGCATTTAGTGCTTAATTTGTGACTATTAGTGCCATAAAAACTAGAATTTGTGCTCGCTTAGTTTTTGAGAAACTTTGATCTTCGAATTTCGAACATGGGTCAAAGTGGTATCTCTGCCCGGATTCGAATTTCCAAAAAAATAAAGACGCTATTATTTAGTGCTTAATTTGTGCCTATTTGTGCTACAAAAACTAGAATTTGTGCTCTTCAAAATTATGTGAAAACAATTTTTTTTAGATTGGGCCAAAATTCCAAAACTTGAAAATTTTTTTTTTTTTTGTCGAATTTAGAAAAAGCGAAAATACCACCATTTAGTGCTTAATTTGTGCCTGCGTTTATTGTACTTTGCGATGATTTGTTTTATAAAAAAAAAAATATATGCCGCGCCGAAAAAAATGTAAGTTCGAAAAAATTTCAACTTCAGCTATTAAGGTGAGGAGCGGGGAGGCGGGCGGGCGAACTGGTGGTTGGTCAGTGGGATTTGCGGCGCGCGCCGCAAATCCCACTGACCAACCACCAGTTCGCCCGCCCGCCGCCCCGCATCCCACCTTTCTAGTTCTGCGTCACCCTTAACAAAGTACAGTAAACGCAAGCACAAATTAAGCACTAAATGGTGGCATTTTCGCTTTTTCTAAATTCGACGAAAAAAAATTCGGTTCCAATTTTGGAATTTTGGCCTAATATAAAAAAAATTGTTTTCACATAATTTTGAAGAGCACAAATTCTAGTTTTTGTAGCACAAATAGGCACAAATTAACCACTAAATGATAGCATCATTATTTTTTCGAAATTCGAATCCGGCCAGAGAGACCCCTTGACCCATGTTCGAAATTCGAAAATCAAAATTTCTCAAAAACCAAGCGAGCACAAATTCTAGTTTTTGTGGCACTAATAGTCACAAATTGAGCACCAAATGCTCAATAATTGTGACATCAATTATCAAGAATTGTCCGGCTGAAGAGCCTCCACCCTTTGTTTTCAACATGATTTATAAATGCTATGGAATTTTATTAATTCCGAATTGTAAACAAAACCAAGAACATTAAAATTTAAAGAAATAAAGCCAAGTTTTTTAAGTTTCGATCGCATCCGTCCACTCTGATCTCATCAGTTGCTAATAATAAATCGATGAAAACTTCAATCAAAAAATATTTGTTCATACATGTAATAGTAAATCTATAAACTTCATTATGTGAGTTCAAAATTTGAATTCACATATTAAATGTGTAAAAAAATTTGCTTGTCTCTAACCAAGGCGGCAATTATTTTCAAAATAAATGTAATATATATATTATATCAGAAAAACATATATATTGTCATTAATTTTATAAAATTATACTTTCATTAAGTCCTTTTTAACACCTAACATTTTACCTTATCATTGAAATTTTTAAGTTAAACCGAAAATTGACAGTGCGGTTTTCTAGAATTCATGAAAGGATTTTTTTTTATTCTAACATATATGTAAGTAATAAAGAATAAAATAGAATCATTAAAACTTTTTAAAAAACCCGAAGTTAATTTTCTCTTCTTCTTCATTCTAAAAGTTACAACCTTAAATTTTGTAAAATAATCTTAAAAATTCTCCAAAAGGAAAGAGAATGTTGAAAAAATTTATTTATTTTCAGTTTTAATTTTGAATAATTCACATTTAAAAATGTTTTAAGGTACATATTTCAAATTTGACTGTTCTATTTGAACCAAATTGCTAACACGCTAAGAAACATATGTATTTTGTCCCCAAGAATATGATTGAAAAGCTTTAATTGTTTTCTTTTAATACTTTTAATTGTACAATTTTGTTGTTAAATGCAAAAATTTTTTAACAGAAAATATCTTTACTCAGTTTACTCAGTTGAACTCAAAATTATTTTTAAGGGAACAAAAATTCAAGTTTAGTTAACGTGGACCCAACGTGGATCAGAGGCTTCTAAACCTTTATTTTTTTTTTCAAAAGTTATTGGATGAAAATAATTTCTTTTTCTGGATATTTAAATATAGTCAAAAAGTCTTATGATGGAAACAAATTTTTAACTTTACATAAAATATATTATCTTAATATATTCTGTGCACTGAGTCTGGAAGAATGTCATTCTTTATTATTATATCCTGTTGAGAAAGCGAGTTTATGCGGTTTCTATCCAGCATAGATAAAATTCTACAGCAACAACTTTGGATTATTTAACAATGTTCAGGTCTAGAATAACCACATCATGATTTTTATGGTAAAATTTATGGAAAATATTTTACAATGATACCTACATTTTTAAGGTTTGAAAAATAAATAATTCTTCTAACAATTTTTTTTTTTTTTTTCTCAAATTCCTTACGTAATATATAGCATATGTACTATATTGTAGTAAATTTGGTACCAAAATTTTTGTAGTTAAGTCAATATTGTTTGAAATGGGGCATGTTTTGCTGATCTCTTTCTAGGCCATTTGTATATATTAAAACTTTTCTCAATCAAATAAATAAATCTTAAAAAAGTTACTTCTAAAGTAAAATACCAAATCTAATACTTGAAATAGCGGCATAATTTGCTAGTTCCAAACCCGAATGATTTCAAATAAATTTTCTTGTAGGTGAAAGAATAACCATCAGTTTGAAAATTTAATTGAAACCATATTTTACGTGGAAATTTTAGCTCATACTTTGCAAACAAAACAAAGAAACAACAAAGATTATCTATTTTTTTATATTTATAAGTTTATAAGTTCATTAATATTTCTTTTATATTTGAAATGTTTAAAATAAAAAAAATTAAATAAATAAAAACAAAACATAAACTTAACTTAATACATGAAATATGCTAACTTACATAATAATGTAAATATTGTGAATCATAAATTCATAATTTATGTACAAGAATTTTCCAGCGACTCAATTAACAATTCTTTTTAAATGTCTTCCAATTAATAAAGAAAAAAAAAATGTTTGAGGGTAGAAATAAGAAAAATGTGTGGTAAGATGTTAGCAGAATATGGAATGGGTTAAGAACAAATAGAATTGTTTATAAGATAGCGAAAAATAAAACAAGAAAAAACATTTTAAAAATAGAAAAGTCAATAAACTTCGTCTTCTAATTTTTATTTTTAATTTTTTTCTGACTTTTCATATACATGTTAACATTTAAAATTTATTTTTTCTTAAAATTTTGTCCTATCTTTTTTTTTTAAAGATAATGTTAATTTCTTCGAAAATTTCTTGTTTTATAGAAATTTAGAAGAAATTTAAAGGATTTGAGGTGAGTGTAATTTTTCTTATGAATTTAATTATTCAAGCGTACATATGTTTTTCAAAAGTAGGAAAGATATTAGAAATAACGTTAAAGTTAAATAAAAATTAAAGAACACGATTAAATATTCTTCTTTTTAATTATTTTCAAAAGCAAGAATCATAGAAAAGAATTCTAAAACCACTGGTCTGTGTCGTTGAATCGGTAATAGACGGATATAGAACAGTATCTGGTAAATGCAGAATACGGCGTTTATTCAGAATTTTGGATTTAAAATATTCGAAACACTTTTTTTTATTTTTCTAATATATACCACCTTTCATCGAAATCTGAGTTCAGCGCACATATCGAATACTTGGACCTAAAATTTTTTTTCCACTGTAAAGCCGGGATGTCGTTAAAACAGAATTTAGCAACAGAAACAGAATCCCATAAATTTCAACAGAATTTATTCTGCGACAGAATTTTACAACAGAATTTAGCGATAGAAAAATTGATTCTGTCCACAGAATTTGAATAATCTCAAACGAGGTTATTTCCTGTTTCTGTTGCCAGATTGAATTGATTTTTTTTGTCTTTGTTTATTTACGTTTTTTCGAGTTGTTTTTGTCGGAAAATGGAAAAAAATTAAATTCAGTGAGGACGAAGAGGAGAAAATTGTTGATTTCGTAAAAAATAACGAAATTTTATATAATGTTTCTGTTTTAAAGACAGCAATCTCATGAGATTCTGACCAGAATTACAGTACCAGATTAAATTTTTCTGTCGCTGATTCTGTTCTGTTGCTAAATTCTATTTTAACGACACCCGGGCTTAAGTGGTTAAAATAAAATTGTTTTGCGACTAAATCTATGATATTATTTCAGAGATGCTTATACATATAGTAATGTATATAGCGTCAAATTGAATCTTTACCAAAATTTTCATACGATGAATAGCTAAAAATCAGTTACCAAAACATAAATAACAACATACAATAAAATACATACCTACTGCTACTATTCATAATATACAATATAAAATTTACAATATAATATCTGATGCTGTGCTCAAAATTCATATACCGTATTATATACATTTAAATTTATTTTGTTTTCCTTCTTTTTATTATAAAAACAGCACATAATATATATATATGTATGTATATCTGTTTTGTATTTAATATATAAACTTTATGTATCTGAAACAATTTTTCATATATTAATTCTAGGTCATCGCATTTCAAAAAAAAATGTATCTATATAATAAAAGTATATAATATATGACGACGTTATATATATTATTATACTTGCTACGTAATTTTCTATACACATACATTACAAATTCGTACATAATCTTTTATTCTTTTTTTTGTAAAAAAAAAATCGATTTATTAAAATATAAATAATATAAAATTATGGTTTTATAGCTCATATAATATTGCTTATGTCCTTGTGTATCTATATTATTTTATATTATATATTTTTTACCTAATACAATAAATACAACATAACTAAGTATACATTATAGATATATAGTTAATCTGTTGCAGTATAAAACTCAGAGAAGGACATTGTCCTTAAATATGATGCTTTTTTTTATATAAAACACTTTTCTTTAACTCGCCTTTATATAATTTTTTTTTTGTTTTTGGGTGTTACATACAAATCTAGTCTATTAATGTATATTCTATAATATATTTTTAATATTTATATTCACTTAGAAATTATAGTGCGAATTAGGATAGACAATTTTTTTGCATATTTTATTTATTTGATTATTTGTATTAATTAAATTTTAACAACTTTTGTTCTTGGTGTAGGAAAGTTAAATCAATCATTAAAATTTTTTTTTTTATATCTAATATAATCATCAAATCAGTTTGAATTAACATAAATCTACATTATGCAAAAACAGGATGAATTTGAGGGTAAATTGGCTTAAAGGTTAATACAAATGTGTATGGGCAATAATCTAAGGTGTTTGACATTACAGGTCTTAATACACAAAAAAAGACATTATAATTTATTTTCTATCTAATCTAATCAACATTTTCCAGAATACACATAAGATTATTGTAGGTATTTTTTTCTCAATAATACATGATGTATTGTATATAAAATAAATGTCTTGTATCCATTCATATCATTCAGAATTTTCACACAAAATTATTGATTTTTAATCTTAAATACGATTCGTAGATATTCATTTTATATATTAATAGAATACATATTAATTTTTTTTACATAAAAAAATTTTCACATTTCCGACGGAAAACACAAAACTTAAATACATTTTCTGATTATTATATACCTGAAACTTTTGTAAATAGCATTTGCGGTTAACGGGGAAGAAATCATTCATTATTGGTTGGAAATAAATCACAATTTTTATAAATCGTAGTATTTTTTTTCAAATCATCCACACCTGAAAGGGTGGAGTTTCACCTCTTCAAATACACTTTAAGGTTTTATTCTCACAAAACTTACGTTTTTAGGTGCAAAACACACCTATCAACAAATGTGTATCTAAAAGGTGCGCAAAAGAAAATTTTCCCAATATCAGCATAAAATTTTTTTTTTCACATTTTTTTTTGCACGAATAAAATTACATAATGTATAATGAGGTACATAAATGTAAAATATTCTTTGGATATAATATACATTTATTTTAGAAAATTTTCTAAGTTATACTTAGGAAAAGTGAAATATAAGTACGTATTACATAAGAAAAATAGATATTTGTGTATATATGTAGTAGGTATGTATACTCGTATGCTATAAATTATGTATTTTTTTAATTATCTACCATTTTGCTTGGTTTGCTTGCTTATGTTATATTTAATATAACATAATATACTTTTCCAATCTTTGACATGTACTTGGACTATAATAGTCAATCACTTATCCTATATAACTGTATATATTAACATGAAGATATTAAAGGAGGTAAAAACAAGTGAAGATGCAGCAAAACTTCAACGTGACCTAAATAAATTTTTTGACTGGTGTGTTAACAACAACCTTAAATTAAACGTTGGCAAATGTGCTTATGTTAGTTACACTCGTTGTGCTAATTCTCTAAATAATAACTATTCTTTTAATAACGAAAACATTGTAAGAACAAATTTAATTAGGGACTTAGGTGTAACATTTGACAACAAATTGACATTTAGAGAACATTACAACACAACCATTAACAAAGGTAGTTCTATGTTAGGTTTTATTAAACGATGGAGTAAGGAATTCGATGATCCTTACGTCCTGAAATCCTTGTACACTTGTCTTGTACGTCCTAATCTAGAATATTCAACTCAAGTCTGGTCCCCCTATTATAAAGACCATATTCTTAGAATTGAATCTGTTCAAAGAAACTTCCTTAGATTTTCTCTACGACATCTTCCATGGGAGAATAATTTTATACTCCCTCCTTATAATGATCGACTTAAACTTATAAATTTGACTTCCTTAGAAAAGAGAAGAGAAATCGCTGATGTAACCTTCATTTTTGATATTATCAACAATAAAATCTCGTCACCTTATATTGCCTCTAGAATTGATTTTAAATATAATAGGTTTCTTAGAACTACAAATTTATTCACCATCCCTTTTCATCGAACAAACTACGGGAAATTTGAACCCGTAAATAGGATGCTCATGAACTGTAATAAATACAGCCATGTATTAGATTTTACTTTTAACAAAGAAACAATAAAAAATAAACTGTTGAAATGTTAAATTAAAATTAAATTTAAGTTAATATTATTAATTTAAGTAAATGTAAGTTTTTGTAAATTTAAATTTTTGTAAATTGTTTGAGCTAAGCAATGAAATAAATAAATAAATAAATAAATAAATAACCTTTCTAATGAGTATTTCTTCTTTAATTGAAATTTATACAAGATCAAAATTGTAGGCTCAGTATTATCCAAATACAGTAATTCAAATGAGTTTAAGTTTTAAAAATAAGATACTCTCAAAAACCATTTTCATTAGATTTAAAATAAAACAAAATTAAACCTAGAAGTTTTCCTGTTAAGGAACGAAAATGAGGATAATGCAAAAAATTACTTAATCTTAAAAATAGGCTATTTTTAATTTATAGGTGGACTTAAAGAAATTTTGAAATTGCATAAAAATCAATGGAAGTTAGTGTTTTTGGCAGCGAATGAGAAGTAGGTATTAAATTTTTCATATCATATATATTTTTGTATTGTTTGGTTTGTAATATATTTGTTCAGTTTGGTAAAATCAATTTGACGTGAACAGAATTGGAAAATAATTCTAATTTACACAAAAATTATTATTCACTATTAGTTTCTGATGCTTAAATCTTTTTATTAATTGAAACTAAACATAATTTCTAATATATACTTATAATATTCATTCTTTATTTTGTTTACAATTTTCTACCTTTTTGAATGGTAAATAAAAATAGAAATACGTCGTGTATATAAAAAATATAATATTTTATAATATACATTATGTACACGTACATACATGAATACATGAAATACATAATCGTAAAAAACCTTTCTCCACTTAACATCTATATATATTTTTTTTTTGAAAAACTTTTGAGTTGCTGTATACATAAATGAAAAAAAAACTAAGAGAATATCATAAGAGAACACATTGAACATTTTGATTATAAATTTTTGGGAACACTAAAGCTCAGTTAATTCAGCAATTTTTCGAAATTAAATTTTTTATTCGTAAGTAAAGTTTATGCTAAATTTTCTCTTTATTATACAAATAGAAATACGTCGTATATATTTATGTGTTACAAGTTTTTTTTCCTTTTCCTTTTAAGTAAATTAAAAAAGATGTAAATATTTATTTTTCAAATCTGTTCTGTTACCGAAACGTTTCTGATAAATATCATATATAATGAATATAAAAGATGTTTTTTAATTTAAAATTCATTTATTAAAGTCAATTATATTAAAATATTTCCTTAATAACTATAGGCATCTTATTTACTATACAACATTTTTTGAATTTTCCAGTGTTTATCTTATTTAGATTACTTATCTTCTGAAATATTTACTATTTTCTTATTATTCTAATATTTTTGTAATATTAGTGTAATTTAAAATATTTATTTATTTTTAAGGAACATTATAAAAAAAAGCATATACAATTTTAATTTTTTCGTGTTGAGGATAAAGTTGCTCAATAAAAACAGTAAATTGTAGTAATATCGTAAATTTCTCTCAAAAAAAGGAGAAATATACATTCCACTTTAAATAAAAAAATTTCTTAGCTTGTGGAATTCAAGAATTAAAAGAACTTTTATTTGAAAAATAGATAATTTAAATGTGAAAATTTTCGTTCATAAGCAATAATAATTTCATTCTATCATAGATAGCTTACATATAGGTGTAGATAGTTAGAGTTATTAAAAAATGGAATGCTAGTGGATTTAAATCATTTATATTCATTTAAATAAGTTAGCATAAAAATAATATATTATTAAGATGAAAAACACTAATTAAATCTTAATTTGCAAAAAGTACAAATATTAAGATTAAAAAACTTTTATTACTGGACAAATTTCCAAAGAGATAATTGCGTAAACATCAAATTAGCTCTCGTGTTCTTTTAATATAATCCAATTAAAAAAAAGAAAAAAATTCTGCAATTCATAATATTAATTAATAAACATTAACATACATATTGTAGTACCTATATATACCTACATAGTCCAAATCTAAAATCAAATCAGTATAAGAAAATTTAAATTGAAGCACATATATGCAAATTTTTGATAACAAAATATAAGATTAAAGAATAAAATAAAAAAGATATAAGTTAAAAAAAAATGTATTCGAACTGTTTGTATATTATTATTAAACTCAAACGAACAGAGAGCAAAAAGTATAATCAAAATAACGACTTCCTTTGAAATATCTTTGTTCAAAGGAAACTCAAAAGTTTTAAAAGACAGGATAATAATAACAGAAAAATAATAAACTTTGTTTGCGAGAACTTTTTTTTTGTTGTTTGTCTCTCTATTTGTGTATACAAATGAATAATACGATTTTTATCTCTATCTCTAACATAAAATGAAAGGACTTTTTCTTAACATTAAACAATATTAAATATATTGAAAAAAATACATTTCGCAAATTGATTCGAGAAAATGAAGTTCACATTAGAATCATTTTCAGTTTTAAAAGCTATACAGGCGGTAGATAGAATATATACGAATAGCTTAAATGTATAATGCTGAATGTTCATAAAATAAAATATAGATAAATATATTCGAGTAGAGTATCTTTTTCTTCTGGCAGCAATTAACTATATTTTTTTTTTATTTCATATTACACTTTTACAAAAGAAATATTTCACCTCTCATCATATTGTAGGTATATGTAGTTTGCCAACAATACTGCATTTGGAAGGACAGAACAAGTATTCGGCCGAATGCAACGTAAGTGAAGGACATTATTGCATAATCTTTCTTTTCTTTTAGGAGTATAGGAGTATACTATGCCAATTTTTTTCAATTAATTATTTGTTGATTATATTTATAGCTTGAATGAAAATCAACAAAATAACGTGTATTTGACGTTTAAAAAAACTAATTAAAAAAAACTAATACAGCGTATATGATATAGAACAAAATTCTCAATCTAAAACATTTATTTTATTCCAAATAAAAATCTTTGTCTTGAAAAAAAAAAACCCATTTAATATAATTTTCTTTAATAAAAGTGTCTACCGAATATCAATAAATAAATAAATACAATACATAAATAAAAATAATAACAGCAATAATATCAAATAAATGTCAAATAATAGCTCTTTAATATAATGACAATAATGCATTGCTTCTAATAAATAAAATCAAAATATATATTATATATAAATAAGTTTTACACAGTTGAAAAACAAAGAAAATTAAATTGTTATTTAGATATGTGTACGCATAGTAGTTGGTACATAAATAAATAAATAAAACAAAACAATAAATTTTTTTCAAAAAAAGAAAACTCCAATATTATTGTTTTGTTTTCGTATAAAATAAAAGATTTATTTCATTATAAAGAAGCGAATAAAAATAAATTTACCGTCAACAAAAAAGAAGAAACCATAAACAACAAAAACCATATTTTCTAAGGTACTTAAGTTTAGTCCTTATAAAAGAAAAAACAAAAGGGGGGATTTTATCGTGAAAATGGAATATCTTATATGTATCAAAAATATTTTATCCACACTTCTGGTATACACTTCTGGTCTCAATATTATTCAATAGTTTATTTATTGAAATTTTTTTTCAAGTTTTCTTAATTTTAATATTTTTCTAATTAAGATGGACTTTTAACCTACATTTCTGTCAAGAAAAAATATTTTTTGAAAGTAAGAAATGGAGAAAAAAGTTATTATTTTTTTTTATTAATATTTTTTATTATATAAATAGTTTTTATTTTGTAAATGTTGAAAATTAGAAAGAAGAAAAGTGTTTACTACTATAATTTTATTATAATTATCTATATTCTAAATTAAAGGATATTTTCATAAAAGAAACTTATAAAAATAGGTCCCAAATGAACAAATTTGAAGAAACTTTCGGTAAAAAACAAAAATGTAAAAGAAAAAAAAATTTTTTTTAAGACAACAAAATTTTATTAAAAAATTTTTTTTTTTTTTTCAATGTTAAATGAATAAATATATATTTTCTTATAAGGTGTAACCAACAATAAGATTTATGTAATCTATGTGCTAAATAAAAAAAAAAACCCCAAGATAATATTTGTTTTAATCAAAAGAGTAAAAAGTTATCCTTTTTAAACAAGGACAATAATTTTGGTTAATCCTTTTTTTATATATAATTAACTATAACCTATATAAATGTTAAAGTCACTGAAAACAAAACTATCAATATTGGTACACAAAAAAATTTTTCTTTGTAAAAAACAACTTAATAATTCTATGTCATTGATGTGAGTTCAAATGATTTTACTTTTCGGATTATCCGACTGGAACACTAATCGAAGATTTAAGTTCTAAGCATAAATTCTGCAATAATGATAGGGAAATAGAGTTAAACTAATTTTCCTAAACAAATATTTCAAAAAGAAGTTATAAATATACGGTCCACATTTTATTATATTCAAGTTTGTACTTTGAAGTAGTTATGTGCAGAACATTTTACTCTCTTCAGGTTTAAGTTAACATGAGTTGCATTAATTTTCTTATTAAAAAGTAAATGAAGAATATTATAGAGAGCTTTACTTCTGTAAAATAAGACAATTAGATTATTCAATTTTTAAGTTTAGTACCAAAATTTAATAAATGAAAATAGTGAAGAACATCATTTTATTTGTTTGGGTTTGAAGAAAATTTAGAATTATTAAATTTTTACAAGAACACAGTAATTTGCCTATTCCATGAAATTCGTATTTTTTATTAAAAAAAACTGCTCAAAGAAAATTTTAAGAAAGTTTATGAAACGTAAAATTCTTGACCTCAAATATCTTTGCTAAAAACCGTAAACAGGTTCCGAAATTTTGACACATTAAATTTCATAGCACGTAAAGGATAAAATTTGTTTAATTTATTATATAGAATTTGACAGAAAATAATCTTCGTTTACTTCGTCAAAAATTAGGAATTCAACAAACAGTTTACAGATTACAGATTTAAACAGATTACTCCAAAATCTAGTTATATTGAAAGCTGTTTGCATTACATTATTATAAATCACCACACGAAAGGAAAAATTATATCTTAAATCACCAAATCATTTTCATAGTAACGAAAAAAAAAAAATTTTCAACGTTTATTTATAAATGTCTTAATTTCTTAATATTTTACTATCGGCCGTCGTACTTGTAGTTATGATAATTTCTTTATTTAAATAACTAATTATATTGTAGTATGGGTTTAATTTACACACTTAGATAAATGAACATTTAATTAATTAATAAATAAAGGAGAATAACTTTAATTCATAAAAGTCAATGATTTATTTTTAAAAATCTTTTAAAATGATCAAATATGTACATATAGTGTAAATAAATAGCTTTTTGATTCTTCAATTAATTTTCTTTGAAATATAAGATTATTTTCTTTTATTCATTATAAGAAAAGGATAAAAAGAAATTGTGTCTTATTGTTCAAGATTACATTGAAATTAGTGTAATACATCAATCTAATTTCATTTGAATTCCCAAAATTAATTAATTTATTGTAATAATGGAACAAAAACTATAAAAATTGTATATTGATTTAAATAGAATATTTGATTAAATATAATGTCATTTATTATTGTAGCTTTCAATATCGAATGAAATTGTCTATTTTGTCTACTTTAACTTTAGCATTAGGTATTACGAATTATATTAATATGTAAATTTTTAATATTAATATTTCGTTGCATAAACATAAAGCATTGCATTTTTTTTTTTTAATTTCTCTAAAAATTAAGTCCAAATATGCTATTCAGCCAACATTTCCGTTCCATCACCAACATTGTCAAAAACATTGGAAATTTTCTTTATATGTATGATATTTAAGATTAAATTAAAATAAATAATAATAATTTTTTTTATAAAAAGTTAAAATCCTTTTGAAATTTATATTTATTTGTCAATTTTAATGAATCCAAAAGTCAAAAACACGCACACGTACAAGGTATCGGTATCACCCTCATATCTTCCAACTAATGTTAAAAAAAAACAATATTAATTCAGTAATCGTTTTTGAACAAAAAACAAAAGACCCCAAAAACTTTTCACAAAAAAAAAAAAAAAAACAAAAAATTTCTGTAACAATAATTATATCTCTTATCTTAAAATTTCATATGTCAAACATAAAATGAAACAAAATTTAAAATTTTTTCACATAAGGATAAAGTTTATGTTTTGAAGAAATTTGTTTTTAAACAAAAATTACCAAATTTATATATCGGTATCTTAATGAAGCTTAGAAATTAAAAAAAATAAGTTATTACATTCCTAAATAAGTGAGTTTTCCATAATCATTATACATAGTTTTCACAAATGATTCTAAATGAACGAAATTCAATACATATGAAAAGATCAGTATTGATGAAAAACAGAATAAATTTTTTTTTTTTAATTTTGAAAATATATTTCGCTTCCAAACTTTCTCAAGACTTAGTATTTTATTTATTAATATAATTAAATTTAAAAACAATAGTTAAATACTTTAATTATTAAATTACTTAACAACTTAACATGTACTTATATTACTTATCATAAAGTTAATAAACAAAATAGATGAATTTTAATTTAATAATTTTTCTTAATTACTTACTGAAGAATATTTTTTAATTTTCCCCACAGTGAATTTTCAATAAAAGAATTTTTCACAAAAAATTTAATGATGTGAAATATTGTACCGAATATCTCGTGAACTGATTTCAAGGAACTTTCTAAATATATAATTAGGATTTGCACAATGTTTGATTCAATTTTTACTCTACAATATTTTTATTATAAAAACATTTCTTTTTACCCTATTTTTATTAAATTTTCTAATTTTAAAAATACTTAATTAAGGCCATCGAATCAATTTTTCCTTTGAGAATACACATTAGATTTTGTTTCAATTTTATTGACCAAATTAAGTATTAATCGATGACGTGTGCAATGATTTTCTTGATATCAGCATTTTAGTATATTGCCTTGTTTTTTTTTGAAGGTACAGTACATTGTCTGTATGGGTACAATGTACATTCATAATAATCGATAATATATTGGAAATCTTTCTATGATTATTATATAAATTTTTGTTTTGCTACGTGAATTATTTTTTAAAAGAAAATCAAAATTATCCTTATGTTATCAACATTTATATAGGAATGAACATTGGGAATTTACACTTAAGATATTTTATGTACTCTCTAAATAAATTTTGGCTAGAATCCCTAGCTTTGATCTAGTTAAACGATTTTTACTGGGAAATTCAATTATTGAAAATAGTTTTATAGTTTCACAAGCTAGTTTACGCAAAAATCTAGTTCTCAAAAGCTAGATTTCTAGGTAAAATTTTACAAATTATTTACCGAACATAGATTCCATTTCAGATCATTAATATTCCAGTTATTTTGGTAAACTAGATTACAAGAACGGAAATTTAAAACTAGAATATAGATTTAAAATAGCTTTAGACAAATTTGAAAAATTATTAAAATCTAGTTTCTGCAATTATCATCTATTTCTCATTGCTAGATTTCAATTATTGATACCAGATTTTTTTGCTGTCTTCGAGATTTGAACCTGCGTCCTTAGAATTACAAATAACTAACATACCACAAAGAAAATGTGTATACCAAATTTATATTTTCTATTTTCTATTTCAATACCGTAGCTGAGTGGTAGTGTTGGCGAATTGCAATGCTAAAGAACCAGGTTCGAATCCGGAAGAAGGCGTAAGAAATAAAATTAGAATTTAATAAAAATCTAATAAAGAAATTGTAATAATATAAATAAAAAAAAATATTAGAATAAATTTTTTTTTTTTTTTTATAAAAAAAAGTCACTAGATTCTAGTAAAAAAAATGGAAGATCTAGCCTTGGTAACTAGAATTCCACTAGGAATCTAGTTTGGCATTTTAACTAGAATCTAGGTAAATTTTGGAAGCTAGATTTCCAACTAGATCCTAGTTGCACACAATCTAGTTGCTCAATCTAGTTTTTTTACCCACAATCTAGCCAAAATTTATTTAGAGAGTAGGTAACGAAATTTTTAACTTTGTTTTAAGAAGGCAATCACATGCTTATGCAAATTAGTTAGACTTTTTTTTAATTTAATAATAAGATTTAAACCAGAGGCGGTTTTAACGGTGTCGGGGCCCCTAGCGCTGAAAAAAAATTGGGCCCCTACTCTCTAAATTAAAATAACATATTTATTAAAATTTAATGAAAAACCTCAAACAAAACCAATTTCATTTAAATATTGTTTCTATAAACTAAATAAAAAGAAAATAATTAAATTACAAAATTTAAAGAATGGGTCATACATGGTTAGTAAAGCGCGTTGGACTATATTTGCAGCATTGTGGTAGGATTGACCTCTACATTTATCAATTGGTATATTGCACCAAAATCGGTAACATGATTTGAGACTATACGATTTTCGCTTTATATTTGATGAACGCCGAACGCTTATACTGCAGTCATGGGGAAAAAACAGTATCTATATAAAAACTGAATATGAGAATAATAGGTTTAAATTTTATTAGTCGTACTGTATTATTCTTTTTTTTAATATTCTTCATTCAGTATATTTTAGAGTACGGTATTTCCGTATAGAATACATGCCGCCAAATTTTATAATTTTAACAAAATTTACAAAGCATTTTACAATCAAAAAAACTTTTTTGAAATTTTAGATCGATTTTCAAAAATAATTTGGGAAATTTTTTGTATTCAAAAGTTTGTGATTTTTACTTTCAAATGCCATCAATACCTAAATTTTTCAGATTTTGGTATAGATACTGTGTTTTCCACTATGACTGCAGTATAGGGAACATTTTGTAAAATTCATGTTTTCATGGCATTGTGAATAGAATAGAAGCTACAATTTTCTATTGCGGGGGCCCTTCTATCGCGGGGCCCCAGGCGAGCGCCATGTGCGACACCCGTTAGAACCGCCTCTGATTTAAACAAGAATCTACAATTTTTTATTTAGTTTGGTATTCTTTTTTTTCTAAGCAACAATTCTAATGCTTTGAAAATTTAGTAATACTTTTTTTGTTCGTAAAATTCTTTAAAAAAAATTATATTTAATAATTAATGCTGCCAAGACACTTCCACTTTTATAATCCATAATTATCAGACTCTTTGTTTATTTCTCAATCACAAATACCTACTTTAAGTTGGATTCAACTTTAAATCATGAAAATGTTGTCAAGAAATATAAGAAAATAAAACTGCTCACTTATTTTATTAATATAATTTCTTCGAATTAATTGGCAGATAAATATTGAAATGATTTCACCATGAATCCTGAATTGGATTATTAAATAAAAAAAACGGGAAAAATTTGATTTATTTCATTAATAATTACCATAATATTCAATGCTATCAATGATTATGAATTTTTCTTTTCTTTTGTGAAAATTAAATTGAAAAATGAATAAAGAAAACTTTTTTTTTGTTAAGAAAAAAATCCTTTTTTATAATTCAATTTTTATAACAAATTCCTGGAAATAATGTTTTATTTCCGCACGTTTCTTTCTTTCTTTTTTTTTTTTTAAAAATCTCTAAAAGACAAAAAAAAAATATCTTTTGACCCTAATTGCTTTTAATTACATTTAGAATGTGTATATAAGTACTATTTTTTATATAAGTATATTATAATTAAATTTTAAGTATCCGTAAAAGCTAATACTAAAAATATCTTTCATATTTTTTCTGGCTATATTTTTCTCTTAAAACTAAAAAAAACCAAAATGTTTTCATCGTATATAGCGATTTTCTATGAAATAAAAAATAATTTATGAATAAGAAATTGTTTCCTTTTTACTTAATTCCTATTCCTACTTATGCCTTGAGCACAGCTAATACCGCAAAGCAATTTTGAGCTACCGTAAAAACCGATTTTCTGCGTTATTTCTTATTTATTTTAAATAAAAATTATGAAAAACGAAAGATATTAATTTTATTGATTTTTTGTAAAAAGAATTTCTTAAAATTATTTCATAATTAACTAGAAAATTGAATTTATTTTTTTTTTGCTCCAGAAAGAATTGACTACGTCACAAAATAAATTTTTTGTTTCTTTTTCACAGCGTTTCTTTTGCATCGAAATTTGGTTTTGCTGCATTTTTCTGTCACAATCATATTATAAAAAAAACAAAAGCAGTTGTTTGCAGTTGATTTTTTTGCTTTCAGGTAAAATTAGCAGTGAACAGGTTTCCGGAACATTCCTTTAAAAATTGCTTTGCGGTATTAGCTGTGCTCAAGGCATTAATGTTCTAAATGTAAACTGAATAACGCCTTGGTGTTAAATTCAAAAGTTGTTTTTTATTTTACTAATATTTATTTATATTTTCACTCCACTCGAATATTTCATATTTCATGTGTGACCATCCCATCATTGGTAGAAGATAGTAATTTCATTAAAATTATATTTGACTATTAATTGATTTTAATCAATTAATAGTTCCTGATATCCCAATAAATAAAAGCTAGGAGCGCTCAGATTCAAAATAAAAAATTAACTGTAGTCATATACAGTTGGGTACTATTATAAATGCTTTTTTTCTTTTATATTATTTTCTAAAAAATTCAATAAATAAAAAAATTATAGTAGATTATTGTATATGTTAACTAAATTTGTTATTAATTAAGAGTTCTGTATACACAAAAACCACGGATATATAAACAGGATTGCTGACTTCTGAACAAATTTTATTAAAAAAAAGTTTCTAAAAAGTATCCGTAGTTTCAATCACCACCGTTAGGAATAAGGGACCGACACGAAACTGTAGAATCCCTTATTCAAGTTAATACTTTTAGCCGAAATGACCGACGAGCCGCAGAATGATCCCTTATTCAAGTTAATAATTTTAGTTTATCAAATAATTACTTCTTTTAGTACTATAAAATAATTATTCTAAAATAGTTGCAGTCTATACATTTACAATGAAAAAAAAAAGAAGAAAAGTTGATATACACATTTTTTTTTCATTTTTTGTTGGTGTTTGTCTGTATTGAAATATTGTGAGAGCATCTAAATGATTTCCTTATTTACGCTGATGCATCTAAATGATTTCATTATTCACGCAGATGCATCTAAATGATTTCATTATTCACGCTGATGCATCTAAATGATTGCATGTGTATTGACGCATATAATATTCCACTTAGCGATCTAAATTATATACTACTAAATACAACATACCGACCACATGCCCATTAAAAATTTTAAAATAATTGTTTTATTAAATTTTTTCTACTTTGCTATGTAGCTAATAGTTTGTGGCTTGTAGAGTGTTTCATAATCATAACTATTAAATAATTTTGTTTTCCAATTATACAATTTTTCTGCATATTGGAGTTTATAACGTATTAACAATTTATTATCAGTGTTTTAGAATTCATTATGCGGTAAATTTTTCTGCAAACACATGTTAAACCAAAGAGTGGCATATGTAAAATTTTGAAAAAAAAAAAAAAAAAACTCTTATAGAAATATTTGCATTCAGATGACATATCTAAATGATGGACATTTTACTTTTCTGGTTGGGATTTTTGGTTCCGTAAAAATTGTAACTTGATATATAGAATGCAATCAAAAACAAAATTATTTTTCTTTTTGGTTACAATCAAATATTTTTGGTTGAAAATAAAAATTTGTTCACTTAAAATAAGAAGATAATATACTATCTAATACATGAAATACATTGTACGATATTTTTGTACATAAGTTACATAATGAATGCTCTAATCTCTATCAAATTAAATAGATACATTATACATTAAAAAGTTTATTTCATTTTATTGTCTGAAATCTGATATTATTTTTCAATTCAAATTTTGAAAAACAACAGCAATTTCAAGATAACGTAAAAGTATTGATTTGTTTGATTATCGTGAATTCATTCGATTTTCTTAAATAATGTTCTCAAACATTTAACCGAGCTCTATATAAATTTAAATAAATTAAATATGTAAATGTTAGTTATTTACTTGAACTTGAACTTGAATTGAACCTGCCGCTTATTATGGTTTCACTTATTTTTATTAAAAATAAATTGGATATATGCGGTTTGTTTCTTTAAAAATTTAAATTAAAGTGTTCATAGCAGTCATAGCACACTATTATACTCAACTCTAGATGATTTTTCGTAAAATAAAATTAATATAAAATTTCTCAAATTAGATGTCCATAGGATTTCTCTCAAACATTTGATTTCTTTCAAAGAATTTCACTAAAAAAACATAATATATAAAAAAATTTAATTTACACTGTGAAAGAGTAAAACGATTTGTGTTCGTTCATTAACTAAAAAAAATTTAATATTTTATTGAACAATTATGTTTACTCAATACATTCCAGTCCAATGGTATAATGTACTTGTCTACATATCAGCAATCACCTAATAAATTTAAAATTTGTCTGGCGAATTAAATCGATATAAATTTCCACTATTGATGTAGAACATACGTTTTCGACTACGACCAGGTTAATGAAAGTGATTAATGGATTTATTTATTAAAACTAACCACATGTATATATGACTATCTGTTTCTGTTTTTGTTATGTGAATGAAATTTTAATTTAATGTGAGTTACTTGATGTATAATTTAATTCATTAAACTAAATGTAACAAAAAAACGCTGTTATTCTGTTTTCTGTACGCTTCCTCTAATTCTAATAAAAAAAAAAATTTAATGCTTAGTAATAAATAAAATCGTCCCAGTTTTTTCGTCAAACAAAAATCGTAAAATGCAAACTGAAAAAAAAGATCCAGTTCGTTTGATTTTTCAATTTGCAATCTTTTTTTGAATAAAAAGTTATGACGATCTAATTGAGACGATCAAATTGCAGTTTGCAGTTTGCGACCTTTTTTTGACGAAAAAAATTACGAGATCAAATTGGCTGACAATGTAAAGGGTTGATGATCAGTTGATTGGCGATAAATTTATTTGACGATTAAATTGGTTGACGTTACAATTGTGTGCGATCAAATAAGAAGCAGTCATTAATTCTACATCTTATATAGTAGAGATATTATGATGACGTAATTCACGCGCGTATTCTGCGTAAAAAAGTGAAATTGTGTGGAATTGTATGGGGCTGATTAATAACGACGACGTAATACGTAGTTCAGCTATGAAAAAGTTGAAATATTTTAATTTTCCCAGTATTTTACGCCGTAGATTGTCAAAATAATTTACTGTTGTGTTGTTTATTACAATTAAAAAAAAAAATTTTTTGTACAAACTTAAATTAATAAAATACAAAAAAAAACATTGATATCTTAAAATTAAAATATTTTATTTAAATTAAAAATAATTTTTTTTTTTCCACTAAATTTAGAAAAAAAAAAAATAAAAATAATAATAATAATAATAATAATGATATTTTTTTTTCGTTTTTCGTCACCGAACTGTGTTGAGTATAACAAAATATTCAAAATTTAATTACGCAATTGAACTACGTATACGCCATTGAACTACGTCGACACTATCTCTACTATTACCTGGGGATTATACGGATTTAAATCTGGATAACAGAGAAGACAGTGAAAAAGACAGTACAGTCAGGACAAAATTAAAAACAAAAAAAATGTGTGAATGCTAAAGAAAAAATTTAAATAAATGCCGTAATTTTATTTTCTTTCCTGTACATAATAAAAAAAAGTGACAATTTCAATTATGAAAAATAATAAATTTTCATATAAAAAAAATCTGGACAATAAAAAAGACCTAACTCACTGTCCGGTTTTTTTTCCTTACAAACGCATACAAAAAACTAATACAACGATCCACTGTTTACTGTCTAATATAATCTGGGAGTATAAAATATTTCATATATTTAATTTAAAATTTCTTAGCAACTTAATTGATTATTTGTCAGTTTAATTTACATACGAACATATCATACATATGTTTATATAAATTAATTAAAAATTTTTAAGTAACTCAAAGGATTCAAAAAATTTTAATTTATCTTACCAAAGTCTAAAGTCAGTTAAAATTACCAGCATGTTACAAAATTTTATTTTAAATCCTTTTAAATTTCTTTTCAAAGGTAAGTTAGTGTATTCATGCAAGAAATATTAATTTTATAGAGATTTTCTTTATTTTTTAATTTTAGGTTCCGATTCAAATTGTTCCAGTTTATATTGTGATCCCAACTGTTGTCCAAACAAGCGATTAAAAACTAAAATTCCTTCTGGTTCTCTTCATTCGGCGGGCATAGTGCCAAATAATTGGAACACTACTGATAGAAATAATTTCCAAGATTTTCTTAATAAAAAATATCCTAAATCTAAATTTGAAATTGGAACGGAAAATGATTTATTAATTATACCGAACAAACGGAATTATGAATCAAACCAAAATTATAAGCAAAAACCACATATTGAAAAAAAAAGAATAAATTCTAACAAAGTAAGAAGCAAAAGAATTAAGATTTTTGAATTCAGCCAACCAACATTTATACGAACCATTCTAAAAATTGACGATAAAAATCATAAAAAAAATATTACTGAAAATAATTATAATAATAAGAATGACAATATTAATATTAAAAACAATGATAGAGACAAAATTTTGCCTGAAAATGAATTGCAACAAAATCCAAAATTTCGCTTTCATTGGATAGCTGTCGGTAACCCATGGTTAAGTAAAAACCCATTTGACAATTTCATTCGCTGTTTTGAATGTAACAAATTTGGAAATGGTTCAAAGAAATTTTTAATTTCAAGGAATCTTTTCAACATTTGGAATAATATGACTTTTGAAGAAAAATTACCATTTATATTCGAATCCTTTATAGCTAATAGCGCTCTAGAATATTCAACGCTGGATGAAAACATAAAAACATTTATAGATGATGAAAAGAGAAAACACTTTATAATTTAACATTTTGCCTAATATATGTAGGTATATACGTTATTGTCTTGTGTTAAATTATAAAAATAAAAAATAAATAAGAGATAAAAATTAATTTTGTTTCCATTCCTTGCTGATTCATCTAGTCCATTCCAATTTATGCGTCCTTAACTAATTCCTAGATGTACTTGTATGGTATATACATTTTTTAATTAGGCGTGGGTGACGAGCTTATCTAAAACTCAAGTTCAGTATGCTTTAATCGGAGCATTATAGCAACTGGAAAATTGTTTTCAATATTCAAAATGCGGCTATAAAAGCATAATGCTCCTGTAAAAAATATGAAGTTTTACAAATAAATTTTTAAATTTTTAGTCTCTTTTTCAATTTTTCAAATTGCGTCTGTTTTATGTAAATAGGGCATAAGGCTTTACATTATTATTTTATTGATTTTATTAGGATTAGAATGTTAAACGAAGGAAACAAATGTTACGTTCAAACTTATAAAACGAAATTTTCAACTCAAAAGATTCACGAAAATATTTATTTATATATATAAGGACCATATATCTACCCGAATCCCAATAAAACATAAAGTCAAACTTAAATTAAACAAAACTAAAAATGTATATAGGATTTTACAATCCAATGTTTTATTATAGAAACTTTATTTAATTTGAATGAATATTTTATTCTTGATGACATATAATGAACCCTTTTTATATTACCAGGTTTTGGTTCTATTATTGTTCACATAACATTATATGACCAAAAAAAATTAAATGTGAATACATTTATTTAAAGGTGGTCAGTCCTTAATGAAGTAAAATACTCATAAAAATTTATTTTAATTAAGTATATTTATAAATTAAAATGAATAATAAAATAAAATATAAAAAAATGTCTGTAAAGTAGAGAAAGGGTTAATAACTCTACATACTTAAATTAATTTTTAAAACGTCCTATATTAACAGTTCATTTTGTATAGAGATTAATGAGAGAGAAATTTTGATCCAAATTTAATTTCCGTAATAGTAGATTACAATACATGTTATGAAAATTTGTTATTCTTGCGAGTTGTGTATACACACTAACACATAGACACGAGTCATATTTATATCACGAGACCGAACATGACGCAACATGAAACTTATAAATAGATAATATATTGTATAGAGATACTCATAATATATTATCGTTATCACGGTGTCTCTTTTTTATTTCAAATTTTGGAGCGCTATAAATAAAAAAGAAGTTGTAAAAACTTGAATGAATAAAATATTGTTGGTAGAATCATATTTAGTTAATTAGATATACAAGTCTAACTATTTTTTGTTGTAAAAATTACAAATTTTTTTTGTTTACACTTTTTTAATTGTTAACTTTTTTTTTGTAATAGTAGATTGTAACACATGTTAAGAAAATTTGTTATTACAACGAGTGTGTATACACAAAAACACATAGACACGACTCAATACTTATATCACGAGACCGAAGGTCGAGTGATATAATATTGACGAGTGTCTATGTGTTTGTATGTATATACAACGAGCTGTATAACAAATTTGATTACCATGTATTGTATACTGCTTTAATGTGCATGTAAGAGGAAGTTGAAAACAATACATTTACAATGAAAAAAAAAAAACAAAAAAGTTCAAAATGAAACAAGGAAATAAAATTTAATTAATATGGAAGTAAATTTAAACCAGATGATTTAAGATCAGCTAATTCCTAAAATATTAAAAAAAAATTAGTAATTTTTCCAAAAAAAAATTATTCATTTTCTTTTTTGCACAAAAAAAAATCGAATAATTTTTTTTTTGGAAAAATTACTATTTTTTTTTATTATTAAAAAAAATAATAATAATTTTATAATTATTTTTTTTTATAATTAAAAATAAAATCAAATAATTAAAATTATTATGATTATAATTTATATTTACAATAAATAATCTCCTTGTTGCTGCCATTTTCCTCGTTTGTTAATAAAAAAAATAAAATCTTACTTGACATTTGACAATTGACAGCAAACTTTATAATGCCATTTTCAATTCTTTCAGGGTTACCATTGTTCTATTTTTATTCATTTTGTTTTTTTGAATAAAATAAGTGCAATTTTTGAAGTTTGGCAAAATTTTTGTACTAAAATCCAACCACACTCGCTTAAAAATTTAGTAGTAGAGGTTCGAAGATCCTTTAAAAATAGTAGATTGAAACACATGTTAAGAAAATTCATCGACTGATCGACTGGCCGCTTTTTAGAAAAAAAAAAAAATAGCCGCGTACTTTTTTATTGGTTCTTTTTTGTTTTTTTTTTGTTTGCTCAGAGGGAAAATATAGATTAGCTCAGAGGGGAAATATAGATTTTTAGCATTATAAACTAAACTTTATTTGACATTGATATGATGCATGTGAGAGGTATACATTTGCAATTTTTTTTTTTGGTATTTGTCTGTATTAAAATATTGTGCGTGTGAGTGATATTATTTTTGTTTTTAGTATTACGCAGTTCAAAATGAAGTAAATATATAGAATATAGGGAAATGTAAATACAATTTACATCACAGAGAATGCAAATACAATTTACTTTTCCCTATAATTGCATGTGTATTGATGCATGCAATGGACCATTTACCGAGCTAAATTTGCGAATGTAAATACAACTTACCGAAGCCATGCACATTAAAATAATTTATTAAGTTTTTAAATATTTTTGGCAATGAATTTATGTAAAATTTTATAAATATTAAATTAAATATATGTATATGCATAGCTTACGTATTCTGGGTCTGTATCTGAAATTTGAGTTTCAAGGTAAAAATTAAGGTTTATTTAAGTTCGGGTATTTGAATTTTTGGTATCAAGAACTTAACATTATATTTACATCAATTTACTTTAGTCCCAATATTTTGAAAAACATCAATCACAAATTATGTGGAGAGAGTGCTAGGCAAATGATTTTGAGGTTTCAAAATAAGGGTGTTATAACTCTATGACATCATGCAATTTAGAGAAACTGAATTTTTAGCTACTACGATTGTTACCAAGATGTAGGTACGTTCAAACAACTAACGACATTTATGTACATCAGAAAAAGTTTTTCGCATCGTGCAAGTACCTATTTATTTTTTATAAATAAAAAAACTGCATAGCCGCATGAAATTCTTTTAATTCCATTACAAATTTTGATTGATGATTTGTGGTTTGAACAAATGTACCTGTGAAAATAAACGACTCTGCAGTATATAAATTTAAAAAAATTGATAAATGGCATATTTCATTACAAAAATAACGTACGTGGCGTCGACGTGCATATTTTTGCTAGCAATGAAAAATATGGTTTCGCACAATATGAAATTAAAAAAATAAAGTGCATCATTATAATTTATTGCCAAGTTATTTTTTTAAATGAAATTTTATGGAAAAAAAAAACGTTCTATTAAATTGAGAAAAAAAACTTTGTTAAATCTTTGTTAAGTAAATTTATGGAATATATGTATTATGTATAAAAAAAAATTCATATGAATATCATTGAATTAAATTAAAATTGACTTTGAAGAGAATAGTATCACAGTTAATACAAATAAAATTTCATACTGTATTATAAGACATTTAATTTCAAAATTTAGTTTCTTCTATAATTACTTTTGATGTGGGTTTTTAAAAAAATTTGGACTTAATAATTTTAAAGTGCGATAACCAACAACCACATGTATTATTTTTAAAAACCTAAAATTTTAATTGGACTATAAAAAAATATATTATAATTTTCTAAATAATAATTTTAAATATATTTAAGTGTTGTAATATATAAAATTATAAATCATTTTTTATTTTCATTATGTTTGGATCTTCTTAAAAAAAACTTATAAATTCCTTTTTTTTTCAATTCTTACAAATTTCTCACTTCATTTTCTGTATCTTTTATTGCAGGCCCAAAATAATCTTTCAAAGTTGATAATATCATAAAACTTTTAGTATAATTATTTGAAAATATTATATGAAAATTATGTAAAGACACCTAAATTTTTATTTAAGGGTACTATCGTTTATTGCTAATCTTTAATTTAATAATGAAGAAATGACCACAGACTTACTTCATTAATATGGAATTTCCTATGTAATATGTAATTTTGGTTAAGTGAATAAAGATTTATGACTATAATATTTTTTATGTGAACGTGTTAAGAAAGAGCACAGACGAACAAAGTGAGGATAATATTTTAATGTGCATGTGATCGGTATTATTTATTTAAGAAAATTTTATTTACATACTTCAATTTTATTTACCACACTTTTTATTTATTTTCTTCATTTTGAACTTTTGTTTATTATTGCAAATGTATTGATTGCAACTATCTCTCACATGCACATTAAAACAGTATACAAAACATGTTAATAAAATTTCTTATACAGCTCGTTGTGTATATATACACAAAAACACATGGACACTTGTCAATATATCGACCTAACGGTCAATATATCGACCTAACGGTCTCGTGATATAAGTATTGACGCGTGTCCATATGTTTTTGTGTATACACAACCCGTTGTAATAACAAATTTTCTTAACATGTGTTGTAATCTACTATTACTTTTTGAAAATGTATTAAAACAACTTTCAACTGAAAAAATTAAAAAAATACTATTACAAACAGAGCAGCAATAAAATTAAATACAATTAATTTTAAAAAAAATAAGAGAAATATTAAATTTAAAGAAACTATTAAAGAAAAAACATAAAAAAATATGAGGAATTTAGCTTTACGACGAAGAATTAACGAAAATTTACTTACTAATATTAAGATTTAAAATAAACTCAAAATATGGCACTTTTACACGATCACAATTAAAAATATAGGTATATAGATACTTCAAAAAACACATACAAGATAAAAGTTGGTAGTTCACTGGAAATTAAGCCAAAATAAATTTTTTTTATTGTCGCATACGTCGTTATTATTATTGTTTTTGCTTAAACCATTTCGGGAAATTCCCACTGAGATTATACTTTCGTTACGAACGAAATAAACTTTTTCATTTTGAAACTTTTCTTTCAATTTTTAAGTATAAAAAGAAACTAATGGCTCTTTATGAAATTTGAATATATTTCGTAATATGTATAGGAAAAAAAAAAGAAGGAAATACCTTTTAGAGAAAAAAAAAATCATAAAGTTTATAGAAATTCACCTAAGGGTTTTACATAAAATGTGTGTACTCTATAATGTTATTACGTCCAGCTGCTACTTTGTAATAAAAATAATTCAATTTCTTTGCCTATTTGAATAAAATTCTGCAAAGAAGACAAACAGTTTTTAATGTTTAATCCAATACAGTTTTGAAAAGTTTAGTAATGTCACGTATACTTAATATACTTAGGTTTGAATATTTGATAAATTTGATAAAAATTTATGATACGAGATTAATGAACATAGGTTCAGTTAAATCCTTTAACTCTATATTTAAAATCTATTTTCCGTATCTAAAAATCGTGAAAAATTAATTACTTTAATTTTTTTTTTTGAACATTTTACAGTTAGTTATTTTTTCAGACAATCGTAGTTCGCTAGAAGCGTAACTAACCATTTACAGAATTTTTCGCTAACACGTATTATCATCATTTCACTACATTGAATATAATCTTAGCGAAAAATTAACTATTACTGTAAATTTCAAGTTAGTCCAGATCACGGAAATTGCTAAAACTTTTTGCGGACTGTAATCTTTTCAAATCGTTAATAAAATTGTTTTTTTTTATTCATTTTTATTTACTTTTGTTATTATTGTACTCCCTTTGGGGAAATAATTCCGTAAAATGTTGAAACAAATTTATATTTCAATGATAAAAAGAAAATAAAATTTTAGTGAAGAAACAAATTCTTTAACCTAGGTATATACCGCAATTTTATTCTTAATTTAATAAATTTCCTTATTACAGAAATTTGTCTTTGATCAAAGCCATAGTGTAGAAATTGTAACTTAGTTTTTTGATGTATATACTACTTTGTATCAAATTTGAATAGTTCAGTATTATCTATGTTAAAACCACAGACTCTTTTATCATCTTAAATCTAAACTAAAACATTACTTGCTCAGGCTTTAACAACATTTGTACATCGCTTCCGAACCATAACAGATTAGCATTTTAAGAAATCATTTAAATTATTTGGACTAACTCTTGGCGAAATGATTCTTATGAAGATACAATTAACTGAAGTGTTTTTTATGTTAGCCTTATGGTTATATTATAGGGATTGTATTGTTGTATAATAAATCAGATTAAAGCCAATCGGTATCATATAAGAAGTCGATATCATTGAAGACTTGTCGTCCGGAAGACCGGGAAAAATTTGAGCGACCAATAACTAAAATGTTTATCTTGCTTTAATTTATAAGGGCCTTACTCTCATTTATTTATTTTTTTTAATTTTCAATAGTAATTCTAACAATATTTTCAATTTCAATACTAATTTCCACACAAAAAAAAAACTAGAAAGAATTTCAGTTCAAGAAATTAGTAGTTTAAAACAAAATTGTTTTCGCTCGGTTTTTCTTAAGGAAAATTTTCTTTGACTTCAAAGAAAAAATAATTTTGAACAAAAAAAGATATCTTTAGCCTTTTATGTCTCTAGAATCCATTCTAATTTCCATTATCATTATTATACCTTTTGCATTACGGAAAAATCAATAAATAATTGAATATTATATTATTTATTTTCTTCATAAATCTTATCCTTTTTAATCGTGTAAAAAAAAGAAATAATAATATTTGTTAGTCACGTATTTTATCCTGGAATTATTTATAGAAAATAAACTCTTTTATTATTCATCCAAGTGTAATGCAAATATTGCAAATGTTATACATTTTATTATGCAAAAAAAAAGATTATTTTCTTTGTGTATGAAATATACCTTTGTTTCAATGTACCTTTAAAGGATCTTTTACAAAAGGATTTATAAAGATTTATTAAAAAATTATTAAAAGCTTAAAAAGAATTCAAATACAATATTGCCGAAAATTAGTCCTGCACTATATGTGTGAAAATAAGGTGCTCAATTTTATAAAGCTTGGAAAGTCCTACCTCTACGTGTGTACGAACTCAATAAATATTTTTAACCTTCATTATCGGATTAAAATTTTTATGACGAATTCAAACTATTCAAAAAACTAAGATATAAATCAGAAAATAAATAAAAAAAAAAGTTCTCTAACGAACTTCTAAAAACATTATCGTATTCCTTGAAATTACCTTTTTTTTGTACAAAATAAAATAAGTCAAAATCGTTAATGTCCTCTTTTAAGAATATTATTAAGTACCCAGTATATATTTTCATTTTTTTAGATGAAAAAAAAAAAATCAAAAATATTATTAAAAGCATAATGGAATTTTATTATTTCATGAAAAATGAAACTATAAATTTCTTGTGGTTATTCTATTTCTAATATTTTGGTTCCAATTTAATTCTTATTCCATACTTAATATTTCGAGTGAAGAAAATGTGTATGTAGTAAACAGAAGTTATCGTTTGAAGTTTAAATAATTTGCGTAAGAAATTTTTCGTGAAATTAATATACTACATAGATCAAACATCTAGTTTAGTTTGCTTTACCTGTAGTTGTAATCAGAAGCTACGATACTTGTGAAAAGCTGAGTTAGCAAGATAAAAGCTTCCGACGAAGTGTAGCGCGTTATCTTAATATAAAATGTCTAAAATTCCGATGTTAATGTTGGTTAAAAAAAGAAAATAATTTTTTAAACAAATATTATTTTTAGTAGAAAAATGAAATAAAAGTTGGCATTTAGACGAAAATTATATTAAGAAAAAATTAATGTGTTTAGTAAATTATACGTGAACTTTAGTTTTGATTTTATAACGTTTATAGTTATATCGTTTTGCAAAAAAAGAAAACATATACGAAACCATCCCTTATCCCTTTAAAAAAAACACATACTCAGTCTGGCGCCTCAAGTCAGTCACCTCACACTGCTCTACAAAACATCTACTATATATATGATAGTTTACAAAGATAAATATAAGGTATAAAGTTAATAACATGAATTTTTTTTTGTTGTACATATTTTATTGTCTGGAATCAAATATTTTTTATTAATATTAATGCATGCATAAAAGTATCTTAAAATAGTAATGGAATTCTATATATTCTATAAAACAATATATCAGAAGTTAAGAAAAAAACATCAACAGCGGAAGGTTAACTGAGATTCATTTTAGATAATTATTTGAATTCTGATTTTCATTTTATTTTTCAATTGTGTTTCATGAAATTTATTTCCTATGTGAAAGTGTATTTCTTAAAAAGAAGATTCGGTTCAAAAGTTCAAGAAGAAGAAGAATGTGGATATAGATATTATAATAATAATTTTAACCTATATATTACATTTTGCTGTTGTTTTCATTATGTTGTTTTGTATAAAAGTTTCTACCCCAAATGGAATTATGTTGTTATTCAGTTGAATATGTAATAACTTTATTAGACATAACATTATCAGAAAAATTTAGTATATATTTATATACATGGTGAATACTGAAAAAAACGTGTGCATAATTTAAATCTGAATAAAACAAGAATTTACCTTTGTGGCAAATAAGAAAAAAAAAAATTAAGATTTATTAAATTAACCCAAAAATTAATTTTTCTTGTATCAATTATAAAATTATTATAAATAATCAATTCTTATATAATTTTTATTTATTTTATCTGGAAATTATATCTATTAACTTTAATAGTCCTCATTCATAATAAATTTATAAGTTTCCATTATAAATAAAAATTCCAAAGATACATATTATATGTATACATCGAGAATAAAATTATTAAAATAACCAAATTTCAAAGTTCGCAAAATTTGTACGTAGATATATTAAATTTAAAATTATTTTCTCTATGTCGAAAGCAAAAAGTATCTTAAATATTTTTTTTTTTTTTACCATTATTCAAATTTTTGTCTATTAGGTATAAAAATTAAATAAAAGTTCAATAAATGTCACGACAATCAAACGAAAAATTTAAATTGATTGTTTATTGAATATATTTTTCATTTGATTAATGTAATCTTTTACAAAAAAAATACTGTTCTTCATTGAAGAAGTGATAAATTACAATTTTGTTTACTCTACGTTTGTTTTTAAATTTTGTTATCAAATTCGATTGCTAAAAATATACAAAAAATACAAAAAAGGGGAGAATTTGTAGGTGGATAACATTTTCTCTTGTAAATTTCATGGTTTGGTAAATTTTTTCATTGAACTTAAATTTTTTTAAACTCAATTTTAATTTAATTTTCCCAAATAAAAAATTAAAAAAGGCAACCTATTCTAGTTTCTATTGTTAATTTCAACTATTGATGTATTCGAAAATATTGTGGAAAAAAAATTTGACAATAAAATTTAATATTTAACAAAAAATAAATAACAATGTTAAAGCATATTACTAACTTATGTTATTTTAATTTTCTCATTTTCATTCTTCTACATATATACTTTTTTATTTCGGTACCTGTAATCCTAAATTATTTGTATCTATAATTATTTACTTCAGGTTGACAGCTTAAGTTAAACTTTATTTATTTATTCTAAAGAAATAGACATTTTCATGATAATATCTTAAATAAAAAATAATTATATTATTATCATAATTTAGTTTTTGCTTCTTCTTTTTAATGCTCAGGATTATATTTTGAACTATGATTTCAAGTTTTGATAAATCAACTTTTAGCAAATTACCTTATTCTCCTTTTCTACCGGATGCAGGATGTTCAAAAAAAAAGTTACTTTCATCCCATCCGTTACCAACTAACATAAAATTAACTAAAACTTTATCTTTAGTATAATTTTCAAAAGTTTTTTAAATTAGTTTTTCCATTAAGATAATGATGGAAAAATATTCAATTTCAAAAGCAAATAAAATAAGATGAAGAAAAGTCTAAAAGTTTGATATTTAAATCCGTTTTTCACTTAAATGTTCCGGTAAAATATAATGAAATACAAGGATGAAATTTTTATGGTTCGCTTGAGTGCGGTTTTTATGAAATTATAATTCAAAACCTCGCATTATTAAATCAAAACTACGGTTAGTTCGTAAATTTTCATCGTGCGTTCCAAGAAAAAAATTTTTTTTCTTGGAACGAACGATGAAAATTTTACTTTATTAGAAATATTTCATTCATTCATTTCAATTTCAGCACCACCAACAATTCTATTTTCGAATAGCTTGGATGAATAATTATTTTTGCGAAATAAAGGACTTGAGCTGTTAATTTGTTTTGAATAAAACTTGATTGCAATATTAAGTTATTTCAGGTCTTAATGCCTTAAATCAAATATCAGATTGAACGAAAAATCAACAGTTAAATAGGTTTGACAGAATTTTGGCGTGAAACATACTAGCGAAATATAAAACTAGTTTTATGTATAGATTTTATATAGAACCTCCAAGGAAATGTTATTCTGGATTCTCAAAATTCATATTCAGCAATGGAATTTTTCGTTTTTGCAGTTTTTTTTAGATTTTAGATATTTTTATAAAATATTTTAATTCTATTTATTAAATGTACAAACAAAGCAATTAAAATACGATAAAATCAAATTAAATATTATAAATTTATTTAACCATAAAATTCCTTTACTTCTTGTATATAGTTTATTTAAATATAAAATTTTCGTTGAAAATCCAGTTTTCTTGAGATTAAAATAGCAGCTGATAGGTATTTGGATCACATTTTATTGCAAAATTTAATTAAAAACTTTTTCTTTTGTGAAATTCATTGTTGGTCTTTATTGAAAATAAAATTTCATAAGGAATTTCGTGAAAGTTTCTTATGAATTTGATTATGTTGTGTTTGGAATTTCTTATAACCAAATTAGACATAGGTACATATAATTTTTTTTTGTAGTCTAGATATGAAATAATTAATAATTAATATAAAACAATTGGACAATTGCATTTCATATTTTAAAAAGAATTAGAAACTTTAATATTGGAAACTTACGAAATTTTTCTATTTAGAAATTATTGAGAATATATGCTCTAACATTGCGGAATTAAGTAGTTATGTATTATACTTAATTCATTTTATTATTCCTATTATCCTTAATTTGATTCATGAGCAGAGGAACTGTTTTATTATAACCACTTTATTCTTTAATCTTTAATCGAAATTTTATTTAAAACTGTTAAAATTTTGTAAATATGAAAATTGTATCCACCTTTAAATCGAAATATTTTTAAAAACAAAAAATTGAAATATTGTTAAATTATAATTGAAAAAATCAAATAAAAAAATTTTAAATTTCAAGTTTTCTTTTTTGAATAAATCAAGACCCCCTCTCTACGAATAGAAAATACGTCATTTATGATAATAAATCTTTTCTTTAACATTAAAATAGGTGTATTACCTAGACAGCATAGAATATTTATAAATGACATTGTCATTGTCACCCTTGTGTATATGCACAAAATTTTGAATTTATCTCTTTGGAAATTGAAAATGTCGTAAATTTTTTTCATAAGAAGTACATGCATTTACACATTCAGTCAATGAGAAAAAAAATTTAAAGAATTCAATTTTAAGAAAATATTTTAAAAGCCAGGAGATTTCTGTGTTATATGTATTATATAAATTTTTTAATAAATTCATTGGTAGCAACGAATGGCAACAGAAGAGATATAACAAATATGAGTATCATTTCCATTCAGTTTTAATATTTTATATATATTTGTTCTTGTGACAACTTAGTTCAATCTTATTAATTGGGAAAAACAGTTAAAAACACAAATATTCCAAACATTAAGATTAAAATATATTTTGGTGGTCAAATTTTCTATCACATTTTCATAGTTTTTCCCTTCAAGTTTTCACGTCACGTGAAGAAAAAAGACAAAATTCGAAGTTTTAACTAAAATTTATCAAAGATATTTTCTTACTTTGAACAATATTGTAACTTTTATTAATTTTTTATTTATTAAAAATATTTTTTAAGAAGTTGATTTTAATACGATTAAAATGTAAAATATTTGTATTTTATTCCCAAAATCCGTTTTTATATGCATACCTCATGTGGTAAAATATTATGGAATGCAATAAATTTATTTCTATAAATCTCGTTCAATATGATTTCAATTTAAAATAAATTATTTCAGTGAGGGGTAGAAGAAATACTCTCTAAAAATAAAAGGAATAAGCAATTTTTTCAATCAATATTGATTTATTCATTAGTTTTTTATTCATTTGATTATAACTTACTGCTTAATAAAAATTCAATGTTAAATTTAATAAAAAAAAAACTTTAAATTTTTTTTAAATCCTTGATTAAAGCTTATCAAAAATTAACGAAAAAATCGGGAAACTTATGTTTCTATTAATAAATATTTCATTTATATATAGGTAAATTTATATTGGCTTATGTATATAAATTTACATTGTTTACTTTGCACTGTCGTATAATAATTTTTTTTTTACGAATTCAACTAAATTTATTAGAAGGTACCAAAATTGTTCCAAAATTTTATATCATTCCCACATATAGGAAAAATTTGTTTACACAAGGAAAATGAAAATAAAATTAATATAAATTTATTTTGCAAATTTTAAAATACACCTGGGCTGTATATTTGCTAACAAAAAATAAACTTTATTTTCTCTCATTGTTCCAATTTGTATGGTATAAAATTTTTTGTTTTAAATTGTTGAATATACAAAAAAACAATAAATTGCATTTGTCTCAGTTTCCGATGTAATTTATGTCCTTTCAATGTCCTTTTTTTTGTTATTATTTTTCAGGAAAATGTCAGTAAGGGAGCATTGTAAATTTAAATTCATTTTCTTTTAACTAAAAAATTTAGCATTTTTATTTCATTAATGTTATCTTTAATATTTATAATGAAGCTTTGTTTCAAAAAACAATTCTAACTTATTTTTCACCTTAAGTTTATTTCAATAAAGCAAACTATTATGTTGAGTGGTAAATTGTAAGTGCATTTGACTGTAAGTAGAATTGACTGTAAATACATTTGACTGCAGATTTTTGCAACTTATGGTAATTATAGTTAGAACCTCCAAAAAAATTTATTTTATTCCGTAAACCTACCATATTTTCAAAAATTTTTCATACATTTTAAATCAGATGTCTAAACCCAATAGAACCCAAAACTTATACATATAAAAAAACAAAAAAATAAATTTACCTTTATCCCTTGTTTCTTAATTCTACTTTTCAGAAAATTTGTAATATAAAATTGTTAAAAAATATAATAAAGTTATTAATCTTCTGAGATTCAAGTGGTGGTTAGATATCTATATTTTTTTTAATATAGCCTAAGGATACAATATCGAAATAATATAAAAGTATTTTTTAATAAAAGAAAATTGCAAGTAAGGGAATTTTTTCGAGGAAAAAAATATCTTTTTAAATATTATAATAAGTATAAAATTCTAATATTCCTGTTTCCTAGAAATCAATGTTCTGAAGTTAAAAAAACAATGAACATTTTAATAAAAATTATGACAATAATGATAAATTAAAGTCATCGAAACACTAAAGATATTAAACATTTGCCGATTCTAGTTAAACATTACATATAAAATATTGAGAAATCACTTTTTTATTCTGAACAATAAAAGAAACATAATTTTAGATCTATAATCTATATATCTTTTTGGTTCTATATTAGAATAATGTAAATATGTAACAGACAAGTACATATATTAAATAGTTATGAAAATGGACACTCAAATTAAAAAATATTTTTTTATTATTAATTTTTATTATTAACTAAAAAATTGCGAGATGAGTTTGTAAAAAAATCAAGAATTTTATTATAGATTAATCTTAGTTTATCTTCGTACCGATGCACTACATTATCTTAAGGAAATATATACCGTAATATAAAAACTATTTATTCATAATTTTACTGCGACTTGGAATGTTTCATTTATATTTACCATATAATTTAATATAAATGCTATTTTGCGCGTTATGTCCTCTTTATAAATAATAAATAATATAAATAAATCACACTTGAGAGTATTTTTTTTATTTTTTGTATCCTTCAAGTACCGTCGATATTAAAATGACTTAATGAGTAAAATTAAAGTTTTTTGAAAAATTGTTTCATCATTTTGCTTGTGTAAGTAGGGAAAACTAATTTGTTCAAAAAGGGTTTATATATTGTAGCACAAAAAGATGTAATTAACAGTCGTAAAGGTCTCGTGATTGATTATTATTATTTTTTTCCGTCATAGAAAACAAATTTTAATTAAAATTCTACCTTTTTCATGAAATATTTGAAAAAATATAAACAAATTTAAAGGTTTATAACAAACTTTTTGATTTTTTAAGTATTATTAATGAGCAAAAATATATTATTCTTTTGAAAAAAAAAAAAAACTAAGAATTGTTTAATAATAAATTCTATTCGACGCTATCATTTCATACAACATCAACATTAATTATGAAAATTGCGTGAACATTTTTTATATTTAAACAAGAAAAAAAAAAGAAGTTCTTTAATGAATGAACAATAATTTATGTGTTTACTAGTGACGTTGAATTGGTGACTTAAGTTTCAAAAGTTTAAAAAGATGGTCGATTGCGTTAAGAACCTATAACGAAGTTTGGTACTAAAGTATATATAAAAGTTATTCGTTTTATTCCTACAATAATAATATTTAAATCAAAAAATGTAAGTGCACCCTCCATTTTCTAATAAACTTAAGGCTCAACAAATTCATGTACAATTATTTAATATGATATTTAATTTAATTCATATAATATCTAAAGTTAATTCATAGATCTAAAATCACAGAAAGAAAACTTTTTAATTCTATTATGTGAAATGAAATGAATGGATTTGTATTGATTCTTTATGCAAACACATAAAAGCGCGAAAGAACAAAAAAAAATGGTAAAAGAAAACCAAATTCAAACAAAATTAAATGCGATTTAAATGACAAAATAATATATTGTTCAATGAAATAAAATGTTCAATAAATTTTTCTTTTTGTTTACATTTGTTTACATTTTTGTTTTCGGAAGGTAATAAAATCAATTTTTGGAACATAATTTCAATCTTTAAAATACAATTTTTATATGTATTATTTTTTTTAATTTTTTTTTTGGAAGAATTTCCGATTTTTTTCTGAAAAATAAAAGAATTTATTTGTATAATAAATTGAATAATATGCATTTAGAAAAGATTTAAGAAATTCATTTATCCTTTATTCTAGCACATTTTGGAATAAATGTTTCATACTTACTTTCATTATTTGACATAATATTTGAGTTTTTTATTATACTTTTTGTTATATGTATAACAACTATGTATATAACTAAATGAAAAGTATTAGTAAATTGAAATCAATGTAATGTATGTAATGATACAAGTAGTGAAAAAAGTGTGCGCAAGAGAACAATATCAAAGTTTTTATATCTCTTATATAATATGAAAATAATTTCAATGGTTGTGATTTTTCAATTCGGGAGTCCACAGTTTTAGATTGGATAAAAAAGAATTTAATTATGCACATTTCAGCTTTGATATGAAGGAAAAGGTTAAATTAATAGTCACAAACATTTTGTGAGCGAAAGACAGTCGGACGGAAAATGACAACATACAGTCCGGTCTGGTCGAAAAGAGTTTAAAAATTTAAATTTAACTATACTGTCTTATATCTTAAAGTCGTATCATAAAAGGAGAAATAAAAAATATATATAGGTTAGTTCAATAATTTGGAAAAAATTTCTTAAAGGCAAAGCATTTCCTAAAGAGCTTGTGACCGATTAAATTGCTTTACTGATTTTTTTATTTGTTTAACTAAATTTATTTCAACTGATTTGAATAAAATAAAAAAGATACTTTTAAATTTAAAATTGAAAACCATTTAGAAAAAATTTTCACACATCAACAGAATGTTTTTAAAATAGTGTTAAACAGAAAAATGTTTATATGAAAAATAAATTTGGATTACTGGGGTATAATTCCGTAAATAATAAAAAATAAATAAATAAATAAATAAAAAAATTAAAATAATATTCTTTCGACAATTTATTGCTATTACTTATTATATTAATTTACATTAAATTACATTATAAAACAAATATATTTTTTTTTTGAAATTCAAGCTTCATATACAATTCTTGGACCCAGTAGAACACTTTCTTTAAAAATAAGAACTTCTTTTTTACCAAAAAAATGTCAAGGATGTGTCATTTGCACAACAATGCGTTCATTAAAAAATTCTTTTAGTGGTAATGTAAGTGTAAAAAATAATTTGGAAAAAAGATAATAAAAATAGTACAGGAAATAATAATAAGTAAAATAAACGTGATTCCTGTTTTTTTCAACAAATTGTTAGACCGAAAAGATTCTCCTTTATTTTCTTAAAATGCCATAATGAAAATTTTGCCTTTTTTAACATTTTTCTACCTTTCTATGTATGTACATATAACATTGTTTTATTTACAAACGTGGAATGCTGTTCTTGGTTAAAGCGGTCACAAGTTTTATAATTGAAAGAAAGAAAATATATACATATTTATTTTTAATTGTAAGCTCTTCTATAAAAATATTCTTTTTATAGTCCTATGTTAGTATATATGTGATGATCTTCCGGTTATAAAAAATATTTTTTAATTTATTAAGAATTTTTTTATAATTTGCCTAAGCTTTTCAGTCACAGCATTACTTTGATTTCACATGTATACATGTGTATGTGTACATATACATCCTAATTTTTAGAAATTATATTGATTTTTAAAATACATTTTTAAGGTGAAAGTTCTATCAACAAAAGCAATTATATTAACTTTGCCAAAAGGGTTTAAAAAAATTTTTATATATAAAAAAAGTATTATTTTGTATAATAAGTAAAAAGTTATTTTAAAAAAAACTCTAAATAATGTTTAATTAATACAATAAATAAATTTTTTATTAACGAACTACGTATAATATGCTTCCATTTATTTCTTCTGAATATTAGCAATTAATTAATTTTATATGAAATGAGTAAAAACGCCTTCAGCTTTTTTTTTTTAAGAAACAAATTCATAATTTTGAAATTGAAAGGTAATGATCCTGAAAATTATAACTAATAAAATGGTCTTAAATTATTTTTTTTTGTAAATAAATTGGGTTGGTTTTTCATTACTTTATAAAATTTAAATGGGTTTCTGCATTATTAATTAAATAAAAATGTGTCCCAAAACAATAATGGTTTGAATATAAATACCAAAAGTAATCAGGAAGAAAATTATATTTATCAACTTCACAGATTTAAATATTTATTTTTGAAATGAATGTAGAGAAAGGGTTACAAGCTAATTGAATTTTTTTTTTTGTTTATTTATAAGTTATTTAATTTTCTTTCGGTTATAAAATAAAATGTTGAAATCGTGTAAAATAAAGGAATCGTGAATTATATTTTTTTATTATAGAAATATTGTTTTCAATAAGTTTGCATACGAGCTTTAGCGAACTGGGTTAAATATCATGATTTAAGTGATGTTTTCTTAAATGTTGAAATTAAAGTATAAACTTTTTGGCTTTTCAAACAAAATCAATAATAGACAAAATCAATAATAGGTCTCAATTTTATGGGAAGCTTGTTATTAAATAAACAGATAAAGGTGGGTTTTTACACCAGAATCAGCATCAGAATCAGAATCCCATAGATTGCACCAGAATATATTCTGGAGGAGAAAGTTAGATACACCGAATTTAGAGTCAGAAAACAGCAATCTGGCTTCATAATTAAAACAAGTCTTTGTTCTTCTGGTTCTGGCGCCAAAATGTAAAAAAATATTTATTCTTAATTCAAAGTTTCTTAATATAAATTGTTTTGAAAAATTTTAAAAATATTTTTCAAAAATAGAAAAATTAAATATTTAAATTAATTAAAATTCATATGTTCATGTTTAACAGACAAACAAACAACATTATTGAATGAGAGTTCCAGTCCCAAATTAAAGAAGAAATTATATTAATAATAAAAAATGTCTTTAGGCAATTTGGAATTAAAAAACCAAAAAATAAATAAAAAAAATATAAACGATAGAAAATAAATGTCATCGAGGTGTTATCTACGACACTATGATTTAAAATTCGAAAATTATTTTTGGGAAAAAAAATAAAAAAATAAATAAATAATAATTGAAATTCTTACACAAGCCGCATAAGCGTGCTTGAACTTACCAAAAAAAAGATATAAGATTTTCATTCAACCACAGAATATATAAATAAAAATAACATTGTGACGACAAAAATATTAAAAACACACTAATTGATATGCACGTGTACATGTACGCTTTTAACTAAAAAAACTTTTTCTTATGTTTGGACCATTTTAAAATATATTCAAAAAGAATAAATATATAATATATAATTATATATATTATGTTACAATAAGCTTTGTCAAATTTTTTTTTTATTATCCCACAAAAGTTTAACAGGAAGCTATAATATTCTCGCGTTCATACATTTTTTAAGAAAAAATACATATTTGATTTATATTTTGACATATAACAAGAAACTTGTTGGATTAAAAAGATATATCATTTTTAAATCTTTTAAAATTTCTTTTATGATGAGCATAAAAACGATTCTTCTTATGTGAAAATGGTAATGGTTTAAGAAATATTAAAATTAAATTATTTGAGGAGCATATTTATTATCTTCTTCTCATCGAATTTCAATATATTTATATAATATACATATTCAAATTTTTATATAATTTTCTATTTTACAATAGGACGAAATTTATTTCTCAACCTTTGAAAAGGTATACAAAATATAAAATAGCTTTTTTGTAAATCCTTATTATCCTTATTATAAGAATCGTATCATAAAATAACCAATTGTGTCTACAATTTTTCAATACAAGCGAAAAATAAATGAAATCGCTGATGTGTACTATAAATTTTATTAATCCATTCATTGTTTATATTTAATATAAAAAAAGATTCCTTTAATATTTTATATACAAAGAAATTCACAATAGTGTTGTTTATGAGAAATGATGATGTACTTAGAAAAAATTATGACAATTTAATGTAGTTATCTATTTGTACGGTAAACTTTTTTCGAGCTTTCGTAACGAGTTCTGGAAATTATTTTTTTTTTTTTTTTTAATTTTTATTTTTATTACGAATTCAATATTTTTTACAATTTAGTAGAAATAAAATTAAAAGAAAAAAAAAACTAACAAAATATCTTATATATAAAAACTAAATGGCTACATTTGTGCGCTCTTAGTTTGTTTAAATAATTTGAATATATACTAATTTTATTATAATCTTATTTATCATTTTTTTAACTTAATTATGAATTAATTTTTGGAAAAACATTTTTTAAAACAAAAAACCAAAATTAGCGATTTTATTTTTTTTTTTTTTTTGTTTTTTTGTGTAAAATTTCTGGAAATTATCGCAACAAGAATTAGTGAAATTTTTTGAGACCTGATCACATAACTGCTACCTTTAAAATATTTTTGCCTTGAAAATAACAATACATAAAACAAAACTAAACCAATGCCTGATAAAAATAATAAAAATATTCTTTCTGGAAATCGCAAATTTTTCAATAAATTGTTTCTTTAAAGGTTAGATTCAGGTTGTTTTAAATAGAGATTTTGTAATTTTTTCTCTACAAAATTGTTTTTAATTCAACAGTTGTTGTCTCACTGATTTATTATTCTCATGTGACTAAAAAATAAATTCAAAAAATATAAAATTAAGCTTTCAACATTTTATGTTGTTATATTACATAGACATTACAATGCAAAACAATTTTTATTTAGTTTGTGGTTTGTCTGATTTTCTAAAAAAAAAAATAAAAAAAATTGATTTGGTACACTCTAATGGTTTCTGAAAAATTAGAAATTTAGATTCAAACATTTTATCATACATTGCACTTATAGAAATGATTCCAAAATGGCAATAAGACAACTGTCTTATAATCCCTTTATCTGAAACATAAAGTCAATATTGAAAAAGGAACATTTTTTAAGGCTGTCACTTACTGCTGGTTTCAATAAGATACAAATTTTCGATTAGTGAATTGATAAAGTTCTATAAGCAAAAAAGTAAATGTTCATAAATAACTCTGCGATGTTTGCAACTTTTTTCACAATATTAATTACATCCTGTAAGAAACACAAAATCGGAACAATGCATAGTTAAATTAATATAATAAATTCTTAACAAATTTACCACTATATTCGTTTCAAATTTTTATTGTTTATTATTTTAATAAACGTTTCCTAGTAATATCTAAAAAAACTTTTATAATTATAAAGGTTTATATGAGACTTAAGTGTTTTACCTTTTTTTTTCGTTGAAATTAAATTTTCCCATAATTTATGTTTTTATTTTTTCGAAATAGAAGAAAAAAATATTATCCTTATAAAGTTAGAAAGCAATCAAAGTTGTTTTTTTTAGTAGTATAAAAGGCTACAAAAGTTATATGTTATATTCTTATTTTCCCACAATTTATCTAATTTTCACACTTCATTTGCTTAAGCTTCTTATATAATATCTTTTGAAGGGCGATCAAAGGAGTATAAGTCAATTTTTTACTAAAGCCAAATATATACATTATTAAATATTATGTTAGGCATTATACATAAGGTCCTCCGAACAAAATAATTACTAATTTAATGTTATGGTTGATAAAAACAATTTTGCATAATATAAACTAGAACTAGATAATAAAATTTTCATTTTAAAGGTATAAAATTACAAAAATACGTGTGTAGAAAATGTATACAATTATGTACATTTTAAAGTCCAAAAGTCCATAGTTGGATAGCTTACTAATTTTTTTTTGTTTAAACATATTGCCAAAGAAAAAATTGATAATATTTTAATGAAGTAGAAAGTAGAGGACACAGAGCCATAATTTCAAAAGCGACATAATATGGTGTTTTGTGCCGAAAAAAAAAACAAATTATGGTTTTACATCTGTTTCAAATAAAAGTTATATCAGTGTTATTGTTAAGAACATAAAGCTATTACGTTAAAATCTATAATGCTAGATAGAAAATATTTCATCAATCATACAGGGATTTTATAATAAATATTATATGTCATCGATGTGTTACAATAAAACATTCGGTATACAAATTTTTCTGAAAAAATATATCTTGTAGAAAATAACTTCACAATAAAATCATAAGATTTTTGAACAACAAGCTCAAATTTTATGCCATTTGTGTTATTTTACCAAGAAAACATATTGAGTCTAAGTATTCATATATGTATAATGTATAATGTATATGTATATAATAAACAAAAAAAAAAAAACTTACGTATGAACGCGATTTGAAAGAATCTTATAAAAATACTTGCATATAAATCAAATATTATTTCCCTCGTAACTACATGACGTTTAACTTTTATATGAAAAAGTTGGCAGAAAAATTTAACAAAAAAGTATGAATCAAATATTAAAACTAAAATACATACTTATGATGTCAACTCCCAGTCGTCTCTTGACAGCGAAAAAAATTTTATTTGTTTAAATAACAATATGAATATAGTATATATTAATATGTGTTGCATGTGTATGCACATTTACATTACATGTTTTTGAAATAAAATAGGAAAATTTAATAAACAAAATATTATATTTGAATTTGGAAATTTTATTAAATAAAATTTTAATGAAAATGTAAATAAAATATTTAAAACAAACATATTATTAGACATGATGGTATTCAGCATTTTTAACATAAGCAATGTTTCGATTTTGAGAATTATTTATTTAAATGTTTTTATTCAGGCCAAAGGGAGAATTACACCTCTTAATCACGTCCAAATACATCTCGTAATCATCGTCCAAAAAATTCATGACCATGCATTAAGATTGAGAAATTAAATTTTTAAAATGCTAAATAATTTTTCTATTGCAAAAATTCTGCACGGCTGCTATTACATCATTGCAATATGGGAAACAAATGGATAATACAATTTGCAAATAAATTGCATTGCGAAAACAGAAATAAAAATAAAATTATGAATTTCCATATAATTTTTTTCCACGTAAACACTGTAAAATTCGTAGTCTGGTCAATAAATTTGCTACCCTTTCTGAATTATAATATTTTTAATTACATGGTTTTTTTTATATATATTTTTATTTACAATATTTCTTACAAAAAAAAAGTACCAGGAACTTAATTTTCTCGTTGTCAAAAAAACCTTTATTTCTCAGATCCTGCTTGTTCAAGAATACTAAATATATTGATATTAAATAAACAGATGATTTATTTTCAGATCACTCTCCAAAAGAGGAAGTCTTTAGCTGTTCAATGATGGCGAAATATTTAATTTTTTTTTCTGAGCACATGTGCTTTTTAGCTTTACTTGCCAAAGAACTATATGTTAAAAACCTTTGCGTTGTAAGGTTTGAATATTTTCTATCTTCAAAATATAGACAGTATAGTATGAGATTTGTTAAAAAAAACAAATTTCTAGTTAGAAGAATTTTCAAAAAAAATTTAAAATTTTAAAACAAATCTTCTCAAAAAATATTCCAAATAAAAATGATGAATGTGAATTTAAATGTTCTTACGAATGCAAAAATTATTTATAAAATTGATACAACGTACGAATCTTTTATTTTTCATAATAAATCATTATTATATATACATTAACACGTAGGTGTACGAGAAGAAAATAAAGTTGCGTATATTGTTTTGAATGCATAAATTCTTTAAATTTTTGTACGAAAAATTTATTAAAATTTATGATTTCATAAATACACAGAATAAGCCGTCACTCGAAATTTGCATTAACTTTTGTAGGAAGTTTAACTTTACTTGTCACAAACAAGGTGATGTGATATTGCAAGCAAAAATAAATTTTCTTTCTGAAAATATTATGGATAAAATTTATTAAATGGATCATTTAAAAAAAAACGCCTTATGCAGATATTTTTGAATTGAATTATGTTTAAGATAGAAAATTCTATTAGGAATATAATGTGTTTGGGTGTTTGCATTTTATAGTACTGATAAAACTAAAACTATATATATGATATTAGATAACAGTTTAAATTAAATACGATTTTTAAAATGAAGCATCAAAGAAGGAACTTTAAGCTCGATTACAAATGTTACAAGAAGGAACAAAAGAATTTTAAATGCATTTAAAATGAAAATTCTTCAAATTATTGAAATTTTTTTAAATTATTAAGAAAAAAAATTGGACATTGTAGTAGCACCATAGTTTAGATATAGCTACATTATATTAATGTTTTTCAGTTATGTAAAAAAAATTATTTGGCATCAGTAATCGAATTCATATTTTCTCAGCAGTCTACGTAGTCTACGCTTTATTTGATTGTATATAAAAATAAAAATCTAAAAAATTCGTAACAAGAATTAAATTAATAAATTTTTATAAATAATATTAAAGTTTTTTATTTTAATTCGACATTAATATAATATGTATATTAATTGGTTTCAGATTTCATTACTATCTACTATAATAAAAACTTAAAGTTCTGAGGACTTTAAAACCTGACTAAAATCCTCATTAAAGTTTGATTACATTTTACCTAAATTATGTATAAACATAATTTTTTCATGTTGCTTATTATTTCTCAATTATCATAAATTGGTTTTTAAATCCTAATTATTTCTAAAACATCGTATTAATATCGAAATTTTTCAGAATGACAAATGTCATTCGAAAAAGAATAGGCATCGCGAACTAGAAATTCATCATTTTTCCTGTTCACGTTCATTTTTGCTCTTTCACTTGTTGTTCATTGTGGGGAATTTCAGTTCATCGTGAACTTAATACAATCTTCGGGGATTTAAAAAAAACTCAGAAAAATAAGTATTTAGTTTTTCGAAAATATTTAATATCAATTTTTTTTATTTGCTATACCTATTTTATAGTTTTAACTTGAAAAAGGTTTTATTTTATGGTGTTTTTAGCAATTAAATTTTGTTCACGTTCATGTGCGAAGGCACTTCTAATATTAAATTCCATATATGAAAGCAAAAATCTGCAAGAGAATTCATAGATTAAGGATTTATGGTCATCAATCAGGATTAATTGAATATCTTTTACTCAATTATATTAAAAAAAAAAAAATTATTATTTTCTTACAAAAAATTTAGTTCTTTTGCCAAGAAAAATATGCATTATCACTAATCTTATTAGCAATAATTCAATCAAATAAATTTTCCGTTTTTGAAGATAAATTTATCTTAATCTTGATATATTATTAAAATTTGTTAAGTTTGTTTGTTTAATTCAAAAAATTTAAATTTTATTTTATATTTTTTTTATTTAGAAAAACTTTTTTCTGCCAACAACAAAATGTCAAAACTTCCAATTTCGGTAGTTTCGAGACTTCTAAATTCAGTTATTCTAAAAATACAGCATAATTTATTTTACTTCAATAAAATTTTAGTAAATTTGATCTGTATCTTTACACATAATTCTAATGCCTCTTAACAATATTGTTTCAATCTTTGTTTATTTCTTTATTTATTTATTCATATTAGCTTAATTACAAGCTATTTTAATTCTAATTTTATATTCTATAAAATTTACAAAATAAAATACACAAAGAATCAAATATTAATACTTTTGAAAAAAAAAAAATAAAAATTTTTTAAAAGATTATATGGAGTTGATTTCTTAGTTCAAAACTAAATTTAAAAAAATATATTCATTATGTTATAGTTCAACTTAAAGCCAGAAGAAATTTTCCTTACTACTACAATTTCAAACAATAAAAGAAATTTTAATTAGTACTCAAGTAGTGTATTCTTCATTAAAGAATTTAAAGAATATAACAATCGTATATGTAATGTACGCGTACAAATATATCACAAAATATAATTATTTTCTCATTTTATTTTCCTTTGTCACATTAATATAAGTATAAATGTATCCCTTTTTTATTTCCCCCTTGTAAAAAATATTTTTTTTTGATGATAGAACGTTAATTGACTGAAGATTTGTGGTTTGAACAAAGATAAACGAATGTGAAGGAAAACTCTTTTGCTTCTTCCGTATACGAGTACTCAAATACTTTAAACAAACATAAGTATAATGTATAATTTTCTTAAAATAAACTTTTAATTTTTTTTATTTACCTTAAGGAGGAAGGATTATGATGTTTGTTTTTATTGAACGAGGTGAAAAATACACGCGCCTTTTTAAACAATACCATGAATTAGTATTCTGCTGAAAAGATGATTTTGATGTTCAATTTTAAAATGCTTAAATACCTGTGAGTTGCATTTAAAGTTTATTTTTAAATTGCAAATATTTCCGATAACAAAATATAAAAAGAAAATCTTCAGAAATGTCGTTCAAAAATCAATTTCAAATTGGTATGTAGGAATAAAAAAAAATTGTGAACAATTGTACAAAAAAAACTTATTTGATATTTCTGCCTACATTCGAGAGAAACAAAAAACAGATATAATATTATTCCAAGCATCGACGTAGGCTCAATATTGAGAAATAGTTTTCTATTGTAGCTCTAGATTCTTATTGTAAATAAATTACAAGGAAAAATAATTGAAATAAAGTAGTACATAAAAAACACATCTTATTGATATAGTTTAGTCATAAAGTAAAATAAAAGCTGAATAAAATTCTTGAAAATTTTTATGTCAGATGTTTCTTTATGTTTTTTCTACTATCACCAAAAATGAAAGAAATAATTTTGGTTGAAAGTGATGAAGACATTAATAAAGTTGCCCTCGAGAATGTAGAAAATTATTCCTTTTAAAAGAAGAGAAAAGAAAATGAATGATGATGACAAAACGTAGACAAGTAATTTAATTTTTTTTTTTCGAGTGGAAACAGTATTTTCATTATATATTGTGAATTTCATCAAGCCCAAAATGTAATTAAGTTTGTGATGATAACAATAATTATTATTACTAAAATTGTGGAACAAAATTTTAGTTCACTGTTCCTCAACCAAAGAAAAAAAAAGATTTTCCTTGCTTCGTTTTGTTTTTAAGGTGAAAAATTATAATTTTTGAATTTATAGTACATTCATAAGAATGATTGCGTACATTCATAAGAGTGAAGCTCTTAAAATCGTATATGTACAAAATGTAAAAATAAATAATTGATGTATTCAAGACAAGTCAAGGTTCAGAAGACAAGGTTCAAAAATTTATAGCAAGTAAATTTATGAAAAAAAAATAATTACAATAAATATTTTTTTATATGAAAGGAGTAACTGAAATTTGTATGTGAATTAATGACAAATAGGTTATATTGCTATCTAATTTAGAATTTTAAATAATTCGCTAAATTTGTTACTTTCGGTTCGCAAAAATCTATGATTATAAATTTTATTATGTACAAGAAAGTTTGACGTTTTCAACAGAAAATTGTGTGATTTTTTTGACGTTCTTTCATAATTTTTAACCCTTTTTGGATTATAAAAGATTTTATCAAGTTATAAATTTTAGAACGACTGAAAACTCCTTTGTTACATATTGTGAACATTAGGGAGAAGATGAACAAAACTAGACTTCTAAAAAAATAATTCTGCATAAAAAATATAATTTCAAAAACCAAGAAGAAAAATATTTATTATAAATATAACTTTCCATCTCCAGGAAAAAAATAGATGTTTATTATAAAAATCTATAGTATATTGGTGAAGAATTATTATGTACATTTGTACATATACACTGTGTCCCAGAAATAACCGAACTTTTTGGATATAGAATAAAATACCCATTAGATTATCTTTGATGAAAATAAAAAATAAAAATAAAATAAATAAAAATAAAAATGGTCCTTTCATCTTGGTTTTCAGTTTTGGAAATAGAAAATAGTCGCATGGTGATAGATCAGGCTGCAATACGGAGGGTGGTCCATGAGAGAAATCCGTTTTTTCATCAAAAATTCGTTCACTTTTTTGGTCTTGTGAGGTGGTGCATTATCGTGCAATAAAAACAGCTGTTTCCTGCTGCAATTCTTTTCTACAAACGATGTAAAACGCCTAAATAGTATTCTCCATTAACAGTTCGACCTTCTGGAACAAATTCCTTGTGGAATAATAAAAAGTTCTTTGTTCCATTTTTGTTTTGTACACTTTTTCTTTTCTTGAAATGGCTGTAACTTTAACATCTGTCATCCGATTTAGACGAATTTAGGTGCGTTTGAAAGAGGATGAATGCATTTTTGTAAATGCTGCAAATTTTCAATATATGGCGCTGCATGTTCTGATTTAAATACAAAGTTCGGTTATGTTTGGGACACACTGGGGGGTTATTATGTAACTCCTATTCGAATTCGGATTGATTCGAAAGTTGTTTTCGATTCTATTATGAAATGATATTATGTAAATCGAAAGTCAAACAATGATCGAATAAAGGCAGCTTTAACGGTTGGCTATCAAGTTTTATTCGAATAAAAAAATGTCAAAATCATATGTTTGTTGTTTTAAATTCGAGTGAAAACTTAAATCGGAATTATGTAATTCGGATTCGGATTTTTATTTTTATTTTTTTTATTTTATAAAGTTGGCTATGAATATTGACGGCATTATGTAGACGATATATATACACGGCATTATGCAACTCGAAAAACGAATAAAAATTATTTGAATTCCGGAAATTTTGTTCGATAAATATTTATCAAACGGAAAGAAAAAAAAACCAAAAAAGAAAATAATTTGTTTGAAATGTAATTACATTTTTAATAAAATTAAATTAAAAAATATATTTTGAGTGTTATTATTTAAAAATTAGATTTATTTATTATTAAATTCATATTTTATATTAATATTAAATTTGAAATAAATAATAAAAAAGTAAAAAAAAAAAAAAAATTTCTTCCAAAATTTATTTGAAGTCAAACACTATCCATTAATTAAAAATTGGGCTAAACTGCCGTTTCCTTGAAACTCTCAGAATGGGCTGAAACTTGGAGGGGGTAGAGGCGGCGCCCAAACTCGCAAAACTGAAATCCGTTCTTGGGGCAAAGGCCCCGTTTCGGAGATAGAGCCCCCCCAAAATTTTCATACATTTTTGTAAGGAAAATTTTTTGTGCCCGATTTGCCCTATTTTCAGGTAGGTAATAGAGGCGGTCCCTAAAATTTTAAGTCCGAAAGGGTTTTTGCGGGAAGGCCTCCATTTCGGAGTTATGACCCTTCAAAATTTTCATACGTTACTTCATATGAAATACGTTTTTTAAACTTTTTGTACATTGAATGAGCCTTTTCACAAAAAATTTTAAATAGAACTTTGACGAGAAATTAATTTTTCAAAAAACGGGAGGGCGGTCAAATCCCACTGACCGCCAGCATGCTGCACCGCCCCCTCCACACCGCCTTTTCTGTTTAAAAAACGTATGAAGTAACGTATGAAAATTTTGAAGGGCCATAACTCCGAAATGGAGGCCTTCCCGCAAAAACCCTATCGGATTTAACATTTTAGGGACCGCCTCTATTACCTACCCGAAAATAGGGCAAATCGAGCACAAAAAAAAAAGTTCCATTCAAAAATGTATGAAAACTTCTGGGGGCCCTATCTCCGAAACGGGGCCTTTGCCCCAAGAACTGATTTCAGTTTTGGGAGTTTAGGCACCACCTCTACCCGCCTCCAAGTTTCAGACTATTCTGAGAGTTTCAAGGAAACGGCATTATCGCCAAAAATTTATTATGTAACTTTAGGAAAAAAAACATTAGTGCTTCACCCTTTAAAAAATTTAAAAATTTCAAATTCTGAATTTCAAATTCCTAATGTAATTTGTTAGTGTAAAATTTCAAATTTTTTTTTGTTGTTGTGAATTTCAAATACACGCCTCAGAGCGTGTTTTTGAAATTAACAACAACAAAAAAAAATTTTAAATTTAAGTTCTGTCATTCTAATTGTCAAATCAAAAAAAAAAGACATGCCAGATGAAAAAAATTCCGCAAAATTCCTGAGATTTTTTTTGCACAATAATTTTTTGTTCATAATTTTTCCCCAGTATAATAAAATTCTCTAAATTTAGGAAAAGAAAATCCTACTCTGGCAGCTTTGTTATTAATATTTGGAATTTATGAAAAAAAGTGAAAAAAAGTGTTCACCCGAAAACTTTTTTTTGACATTAAATTACACTAACAAAATACATTAGGAATTTGATATTCAGAATTTGAAATTTTTAAAATTTTTTAAGGGTGAAGCACTACTTTGTTTTTTTATTTAAAATTTTCAAACAATTTTAAAAATAAAATCAAAACAAACAACAAACAGATGATATTGACATTTTTTTATTCGAATAAAACATTGTAGCCGACCTTTTAAAGCTGCCTTTATTCGATTGTTTTACTTTCGATTTACATAATACCATTTTATAATAGAATCGAAAAAACTTTCGAATCAATCCGAATTCGAATAGGACTTACACATTAAAAAAATTAAAAAAATTGAAAATTTTAAATAAAAATTAAGTTTTTATTTCAAAATGTGCTTAAATTTCAAACAAAATATTTTTTTGGTTGGTTATTTAGTTTTTTTCCGTTTGGAAAAAAGTTATCGAACAAAATTTCCAAAATTCGAATAATTTTTATTCGTTTTTCGAGTTGTATTTATCGTGTATTTATCTTGAAAAATAAAAATCCGAATTCGAATTACATAATTCCGATTTCAGTTTTCACTCGAATTTCATTTTAGAATCGAGTTACATAATAACCCCCCTGTGTATGTTAGGAATAAAAGTAAAATAATAAAAATAATGTTTCTTAACGAACATTGATGCGAGACAACAAGTAATATAGGTGATGGTTAGAAGCGAAAAAAAATTCGTCTATTCGTAGAAAAACAACCAAATTTAATTATTTTCGCGACTTAAATTTACTATAAAAAATCAAAACATAGAATAATAGTCCTTTTTAAGTAAATGACTTTATTAAAAAAAAGTTATTAAAAAAAGTTTTTTATTATAAAGTACTTACAGAATTTTTAATAATATTTTTTTTTTTATATATTATATGTGTACATTAGGAAACCAAATTGAATGACATTTCAATTATGCACATCGAGAACGATATATTAGAGAAAATTTAATTTGAAATCAATAACTTTGTAATCATTCAAAAATTAAAAAAAAAAGTATAAATAAATTAAATAATACAATTATCTTTTTATTTAAATTCAAATTACACTTAAATTATCGATAATTACCTTGGGCCCCTCCCTGCTGAACGCTGATACCCTTATTTTAAAAAAAACTGATTAAAAAAAATGCCCTTTAAGGGTATACTATAATAGTTTACGGTGTACCTAATAATTTTTGAAAAACCTCCTTCAGTGTAACTTATTTTCTATTGAACTTATAACAAAAATGTGGCATGCTTTAAAAATGAGGGTGCTTTAAAAATTAATAAAATTAAATTTATTTACATTATAGAAAATTTCTTATACATATTATTTAAATCTAGATAAAAATATAGGAAACAACTTTCATTCAACTGTTATACAACTGTCTAAAAAAATAATAAATGAGAGAAGTAAGTGAAATCTTTACTTTTCATTTTTACAGTTTAAAATGTTGAATTTGTGAATATTAAAATAAAACATAACAATAAGCATTTATTCATTGGCTCATTAGAACACAATTTTCTAGATTATGTTAAATCAAATTCTTCATCTCCACGATCTTCTCTATGGTCCGTTCCATACGTATGTATAAATTCCGATTCACCCATCAATGTAAAAATAAAAAACAATGAATACATTGAAATGCCGAAAATTCCAATTGACCTTCTTGCATTATAGTTTGTTAAACAAACACCAAACATTAGCAGTGACAAATGAATTAAAAGAAAAACTAAACAGTTTACTCCTAATGAACCTTGACTGAGCTAAAAACAATTAGTTTCATATACAAATATTTAATTTAAAACTCGGTATCCTAAGGCTAATTTCCTCTGCCTTTACAAATATTCGGTAAAAAAAAAATATTTTAATAAAAATTAACAAATTTGATTTCGTGACTGTTTTACTCAAATTCAATTATTTGTAAATTAAGCAATTATATGTACATGGTCTTTGTTCCATCTAATTCATTGTATGCTCGCATAAAGTAGGTGTGTATAGAGAAAAGAAATTTGTTTATAATTTTGAATTTTCCTAATACATGTGAAATAAATCATATTAATTTTTAATAAATTTGAACTAAAACTGTCGTATTCAAAATGGATAGTGTGAACGGGCCTTTAAAATGTCACAGATGATTGACACCTAACTTCATGTTATCGGCTTAGTAATGATGACATTGCATAATTGAATTTCATCAAGATCACATCTACATTATTTTGTACTACGATTTCTAATATTAAATAGTTTCTGGATACACACTTCGTGTATCCCTAATTTCCTGTAAATTGAATTTCAATAAAGAGATTATAAATTAGCTACACTCGAGTCTTTTCAATTAATATCTAGAAAGAAAACACAACAGTTTGGCGACGAAGGTGAAAGAAAAAAAAAAACCATTTTTCAACAAGTAAATTAGTACAGTTTACAAAAACATGGATCAGGCTAGTTTGAATACGCTAATTACAGCACTATCGACTATGGCAACGGCTATGCAAGATCAACAAGCTCAACAAAGAACTACGAGTGTTAATATAATCTCGAATTTCGATGCTTTCGATTCAAAGGTAGAAAATTTTAAAAATTATAAAGAACGATTAGAAATTCATTTTCAGGTTAAGAAAATATTCGAAGACAAGACCATGTGCGCAAAATTATTATTACAATTTATTGGGTCATCAAATTATGCACTTTTAACTTCATTAGCGGCTCCTAAGAAAATTAATGAGTTAGATTACGACGAATTAATTAAGTTATTAGAAAAACATTTCTCTCCGCAAAAAAATGCATTGGTAGAACAGCATTATTTTTTGTCAGAATATCAAAAGGAAGAGGATTCTATAAATGAATACGTAGCAAAGCTTAGACAACGAGTACTGCATTGTAAATTTGTATGTACCTGTGAAAAATCTATTGCGAATATATTTTTAAGGGCTCAATTAATTCGAGGTCTACGCGATAATCACATTCGAGAAAAACTTCTTCAAGAAGACGAATTAGACTTCGACAAAATAGTGGAAAAAGCAGTACGTATTGAAGCATCAAAATTGAATTCTAAAGTCATGGCACATACTACAAGTTCGTCAAATATCGAAATCAATAAAGTCACAAAATCAAATCAGCATCAACGCCAATCAAAAAGGTACAGTAATAGTTCAAATAGACAACAACAAAGTACGAATTCAAAGGCAAGAAATTCAAGATCGTTTATTGATTATAAGCAGCTGGGAATCGAAGGGCTATGTTTACGTTGTGGCCGAAATAACCATTTAGCAAACGATTGTAGAACCAATAGAAATCAATTATCATGTGAACATTGTAAAAAGAACGGCCATGTTAAACGAGTATGCATTAAAAATTTATTGAATAGCCCAAGCCAAAATACTAACTCAATTGCAACTGATACACCAGCTGAGAGGTAGAACGAGTCAAATGACTTACATAGTTTGAATAAAATAATAGATATTTACGAAAAATCTGAAATATATTCAATTGATGGTAGGAAATTTTACGTAAATGTTTTTCTAAATGGTAAAAATCAAGAATTTGAAGTAGATTCAGGGGCAGGGTTTACATTGTTGCCTGAAGCAGATTTCAACAAATTAAAATTAAATACACTTGTAAAAAAAGCAGAGATGAATTTTCGATCATATACGGGAGAAGTATTTGCTCCAATAGGGAAAATCGAAGTACAAGTTCAACATCAAGGTATAGAATCAAAAGAAGAGTTATACATAGTTCCATCAAAATACGCTCCACTTTTAGGTAGAGTTTGGATTCGACACTTGAAAATAAATTTACATGAAATCGACAGTCAGACAAGACAATTATAAATCAAATTTTTACAATTGACTCAATGCCACAAATAATGAAAAAATTTTCACAAATTTTCGAACAAAGAGTGGGATCTATTCCAGAGGTCATGTGGTCGCTCAAATTAAAAGAAAAAGCGAAACCAATCTTTGTAAAAGAACGTAATGTTCCATTCGCATTACGCGATAAGGTAGAAAAAGAGCTGGATGATTTAGAAAAAGATGGAATTATCACGAAAATAAATACCAGTGATTGGGGTTCACCATTAGTTGTAATCCCAAAACCGGATGGTAAAGTCAGATTGTGTGTTGATTATAAAGTGGGGGTGAATCCTCAGCTAGAAGCAGCTCATTATCCAATTAAAAGAATTGACGAAATACTACATAAATTAAGAGAATCAAAATATTTTTGTCGAATTGATCTATTCAAAGCATACCTACATGTACGAGTAGATGATGAAACTAAACAAATACAAACAATATCAACACATAGAGGCACATATCAAAGAATCGTTTATCGTTTGGCATCAAAACGGCACCGAGCGAATTTAACAGAATATTAGACCAAATACTTCAGGGACTAGAAGGAACAACGTCATATTTTGATGATATTATTATTCATGGCGCAACAGTAAATGAATGTAAAGATCGATTAATTAAATGTTTCGAAAGACTACAAAAATACGATTTACACATAAATAAAGCTAAATGTGAATTTTTCAAAGAGGAGATTGTGTATCTAGGATACATGATACGAAAAAATCAAATCTTAATAGCACCAGAAAAATGTAAAGCTATTAAAGAAATGCCTCGACCAACAAATACAGATGAAATTCGAAAATTTCTGGGAATGACAACATATTATTCAAAATTCATACCAGATTTATCAACAATTACATTTCCATTAAGACAATTACTTCAACAAAATCATAAATTTAAATGGTCAACAGCATGTGAATCTGCGTTTATTAAATTAAAAGAAGAAATCGTAAGCGATAGGGTACTAACACCGTATGATCCAAAACTTCCAGTAACTGTAGCATGCGACGCAAGTCCAACTGGAATAGCAGCCGTTTTGTCACATATAATAAATGGGGAAGAGCGGCCAATTGCTTTTATATCTAGAGCGCTGTCATCCGCAGAACAAAATTACAGTCAACTTGATAGAGAAGCATTAGCAATTGTATTCGCCATGGACAAATTTTACATGTACCTGTATGGAAGAGAATTTACATTAATTACCAATAATAAACCATTAACCAGAATTTTTCATCAACATTCAAAAATCCCGACAATGACATCAGCTAGACTTCTTAGATATGCATCATTTCTCCAAGGGTTTAACTACAAAATACAGCATAAAAAAGCAGAAGAACACATGCATGTAGATTGCTTATCAAGAGCTCCAGTTTCAAAGTCATTTCAAGAAAGCTCATTCTTATTAGACAACGAAATCAAAGATATTCAAGATCAAATAATTAATCAAATTTCTACTTTTTCAGTTACGGCAACATCTATTGCAAAAGAAGTAGATAAAGACGCAACATTATTAAAGCTAAAACAAAATTTAAAAAATGGTGAAGTAGATAATCCAGAATACTCATTACAAGATGGTGTTATTTTCAAGGGGAACCGAGTAGTAATTCCAAAATCGATGCAAGAGGAAATTTTAAAAGAATTGCACCATACACACATTGGCATCGTGCGAATGAAACAATTGGCAAGGAAATACTGTTTTTGGAAAGGTATCGACTTAAGTATAGAACACTTGGTTAAAGCGTGTGAAAAATGTGCTCTTGTGAAAAACAGTCCTCCCAAAATTATTACTCATCATTGGGATGAACCAAAAGAAAATTTTGAAAGAGTTCACATTGATTATGCCGGACCGTTCCAAGGTTATCAGTTTTTCGTATTGGTAGATGCAAAATCAAAATGGCCAGAGATCAAAATTACAAAGGTAGAACCGACATCAGAATTAACAATAAAGTTTCTTCAAGATATTGTGGCAACTCATGGTTTATCCAAAATTATTGTATCAGACAACGCTACAATTTTCCAAAGTAAAGAATTTAAGGTATATTGTGCAGAAAATGGTATACTTCAAAAATTCATAGCACCAGGTCACCCAGCTACCAACGGGTTAGCCGAAAGACATGTAAATACATTAAAATCAAAACTTAATGCGATGGTTGAAGAAGAAGGATCAATTTATGATAAGGTACGTGAAATTTCATATCGCTATCGGGCTACACCTTTATCAAATGGTAAAAGTCCAGCAGAACAATATCTTAGTAGAGAAATACGGATAAGACTAGATGCATTACGTCCGAGTTAACATGAAGAATCAATAAAGAAATCTATGGAACCACGTCGAAGTTATAGAGTGGGAGATAGAGTGCAAGCAAGGTGGTATTCAAAAGGGAAACCAGGTTGGAAATTTGGTGTTATTAAACAAAAATTTGGCTTTCTTCATTATGATATTCTACTTGATAATGGGTATATTATAAAACGGCACATAAATCAATTGTATAAGTCAAATGTGCAGTTTCCTAATAGAGAAGTAGTTGTACAAGAAGAGCAGCATAAGGAAAGGTTAAAGTTGGATGGAATTGAAATTCAAACTGAACGTGTTCCACTCGTCACAAGTAGCCAGGAAGTTGAGCCAACAATCAATATTCCTGAACCAATTCAATTACAGCAAAATCACCAAAGTTTTGGAAGATCAGTTAGAGCTCGACGTCCTCCAGCTTATCTTCAAGATTATGTTCCTTTATAGTGTGGGAGATTGTCGTATTCAAAATGGATAGTGTGAACGGGCCTTTAAAATGTCAAAGATGATTGACACCTAAATTCATGTTATCGGCTTAGTAATGATGACATTGCATAATTGAATTTCATCAAGATCACATCTACATTATTTTGTACTACGATTTCTAATATTAAATAGTTTCTGGATACACACTTCATATATCCCTAATTTCCTGTAAATTGAATTTCAATAAACAGATTATAAATTAGCTACACTCGAGTCTTTTCAATTAATATCTAGAAAGAAAACACAACAAAAACCAAAACAAAAATTTGCATTCCAATAACACAGCCATCATTGTAAAATTCAGAATCTTAACTTTCAAAAAGTTTATTAAAATATTGTTTTATTTTGGATATTGGAACAAAACTTAAAGCCAATTGTACATTTTGGATTAAACGTTCTGTTGCTCAGGGTTAAAAAATTTATTTTAATATTTCTCTATTATTGGATTTTATATAACATATATTCATTATTTCCTCGATATTTTCATTTAAAGGGCAATGAACTAACTATAAGATATATCGTCTGCTCAGAAATGAAACAATGTATAATGAAAAGTATAGCTTCGAGTAATTTGAGTTTAAAGATTTGAAAATTAAAAAACGTAATATTTCAAAATAGTTGTACTTATAAAATCGAGTACGAGGAATCGAATGGTGCTATTATCTAATAATGACGTATAAATATCATACGTGTTTCATTTCTCAGCAGACGATATTTTTTCAAGTATAATATTCTAAAAAAATTGTTCATTAATTGTTTTTTGTTTTGTTGTTTTTTACAAAATGTTTTAAATATTTGTGATGTTTCATACTTTCATAAACTTGAATTAAAATGTAATTTTTTTTATTTTTAAATTAAATATAAGTTAATGTTATTGTTTTTAGTTTTCTTTCGTATATCAGATATTCCGGGATCCCTGGATTTTCCGAGAAATTGAAAAGTGCCGGGAAATGGAAACTTCTAATTATAACGAATTAGAAATAAAAAAACTTTGGTCAATGTAGGTACATAATTTTTTTGCATTGCATTTTAAATGAAAAACAAAATTTAGGAAACATTTAAGAACAAAGTTAATTGATGAACCCATTGTATGTGCACTGTTTGTGACGTTTTTGAGAGGAATGTAGCCTTAAGTACACAATTTCTTTCTAGTTATTTGAGATTTATCATGAAATCCTTTCATAACAAATTCCAACAAAGTAAAATTTAAAAACTTACAACTATTGAAAGCGTTGGCGATCTAACAGTTTTATATATAAAAAAAATTCCCAAGCCTAAAATCGAGTCTAAAAGAAATTAAAAAAAATTTTTTTTATCAAATTTTATAATTTTAAATATAATATTACTAAATAATGGTCCACCAAAGCTCGCAGCGAGACCCATTGCCTGATATCCTTGAATTGCCATTCCTATGTTAGCAATTAAGTCACCAATGCTATTTCCCCATGCTAAAACTGTACAAGCTAAAAACGATGGACTCAATCTAGTAATCATACCGATAACTAATAAAATATCAACAACTTCTTTAGTTACAAAATTTATTACGCCTATGGATGCTACTACTGAATAAATTGTAAGCAACTACAGAAAATGAAAAATTTATCAAAATACTGAATTCTTATGTTTCATTTTACATATTTTTGTTAATTTTCAACTTACAGAGTGATATTTTGGGATCGTGTCAGTTTTTGTATAATAAAAAATTAAACCTGAAACAGGAAATCCAACAGCAAGCGTACAAGCCCATATGGGTATTCCAAAAAAACCAGTGTCAAAATCTGAAAAAAAAAAAAAAAAAAGATGAAATTTATGTACATGCGTGTTATTTAAAAATTATCTCTGGACAAATTTTCAATTCATTGCAAAATAAAAAGATATTAATAATCGATTTAATAAATGGATAAGTTTTGGATTGTGGCAATTTATATTTCAAAAATATAAATCTATTGTTTACTTCTTAAAACAACTAATTATAGCAACATTACATTTACTCACAAATTAAAGACAACATTAGTGGAACTATTTGAATTTGGGCACAATTCAACAGTTTTGACCATCCATTCAAATCCTTATTATAATCAACGATTGGTATTACAAGGTAAAGAAATAATACCACTGGCGTTTTTAAAATTATAATAATTTTTGAAATTTTATTACTTTTATGCCAATCTTCTAAATCAATGGGGTTTATGTTGTTCTTAAATTGCTGAAATAAAAAGGGTTTACTCTCTCCAATACTAATTTGATTAGTTGGAATAGTTCGGTGGCTCTCGTTGGATGATTCCACAGAACTAGTTGTAGATCCAGATCTAATCGTAACTACACGTTGATTTTGAATATTTTGCAATTTTTTTATGTCTAAGTCTAAAAAAAAGTAATAGAGAAATTATCTAAAAAGTTTGAACATGAATTAAACCATAGAATAAGAATACAGAAAGATGGGAAGCTTCATACGACATTATTTTTGGTATTTTTAAGTCAATGTGTTAGTAAAACAAAATAAAATACGTGATAATTATTATGTATGAAAAGAATTTTATTTAGTTTTACTAACGCCTTCACAATAAAATACCAAAAAAGACTGAAAAAATGTTATATGAAACTTCCAATCTTTCTGTATTCTTAATCTATGATTAAACGTACCGGTTGGTATAAAACTGCGTTTAATTCTGCTTCGTATTACTAAAAATTGAAAAGAATTATGAATTTTCTTAAATAAGCAACAATAAAAAATTCTCTATTTAAAAGAATGCTTCATATTTAATCAGTATTGACAAATTAATTAACTATTTTCGGACCAAATTTAGTAAAATTTTGTGCAATGTACGTAGAAAAAGTGAAAAAAAAAATGGTTTTCCTTCCTGTTGCAAAATCTGTTAAAATTTCAAATTTTTAATATTCAATAATTATTTTATGAATTAAAAAAAGAGATAAAATTTTATTACTCTTGTATAGAAATAAAAAAAAGTTATGTGAATATGTGCAAGTTGTTCACCCGAAAAAATAAATTCAATAAATATTAAAAATTAAGTAAAACTTTAGTGTTGAAATATTTATACTTTCGCACTAGTTAGTAAAAAAAATCACTTTACTTAACTAAAATTAGAACTGAAATATTAATATTTTCGAAACTCCAGTAGAAAAAAAATCTTTGAAAATAAAAAGTTTTTATTTTTTGGTTAAAAATTACACGAAAATTTAAGTTGATTCATAGTTTTTTTTTTTTTTAATATTTTACCATTTTCTTCTCTCCTTAGTAGAAATTGATCAATTGCAATAATAATAAGATAAATTACATAAAGAAATAAAATTACTAAAAATAAAACGAATAAAATAATTAAATAAACTGTGAATTAAGGATATTATAAACATATTACCAAATGATTCAACTAATGTAACTTTTCCATGGGAAACAATTACTAAATCTACAGCACTTGAGGCAAGCAATAAAAAACCGCAATCCCTGATGAACATTGGTCCAACTAATTGAAATGGTGCAACAATGATTATGGAACAAGCAACAACAGAACTTACAAACATTGTTGCACCTTGAAATGAAAAATAAAAAACAAAAAAAATGCTTTGATACTATAGAACAAAGGTCACATGTTTGCTAACATTGTTTTTGTTAAATTGGAATGATATTATGTATCAAATTTTTGTAAATATAAACATAATATTTATGCGTTGTTTATGCCTTGAGCACAGCTAATACCACAAAGCAATTTTGAGCTACCGTAAAAACCGAGTTTCTACGTTATTTCTTGTTTATTTTAAATAAAAATTATGAAAAACGAAAGATATTAATTTCTTAAAATTATTTCATAATTAATTAGAAAACTGAATTTATTTTTTTTTTGCTCCAGAAAGAATTGACTACGTCACAAAATAATTTTTTTGTTTCTTTTTCACAGCGTTTCTTTTGCATCGAAATTTGGTTTTGCTGCATTTTTCTGTCACAATCATATTATAAAAAAAACAAAAGCAGTTGTCTGCAGTTGATTTTTTTGCTTTCAGGTAAAATTAGCTGTGAACACGTTTCCGGAACATTCCTTCAAAAATTACTTTGCGGTATTAGCTGTGCTCAAGGCATTATAGCTACCACAGTAATTTTTGGAGGAATGTTCCGGAAACCTATTCACAGCTAATTTTATCTGAAAGTAAAAAATCAAATGCAAAAAATATAAAAAAAAAGCATTTTTGACAGGAAAGGTATCGTAAATATTATGATAGATAGGAAACGTAATGAAAAAGAAACAAAAAAATAATTTTGTGAAGAAATGAAATTTTTCAGATATCAAAAAAAAAATAAATTCAATTTTCTTAGTTATTTGAAAATATTTTTAAAAAATTCTTTTTACGAAAAATAGATAAAATTAATATCTTCATTTTCAGTATATTTGCTTAAATATAAAAAGAATAATAACATAGAAAAACGGTTTTTACGGTACCATTTTTTCAGATAGGTCAATTAGCAAAAAACAACGCATTAGTGTTTCAGTTCCCAATATACCATCGCGCCAGTTCGTAAAGAAATGTCAAGTATTTGTACTGGCATGGGCGTCGATTACTGAACCGGCCTACAAGTTCACTCATAGTTAACATATTTTTGGCACACTGGCTTAAGATATGACTCCGACTTGTTTGTTAGTTTTGAAACTAACTTGAACCGGCCGCCAGTTTTAAGGTCAGCTTAAAAGACCAATTTAAATTGGCGGCTTCTGTGTCGGATATTGAACTATGTTCTAAGTCGAAACAAATATTTGACCTTGTAGCCTGTCCAATTCTTGAATGTAAGCGACTAATTACGGTAATCTTTCTCTTCAAACGGTTACTGATTGTACATAAATGTCAGTTTACGTAAAGCTGACAACAGTGTCAGTTATTTGTGTACAAATAACTACTATAAATTGCTTATTATATGTTGGTAAATCAAAGGAAATTGCTAGGCGTACATAAGCGCCAGTTTACATAAAGCTGACAACAGCGTCAGTTATTTGTGTACAAATAACTACTATAGATTGCTTATTATATGTTGGTAAATCAAAGGAAATTGCTAGGCGTACATAAGCGCCAGTTTACGTAAAGCTGACAACAGCGTCAGTTATTTGTGTAATTTACTCAAACAATGTATAAAGTTTTAATAGATACCGAATTTATATTTTCTATTTAAAACATTGTTGTATATTACTGACATAGCTCAGTGGATGACTCTAAATCACATTGAACACAGCGGTTAAGCAATATCTCGTAGCGATAGTACTTAGATGAGTGACCGGAAACAAATAAATAAAAAAAAATTTAAAAACTAAAAAAGGATAAAAGAAAACAAAAAAAAGCTAAAAAAAAAACAAAAAAAACAAAATAAACCAAAAAAATTAAAAAAAAAATTAAAAAAAAAACAAAGAAACAAAAAAAAAAAAAAAAAAAAACAAAGAAACAAAAAAAAAAAAAATAAAAAATAAAACCAAAAAAATAAAAAAAAATTAAAAAAAAAAACAAAGAAACTAGAAAAAATATAAAAAAAAACAAAAAAAAACAAAAAAAAAATAAAAAAAAAAACAAAAAAATCTAAAAATAAAAAAAAGCAAAAAAAATTAAAAAAAACATTTGAGGTGTTTTTACCTGATGGTGCATTTGAGGGTTTTTTAATTCTGACTTACATGTTAATTTCATAACTAACGGCTACGTCAGCTATATTCTTTACCTTAGTGCTTGTCGTATACCTAACGTTCAGTCGTAATTTACGGTTACAAATAACCAACTCAATGTATGGGCAATGTCAGTTATTTGTCACCTATACGATCCATGTCGTACTAAACATATATCCTTGTGGCTGACGTGTTCATATCATTAGTATACTAAGTTAGTTTACAAATGATATTTTTTATTTCCGATGAACTGGACAAATAACTGACTCGTGGTATATTGAGGTTGTGACAAATGATTAATTATTATTGTTTCAAAAATACTTTACAAAGGTTTTTCCAAAGAAATTATAAATCAAGAATGGCCTTTGAATTTTTTGTCCCTTTCTTTTTTCATATATATTTATTTAAAGAAAGAGAAAAAGCTAGGGGGTCAAGTTTTTGTTTGCAATGATGTTCCCAAAAAAAATAAACATCAAATTTTCTAGTAAAAATGAATACAATAGTTTAACATTTTTGAAAATAATAATTTTTTTTCTTGAAGTGAATAATAAATATTCATAATTGAAATTTTATTTTCATTAATCATACAGTATGTTTTTACTTCATTTATTAATGAAAATAAACTATAAATATAAACAATACAAGATGTTTTTTATAAAGTAAAAAAACCGTCCTTTTTTTTAATTCTTACCAAATACAAATATTTTTTTTCTTTATTATAGCTATCAAATCACTAGTAGGTGGGATATCTTTTATACTTAAATAAAACAAAAAATTTGAGTGAAGATTTTATTGTAAAAAGAAGTATTGAATTTAATAGTAAGAAGTTCTTTGTAGGATCTTAATTTTGAGAATCATATTACCGATGAGAAATTCAGAAAACAAAGATTGTAAGCAATTTTTTTGTGAAAATGGAAGAAATTGTTTTAATCAAATATGCGTAAAAACATTTATAAAAATTAAACTTACCTAAAACTTTACTTTTTAATATTTAATTGTTTTAATTTTGTACTTATTGTGCATTAGGTATCTTAATTTTTTGAATGTTTAGCTTTTTCGAGAATTATTTTAAATTCCTCTACCAAGCTTTATAGAATTATTAATTCATTTCAAAATATTGTTTTGATGAGTTTAAATAAATTGAAATTTAAAAATAATAAAAACTATTACGGCATAATAAAAAGTAATAATAACATTCATTTTTTATTTGGTTCACATTTTCTTTAGTTGGTTTACATTTTTTATGCCATCGGAGATTAAACTGGGAACATCATTGCAAAGAAAAACTGGGGTCATTTTTTTTATAAGGCCATTCTTGACTTATAATTTCTTTGGGTTTTTCTGACACTATATAGAATTTAGATAAACAAATAAAATAAAAAATAAATTTTAGATATTTACAAATGATAAAAAGGATTTTCTTGTGAAAGTATATGGCTTTGTTTTTTTTCTATCTAAATTTACCAGCTTAGCGCCCCTATGTGTAAATTATTATATTCAATTTGTCATATTATTTGTTAACTTTTACCGAAAACTTGAGAGAATAACATTGGATCTTCATCTTTATTTAATGTGGCCACAACTGTGAATATATCTGGTGCACCATTACCAAATGCCAACAGTGTATTACCAGCCATATTTTGACTTAAACCGAGTAATTTAGATAAAACTGTTAGTGCTGGACAAAAACTAAAGAAAAAACATAAGAGAAAAATTTGTTTAAATTAAATTTCAAAAGTAAAAAAATTTAACTTACAAAACATCTGCTGTTATGCCCAATATTACGAAAAAATATGTAATCATAATCACAAAAATAATAACATACATTGTTTCTTGAAATCCATTTTGTGGTTGGAAAGTGCAATAAAAAAGATTTATATAATCGATAAAAATTGATTCGCCTTCACAACCTAAATTTTGTATAAAATCACATCTTTTATGAACAGGCAATTGCTGTGCGAGAGAACAATCTGGCTGTATAATGCAAATTATAATTAAAATATAATTCCTAATTCTTGAACACGAAAATGAAAAATTTTACCATTTTAATGTCAGTAACATAGTTTTCATGGCTCAATGCAAACGGTTCTGTTTGATTTGATGTGTTGAAATTTTCATATAAACCAAATTTGTATGACATATTCCCATTTGATTGATGATATTGTTTCTTTTCTTAATAAGTTATAAGTTTGTTTGGCATATTTAGATTCACAAACTTTAATCAAAGCTATGATGATGTAAAAAAAAATAAATTTTTTGTCAGTGCGTTAATTTATTTACACACAATGAAAATTTTATTTAGGTTCATTTGAAAAAATATCTCGACTTTGCTCCGCAACTTTAATATTCTTTATCATAATTTTTAAATACATATGTAATTAAGTACATATGTTTTGTTTACATTTTTTTTTTTTTTTATACCTTGGGATACCTTTTATACTTAAGAAGTATGGATTTGGTAATGAGGACAGGAAATTTAGACGGGATTAAAAAGTGGGACAGTTAGTAGGTAATCGTTTACACTTTTCTTAAAACGGCGCAAGTCGTAGATTAAGCGTCCACCAGCTGTCGGGAACAACTTTAATGGGAGATCATTCCACATTCTCGAGGTGCGAATTGAAAACGAATCTCCGAAGCTCGTTCTATCACATCTGGGAATTTTTACGAAATATGGGTGTGAAGTTGAAGCAGTACGTGTTTGGCGTGAAAATACTTGAAGTTGAGGAAGTAGGGCTTTTACTTCCAGGGAACACGTATCCATTCCAACAAGGTATTTATAAAAAATGGAAAGTGAACCTACATTACGACGGTGGTTGAGTGATGTTAATGAGCTGGTGGTTTGGTGATTATTTATCAATCTAATAGCCCTTCTCTGAACTTTGTCCAGGTATTCAAGATGAGTTTTGGGAGCACCAGCCCATATATGCGAATTGTATTCTAATTTTGGTCGTATGTAGGATTTGTAAATGTTTAAGAGATCAGAGGGGGAAAAGTATTGTTTACATCTTTTTAGAAAACCAAGACATTTCGCTGCGTTTTTTGCCGTTTCGAAAATATGAATTTTCCAGCTTAAATCGCAAGTTATTTTCGAACCTAAAATGTCAAGGCTTCCAGATTTGGCAATACTTTCTCCTTGAAAGGAAAATTGGGGATCGAAAGTTGACAGCTTTCTAGAAATTAGGCAGCATTGGGTTTTGGATGCGTTGAACTCAACTCTGTTGAGAAGACCCTATTGTGCAATTTTTGAAAGGTCGTGATTTATGCTACTTTGCAAGAAGTTTCGTTTCGTAGTAACAGCATTTGAGGATGCTGATTTTCTATTAATAAAATCGTAGCTTGCTACCAAATTACTGTCATCGGCGAAGCTGTGGATGGGGTTTAGAGTAGATTGCAGAAGATCATTAATGAAAATTAGAAAGAGGGTTGGTGAGGGAACGCACCCTTGGGGTACACCGGAGTTGATATTGAAAATTTGTGACTGGTACCCATCCACAACAGCACGAATAGAACGGCAAAAAATTGCTGATCCAATCGACAAAGGCTGATCCAAGACCCATTGATTTCACTTTAGAAATCAGGGCCGAGTGCCACACTCGATCAAAAGCCTTAGCTATATCCAAAGCAACAACACAAGCCTCACCGGAGTTGTAAAGACTGGAGTTGAGCTTGTCGGACAAATATGTCATTAGATCACCAGTCGATCTATTCGAGCGAAAACCATATTGCTGGTCACTTAGCAGTTTATTGCTTTCAAGGTATTTTTTAACTTTATTATTAATGAGAGATTCCATTACTTTGGAGAGAATAGACGTAAGCGCAATAGGCCTGTAGTTTGAGGGATCGCATTTATCGCCTTTTTTTGGAATAGGCTGAACATGCACAACTTTCCACTTGGTGGGGTAAATGCCAAGTGAATATGAAAGATAGAAAAGGTTGCGCAGAGGTTTAGCTAGAACAGAGGCAGTATGTTTAAGGATCGATATTAACAAAAATTCATTTCTTTGTCTAATGGTTGATCAAAAGTAGTGACTGCAATCTCGATATTACAGTATTTTCAATGATTTAGCAATATCGATATTAAAAACGAGATCTCGATATTTTCAATATTACAAAAATATTGTACTTAATTTAATTTCCAGGAAAATAAATAATGATAAATTTTTATGAAATACAAATTAGGATTTTTATAAACTTTTAATTAACTTCGATTGTTGTCTGTCTCAGAAAATTCTAGTGATTAATTTTTCAACCTGTCCTCGATATCCGATCTTGATGAAATTTCATACTCATCTTCGGTTCTGAAGATAATACAATATAGTATATACTTAATTTTAAGATACATCAAATATTGTGGCTACCACAGAAACGCGAATTATATATTTCTTTGCATTTATTTGATGTGATAAACAACTTGACTATATCTTTTTATATAGTCTGTATAACGTCTTCTATTTTTTGTAAAACATCCTGATACTTTAAGATGAAAAACTAGTTTCCTTCGTTTTTATGTCCTATCTGCACTACTTTAAATAAATTTGATACTATTACAATCCGGAATCACTTACAAATGTTTTTGTTTTTTATATATATACATTACGCAGATGAACAATATATGTATGCTTAAAAAATGTTAATTGATTTTATATCGCAGGATCTTTATGATCATAAATAAAATTAAAGATATTATCTAAATCTGAAATCTGAAATAACCTTAAGCTATTATTTTCATTGAACTACACATCAAATTACATTATAGTGAAACAAAATGAATGATTTTTCGGAAATAATATTCATCCGTAACTAATTATTATTATAAAATTTGAAATTCATTTATTGATAAATTTTTGGAAAAGACGTAAGACGACGCCGTTATTGCACATGACTAACAAACAAAGTATGCAATTTAATTTTAATTTTTTTATTTCTAATTTCAGAAGCAAGCAAAAATTATTTTAATTTTTTTTTTTTGTGATTATATATCATGATATTACAGAAAACTTACAATATTTACAATCAGAGATTAGAATAACTTAACTATTAACTAACTTGATCATTAATTTATTTTTGTTATGATATTGAATTTATTAAACATGTTTACTTAAGGAATGCTGACTAAAAACCTTAATTTGAGGAACTAAAACCTAATTACTTACTACTAAACTTAAACTACATAACAATTATTATCCTGACTATTATTCTACATATAAGTTTTTAATTAACGGATTATCAGAATTTAAAGTTTTTCTTTTGTCTACGATGACATTTTGGGTTAAAGTTATTAATTAAGGGATACATTGTTCTTATCGTAGTTTTTATTTTATTAGTGGTGGCAGTGAAATGCGTATTGAAAATTAGTTTTTTGTCCAAGTGTACGCCCAGATATTTTGTGGAGTTTGACCAAGGAATACTGTGAACTTCGATCATTAGGTTTGTGGATGGTAAAAAAATAGACTTTCTTTTGCGAGTGAAATATGTGGCATTAGTTTTTGACGGATTTATTTTAATTTTCCATTTGGTAAAGTAAGATGTTAATAAATTTATTGCGTTTTGTAAATTAGGTAAGATAACACTTGGAAGTTTATCCGTCGAATAGATTGCAGTATCAGATCAAAAAATCTGAGTCCACCTCTGTGTGTGAAGAAAAAGTTATTTTCTACTTTTTCATGCGGCTTGTCCTCAGTTTTTTTGAAAATTCGTTTTTTACTTATTTTTTATTTTCTGCCTTTTTCACGTTAACTAAATTGTTATTACAAATTTTCATCGATTTTTCATGATTGCTGAAGATTTATCACTAATCATATCGATGAAAATTTTTACGATGATTTCCGCCTTTTCCGGGTTTTCCGGAAAATGTTTTCGGAAAAATCGGAAAACTTTGCATTTTTCCTGAAACGGATTTATCACTAATGAAATTTGTACCAAATTTTCAAATGATTTTTCCCGATTATCCGCGTTTTCCATGGAAATTTCCGGTTCAAATTTTGATAAATTCAATTGTCACGCGACATGTACCTGTGTGCCAAATTTCAGCTCGCTGTGATGACGAAAAGTGGGTCTACGAGAGTGTCGAAAATAGTAAAGAAATATATAAATAAATAAACAGACAAATTCGGGTACGAGTTAATAAGAATTGTGTCCTCAAAAATAAAAATATTTTTCTCGAATGGAATTTTTATATAGGTATATTTTTTTTTTACAATTAACAGATTTTAAATTGGATAAGCTCAAATCTAGAGTACAAGTGAACTAAAAACATGCTTATGTATATTTAATAAATTTTTATATACATTTGTAACGAAACCATATCAAGTTTTTTGCTTAATTTTTTCCAAAAAGTAAAAAATTATTATTTTTGTCATATTCGAAAAACTCTTTACATTTAATACTCACCCCAGTATTTTGAACACTTAACCCCAGTAATTTGAAATTAATCAAACAACAAATAAAATCTAAAACACATAAAAGTTTGAAAATGAAACATTACAGATCATTCTGTTATGACTTTAATAACTTTTTTTTCAATAAATTTTTGTAGAAACAAAAAACTTTCCTCGGCATAATTTTCCTTTTTTTTTCCTAGAAATTTATCTCATGCACCTGTAAAAAATATTAAATTATCAATCATTTTTGTGGCATGAACATTATATTGGATCCTATAAAAGTTGTTAACAAGGGATATTAATAAAAAGATAAAATTTATAGTCATCAATAAGATTTGACTAAAAATTTTACTTTTATATATACAAACAGGTGCATTTATGTCTTTTCTTTATATTATAGTATTATGTGGCCCTGGGTGTAATTATTCAGTGAACTTGTAATCAGCGGCAGCTCGTACATAGGTGCTGCGACACTGCAGCACCCTCAAGAAATTTCAAAAAATTGAACTCATAAAAAAAATGTTTGTTAGCTCTGAATTTTTCTTAGTTTAAAATTATTTTTAAATGAAATTGCTATGCTATGCAATTGTCTCTAAAATTTTAATAAACAACAGTAGCCTACTTTCAGGCTTTTGAAATTTTTAGAAAATACTTTTCAAAAATAGGTGCAGAAATCAATTTAACAGAATTTTTGGAACTGCGAATTTCGCAGTGCAGGGATTTTTATTTTCATGAATAATTTAATACATTTTAATTGCTGTTAAGTTTTTTTCTATGACTTGAATATAAGGAAAAATGCACTGCCACAGAAGCAGTGCGGCTGTATTATACTTTCTGAAAAATTTAAAAACAAATATGGGAAATTTTTTTTGTCATGGGATTTTTAAATGTATAGAAAAATTCACTGCTTCAGAAGCAGCACAATTTTCATATGGGATGTTTTTTGTTTGTTTTGAATTTTCAAAACTGATTTTCATATACATAATGTTTATGTATAATAATGTTTATATATCATAAAATTTTTATAATTAAAAAAATGAGGTTTTTATGTTTTGCAATACCCTTTTTCAAAACTTCCACGATCGGCCACTGTTTGGGACACACTGTGTATGTTAGGAATAAAAGTAAAATAATAAAAATAATGTTTCTTAACGAACATTGATGCGAGACAACAAGTAATATAGGTGATGGTTAGAAGCGAAAAAAAATTCGTCTATTCGTAGAAAAACAACCAAATTTAATTATTTTCGCGACTTAAATTTACTATAAAAAATGAAAACAAAGAATAATAGTCCTTTTTAAGTAAATGACTTTATTAAAAAAAAGTTATTAAAAAAAAGTTATTAAAAAAAAGTTTTTATTATAAAGTATACTTACAGAATTTTTAATAATATTTTTCTTTTTATATATTATATGTGTACATTAGGAAACCAAATTGAATGACATTTCAATTATGCACATCGAGAACGATATATTAGAGAAAATTTAATTTGAAATGAATAACTTTGTAATCATTCAAAAATTAAAAAAAAAAAGTATAAATAAATTAAATAATACAATTATCTTTTTATTTAAATTCAAATTACACTTAAATTATCGATAATTACCTTGGGCCCCTCTCTGCTGAACGCTGATACCCTTATTTTAAAAAAAACTGATTAAAAAAAATGCCATTTAAGGGTATACTAGAATAGTTTACGGTGTACCTAATAATTTTTGAAAAACCTCCTTCAGTGTAACTTATTTTCTATTGAACTTATAACAAAAATGTGGCATGCTTTAAAAATGAGGGTGCTTTAAAAATTAATAAAATTAAATTTATTTACATTATAGAAAATTTCTTATACATATTATTTAAATCTAGATAAAAATATAGGAAACAACTTTCATTCAACTGTTATACAACTGTCTAAAAAAATAATAAATGAGAGAAGTAAGTGAAATCTTTACTTTTCATTTCTACAGTTTAAAATGTTGAATTTGTGAATATGAAAATAAAACATAACAATAAGCATTTATTCATTGGCTCATTAGAACACAATTTTCTAGATTATGTTAATTCAAATTCTTCAGCTCCACGATCTTCTCTATGGTCCGTTCCATACGTATGTATAAATTCCGATTCACCCAGCAATGTAAAAATAAAAAACAATGAATACATTGAAATGCCGAAAATTCCAATTGACCTTCTTGCATTATAGTTTGTTAAAGAAACACCAAACATTAGCAGTGACAAATGAATTAAAAGAAAAACTAAACAGTTTACTCCTAATGAACCTTGACTGAGCTAAAAACAATTAGTTTCATATACAAATATTTAATTTAAAACTCGGTATCCTAAGGCTAATTTCCTCTGCCTTTACAAATATTCGGTAAAAAAAAAATATTTTAATAAAAATTAACAAATTTGATTTCGTGACTGTTTTACTCAAATTCAATTATTAGTAAATTAAGCAATTATATGTACATGGTCTTTGTTCCATCTAATTCATTGTATGCTCGCATAAAGTAGGTGTGTATAGAGAAAAGAAATTTGTTTATAATTTTGAATTTTCCTAATACATGTGAAATAAATCATATTAATTTTTAATAAATTTGAACTAAAACCAAAACAAAAATTTGCATTCCAATAACACAGCCATCATTGTAAAATTAAGAGAATGGGCCAAACATTTCCATAATTTTTCTCCCGTCAGAATCTTAACTTTCAAAAAGTTTATTAAAATATTGTTTTATTTTGGATATTGGAACAAAACTTAAAGCCAATTGTACATTTTAGATTAAACGTTCTGTTGCTCAGGGTTAAAAAATTTATTTTAATATTTCTCTATTATTGGATTTTAATATAACATATATTCATTATTTCCTCGATATTTTCATTTAAATGGCAATGAACTAACTATAAGATATATCGTCTGCTCAGAAATGAAACAATGTGTAATTTCGAGTAATTTGAGTTTAAAGATTTGAAAATTAAAAAACGTAATATTGCAAAATAGTTGTACTTATAAAATCGAGTACGAGGAATCGAATGGTGCTATTATCTAATAATGACGTATAAATATCATACGTTGTTTCATTTCTCAGCAGACGATATTTTTTCAAGTATAATATTCTGAAAAAATTGTTCATTGTTTTTTGTTTTGTTGTTTTTTACAAAATGTTTTAAATATTTGTGATGTTTCATACTTTCATAGACTTGAATTAAAATGTATTTTTTTTTATTTTTGAATTAAATATAAGTTAATGTTATTGTTTTTAGTTTTCTTTCGTATATCAGATATTCCAGGATCCCTGGATTTTCCGAGAAATTGAAAAGTGCCGGGAAATGGAAACTTCTAATTATAACGAATTAGAAAAAAAAAACTTTGGTCAATGTAGGTACATAATTTTTTTGCATTGCATTTTAAATGAAAAACAAAATTTAGGAAACATTTAAGAACAAAGTTAATTGATGAACCCATTGTATGTGCACTGTTTGTGACGTTTTTGAGAGGAATGTAGCCTTATGTACACAATTTCTTTCTAGTTATTTGAGATTTATCGTGAAATCCTTTCATAATAAATTCCAACAAAGTAAAATTTAAAAACTTACAACTATTGAAAGCGTTGGCGATCTAACAGTTTTATATATAAAAAAAATTCCCAAGCCTAAAATCGAGTCTAAAAGAAATTAAAAAACATTTTTTTTATTTAAATTTTATAATTTTAAATATAATATTACTAAATAATGGTCCACCAAAGCTCGCAGCGAGGCCCATTGCCTGATATCCTTGAATTGCCATTCCTATGTTAGCAATTAAGTCACCAATGCTATTTCCCCATGCTAAAACTGTACAAGCTAAAAACGATGGACTCAATCTAGTAATCATACCGATAACTAATAAAATATCAACAACTTCATTAGTTACAAACTTTATTACGCCCATGGATGCTACTACTGAATAAATTGTAAGCAACTACAGAAAATGAAAAATTTATCAAAATACTGAATTTTTATGTTTCATTCAGGGCTGTGGAGTCGGTCTACAAAATTACCGACTCCAACTCCGACTCCGACTCTTCATTTTTTTCTTTGGCGACTCCGACTCCGACTCCGACTCCGACTCCTACTTTGACTACTTTGACTCTCTGTCTGATACCAATATACTATACTTTCTGTACCCGCACCAGCAATTATAAAAAATAGTATTTCCCGAAATTGCCATAAATTTTAATATGAACATAAAATGGTATTTGCCGTAATTTTTCCAGTAAGCCAAAAATCGTGATAATATATTTTTATTGGATTTCTGTGCCAGACACTTGGTTGTTGCTTTGTTAAATTTAATTATAAAAATATAATTATAAAAAAGTTTTATTTAATTTAATAAGTTTTGGTCGAGTATACTAAATTTAATAGTTTTGGAGTCGGAGTCGGAGTCGGCTTTATTTTGTCGACTCCGACTCCGACTCTTAACAAGCAAAAATTACTACCGACTCCGACTCCGACTCCACGACTCCGACTCCGACTCCGCAGCCCTGGTTTCATTATACATATTTTTGTTAATTTTCAACTTACAGAGTGATATTTTGGGATCGTGTCAGTTTTTGTATAATAAAAAATTAAACCTGAAACAGGAAATCCAACAGCAAGCGTACAAGCCCATATGGGTATTCCAAAAAAATCAGTGTCAAAATCTGAAAAAAAAAAAAAAAGATTACTTTTATGTGCATGCGTGTTATTTAAAAATTATCTCTGGACAAATTTTCAATTCATTGCAAAATAAAAAGATATTAGATTTAATAAATGGATAAGTTTTGGATTGTGGCAATTTATATTTCAAAAATATAAATCTCTATTGTTTACTTCTTAAAACAACTAATTATAGCATCATTACATTTACTCACAAATTAAAGACAACATTAGTGGAACTATTTGAATTTGGGCACAATTCAACAGTTTTGACCATCCATTCAAATCCTTATTATAATCAACGATTGGTATTACAAGGCAAAGAAATAATACCACTGGCGTTTTTAAAATTATAATAATTTTTGAAATTTTATTACTTTTATGCCAATCTTCTAAATCAATGGGGTTTATGTTGTTCTTAAATTGCTGAAATAAAAAGTGTTTACTCTCTCCAATACTAATTTGATTAGTTGGAATAGTTCGGTGGCTCTCGTTGGATGATTCCCCAGAACTAGTTTTAGATCTAGATCTAATCGTAACTACACGTTGATTTTGAATATTTTGCAATTTTTTTATGTCTAAGTCTAAAAAAAAGTAATAGAGAAATTATCTCTAAAGTTTGAACATGAATTAAACGTACCGGTTGGTATAAAACTGCGTTTAATTCTCCTTAGTATTACTAAAAATTTAAAAGAATTATAAATTTTCTTAAATAAGCAACAGTAAAAAATTCCCTATTTAAAAGAATGCTTCATATTTAATCAGTATTGACAAATTAATTAACTATTTTCGGACCAAATTTAGTAAAATTTTGTGCAATGTACGTAGAAAAAGTGAAAAAAAAATGGTTTTCCTTCCTGTTGCAAAATCTATTAAAATTTCAAATTTAATAATTATGTTATGAATTAAAAAAAGAGATAAAGTTGTCTGATTTTATTAATCTTGTGTAGAAATAAAAAAAAGTTATGTGAATATGTGCAAGTTGTTCACCCGAAAAAATAAATTCAATAAATATTAAAAATTAAGTAAAACTTTAGTGTTGAAATATTTATACTTTCGCACTAGTTAGGAAAAAAAATCACTTTACTTAACTAAAATTAGAACTAAAATATTAATATTTTCGAAACTCCAGTAGAAAAAAAATCTTTGAAAATAAAAAGTTTTTATTTTTTGGTTAAAAATTACACGAAAATTTAAGTTGATTCATAGTTTTTTTTTTTTTTTTAATATTTTACCATTTTCTTCTCTCCTTAGTAGAAATTGATCAATTGCAATAATAATAAGATAAATTACATAAAGAAATAAAATTACTAAAAATAAAACGAATAAAATAATTAAATAAACTGTGAATTAAGTATATTATAAACATATTACCAAATGATTCAACTAATGTAACTTTTCCATGGGAAACAATTACTAAATCTACAGCACTTGAGGCAAGCAATAAAAAACCGCAATCCCTGATGAACATTGGTCCAACTAATTGAAATGGTGCAACAATGATTATGGAACAAGCAACAACAGAACTTACAAACATTGTTGCACCTTGAAATGAAAAATAAAAAACAAAAAAATTGCTTTGATACTAGAACAGAGGTCACATGTGTTGCTAACATTGTTCTTGTTAAATTGGAATGATATTATGTATCAAATTTTTGTAAATATAAACATAATATTTATGCGTTGCTTATAGCTACCACAGTAAAGTAATTTTTGGAGGAATGTTCCGGAAACCTATTCACAGCTAATTTTATCTGAAAGTAAAAAATCAAATGCAAAAAATATAAAAAAAAAAACAAAAAAAATATTTTTGACAGGAAACGTATCGTAAAAAAATATTATGATAGATAGGAAACGTAATGAAAAGAAACAAAAAAATAAGTGAAGTAATCAAATTTTTCAGATATCAAAAAAAAAAATAAATTCAATTTTCTTAGTTATTTGAAAATATTTTTAAAAAATTCTTTTTACGAAAAATAGATAAAATTAATATCTTCATTTTCAGTAAATTTGCTTAAATATAAATAGAATAATAACATAGAAAAACGGTTTTTACGGTACCATTTCTTCAGATAGGTCAATTAGCTATAAACAACGCATTAGTGTTTTAGTTCCCAATATACCATCGCGCCAGTTCGTAAAGAAATGTCAAGTATTTGTACTGGCATGGGCGTCGATTACTGAACCGGCCTACAAGTTCACTCATAGTTAACATATTTTTGGCACACCGGCTTAAGATATGACTCCGACTTGTTTGTTAGTTTTGAAACTAACTTGAACACCAATAAACAGGAGTTTGTTCCGGCGGCAGTTTTAAGGTCAGCTTAAAAGACCAATTTAAATTACCGGCTTCTGTGTCGGATATTGAACTATGTTCTAAGTCGAAACAAATATTTGACCTTGTAGCCTGTCCAATTCTTGAATGTAAGCGACTAATTACGGTAATCTTTCTCTTCAAACGGTTACTGGTTGTACATAAATGTCAGTTTACGTAAAGCTGACAACAGCGTCAGTTATTTGTGTACAAATAACTACTATAAATTGCTTATTATATGTTGTTAAATCAAAGGAAATTGCTAGGCGTACATAAGCGCCAGTTTACATAAAGCTGACAACAGCGTCAGTTATTTGTGTACACATAACTACTATAGATTGCTTATTATATGTTGGTAAATCAAAGGAAATTGCTAGGCGTACATAAGCGCCAGTTTACGTAAAGCTGACAACAGCGTCAGTTATTTGTGTAATTTACTAAAACAATGTATAAAGTTTTAATAGATACCGAATTTATATTTTCTATTTAAAACATTGTTGTATGTTACTGACATAGCTCAGTGGAAGACTCTACATCACATTGAACACAGCGGTTAAGCAACATCTCGTAGCGATAGTACTTAGATGAGTGGCCGGAAACAAATAAATAAAAAAAAATTAAAAACAAAAAAAGCGTAAAAGAAAACAAAAAAAAGCTAAAAAAAAAACAAAAAAAACATAAAACAAACCAAAAAAATTAAAAAAAACAAAAGAAAAAACAAATCAAAAAAAAAAAAAAAATAAAAAAAAAAATAAAACCAAAAAATCAAAAAAAAATTAAAAAAAAACAAAGAAACTAAAAAAAATATAAAAAAAACCAAAAAAAAACAAAAAACCAAAAAAAATAAAAAAAAAACAAAGAAACAAAAAAAAAATAAAAAAAAACAAAGAAAGAAAAAAAATAGAAAAAAAGAAAAAAAAAACAAAAAAAAAACAAAAAAAATCAAAAAATAAAAAAAAATAAAAAAAACATTTGAGGGGTTTTTACCTGATGGTGCATTTAAGGGTTTTTTAATTCCGACTTACATGTTAATTTCATAACTAACGGCTACGTCAGCTATATTCTTTACCTTAATGCTTGTCGTATACCTAACGTTCAGTCGTAATTTACGGTTACAAATAACCAGCTCGAAGACACTTAATGTATGGGCAATGTCAGTTATTTGTCACCTATATACGATCAATGTCGTACTAAACATATATCCTTGTGGCTGACGTGTTCATATCATAAGTATACTAAGTTAGTTTACAAATGATATTTTTTATTTCCGATGAACTGGACAAATAACTGACTCGTGGTATATTGAGGTTGTGACAAATGATTAATTATTATTGTTTCAAAAATACTTTACAAAGGTTTTTCCAAAGAAATTATAAATCAAGAATGGCCTTTGAATTTTTTGTCCCTTTCTTTTTTCATATATATTTATTTAAAGAAAGAGAAAAAGCTAAGGGGTCAAGTTTTTGTTTGCAATGATGTTCCCAAAAAACAATAAACATCAAATTTTCTAGTAAAAATGAATACAATAGTTTAACATTTGTGAAAATAATAATTTTTTTTCTTGAAGTGAATAATAAATATTCATAATTGCAATTTTATTTTCATTAATCATAGAGTATTTTTTTACTTCATTTATTAATGAAAATAAACTATAAATATAAACAATACAAGATGTTTTTTATAAAGTAAAAAAAAAGAGTCCTTTTTTTAATTCTTACCAAATACAAATATTTTTTTTCTTTATTATAGCTATCAAATCACTAGTAGGTGGGATATCTTTTATATTTAAATAAAAAAAAAATTTGAGCGAAGATTTTATTTTAAAAAGAAGTATTGAATTTAATAGTAAGAAGTTCTTTGTAGGATCTTAATTTTGAGAATCATATTACCGATGAGAAATTCAGAAAAAAAAAGATTGTAAGCAATTTTTTTGTGAAAATGGAAGAAATTGTTTTAATCAAATATGCGTAAAAACATTTATAAAAATTAAACTTACCTAAAACTTTACTTTTTAATATTTAATTGTTTTAATTTTGTACTTATTGTGCATTAGGTATCTTAATTTTTTGAATGTTTAGCTTTTTCGAGAATTATTTTAAATTCCTACCAAGTTTTATAGAATTATTAATTCATTTCAAAATATTGTTTTGATGAGTTTAAATAAATTGAAATTAAAAAAAAATAAAAACTATTACGGCATAATAAAAAAGTGATAATAACATTCCTTTTTTATTTGGTTCACATTTTCTTTAGTTGGTTTACATTTTTTATGCCATCGGAGATTAAACTGGGAACATCATTGCAAACAAAAACTGGGGTCATTTTTTTTATAAGGCCATTCTTGACTTATAATTTCTTTGGGTTTTTCTGACACTATATAGAATTTAGATAAACAAATAAAATAAAAAATAAATTTTAGATATTTACAAATGATAAAAAGGATTTTGTTGTGAAAGTATATGGCTTTGTTTTTTTTTTATCTAAATTTACCAGCTTAGCGCCCCTATGTGTAAATTATTATATTCAATTTGTCTTATTATTTGTTAACTTTTACCGAAAACTTGAGAGAATAACATTGGATCTTCATCTTTATTTAATGTGGCCACAACTGTGAATATATCAGGTGCACCATTACCAAATGCCAACAGTGTATTACCAGCCATATTTTCACTTAAACCGAGTAATTTAGATAAAACTGTTAGTGCTGGACAAAAACTAAAGAAAAAACATAAGAGAAAAATTTGTTTAAATTAAATTTCAAAAGTAAAAAAATTTAACTTACAAAACATCTGCTGTTATGCCCAATATTACGAAAAAATATGTAATCATAATCACAAAAATAATAACATACATTGTTTCTTGCAATCCATTTTGTGGTTGCAAAGTGCAATAAAAAAGATTTATATAATCGATAAAAATTGATTCGCCTTCACAACCTAAATTTTGTATAAAATCACATCTTTCATGAACAGGCAATTGCTGTGCGAGAGAACAATCTGGCTGCATAATGCAAATTATAATTAAAATAGAATTCCTAATTCTTGAACACGAAAATGAAAAATTTTACCATTTTAATGTCAGTAACATAGTTTTCATGGCTCAATGCAAACGGTTCTGTTTGATTTGATGTGTTGAAATTTTCATATAAACCAAATTTGTATGACATATTCCCATTTGATTGATGATATTGTTTCTTTTCTTAATAAGTTATAAGTTTGTTTGGCATATTTAGATTCACAAACTTTAATCAAAGCTATGATGATGTAAAAAAAAATAAATTTTTTGTCAGTGCGTTAATTTATTTACACACAATGAAAATTTTATTTAGGTTCATTTGAAAAAATATCTCGACTTTGCTCCGCAACTTTAATATTCTTTATCATAATTTTTAAGTACATATGTAATTAAGTACATATGTTTTGTTTACATATTAACAAAAATTCATTTCTTTGTCTAATGGTTGATCAAAAGTAGTGACTGCAATCTCGATATTACAGTATTTTCAATGATTTAGCAATATCGATATTAAAAACGAGATCTCGATATTTTCAATATTACAAAAATATTGTACTTAATTTAATTTCCAGGAAAATAAATAATGATAAATTTTTATGAAATACAAATTAGGATTTTTATAAACTTTTAATTAACTTCGATTGTTCTCTGTCTCAGAAAATTCTAGTGATTAATTTTTCAACCTGTCCTCGATATCCGATCTTGATGAAATTTCATACTGATCTTCGGTTCTGAAGATAATACAATATAGTATGTATATACTTAATTTTAAGATACATCAAATATTGTGGCTACCACAGAAACGCGAATTATATATTTCTTTGCAACTATTTGATGCGATAAACAACTTGACTATATCTTTTTATATAGTCTGTAAAACGTCTTCTATTTTTTGTAAAACATCCTTATACTTTAAGATGAAAAACTAGTTTCCTTCGTTTTTATGTCCTATCTGCACTACTTTAAGTAAATTTGATACTATTACAATCCGGAATCACTTACAAATGTTTTTGTTTTTTATATATATACATTACGCAGATGAACAATATATGTATGCTTAAAAAATGTTAATTGATTTTATATCGCAGGATCTTTATGATCATAAATAAAATTAAAGATATTATCTAAATCTGAAATCTGAAATAACCTTAAGCTATTATTTTCATTGAACTACACATCAAATTACATTATAGTGAAACAAAATGAATGATTTTTCGGAAATAATATTCATCCGTAACTAATTATTATTATAAAATTTGAAATTCATTTATTGATAAATTTTTGGAAAAGACGTAAGACGACGCCGTTATTGCACATGACTAACAAACAAAGTATGCAATTTAATTTTAATTTTTTTATTTCTAATTTCAGGAGCACGCAAAAATTATTTTAATTTTTTTTTTAGTTTTTTTTTTGTGATTATATTTATATTATTATTATATTTTATTTCAGCTATCATGATATTACAGAAAACTTACAATATTTACAATCAGAGATTAGAATAACTTAACTATTAACTAACTTGATCATTAATTTATTTTTGTTATGATATTGAATTTATTAAACATGTTTACTTAAGGAATGCTGACTAAAAACCTTAATTTGAGGAACTAAAACCTAATTACTTACTACTAAACTTAAACTACATAACAATTATTATCCTGACTATTATTCTACATATAAGTTTTTAATTAACGGATTATCAGAATTTAAAGTTTTTCTTTTGTCTACGATGACATTTTGGGTTAAAGTTATTAATTAAGGGATACATTGTTCTTATCGTAGTTTTAATTTTATTAGTGGTGGCAGTGAAATGCGTATTGAAAATTAGTTTTTTGTCCAAGTGTACGCCCAGATATTTTGTGGAGTTTTATCAAGGAATACTGTGAACTTCGATCATTAGGTTTGTGGATTGTAAAAAAATAGACTTTCTTTTGTGAGTGAAATATGTGGCATTAGTTTTTGACGGATTTATTTTAATTTTCCATTTGGTAAAGTAAGATGTTAATAAATTTATTGCGTTTTGTAAATTAGGTAAGATAACACTTGGAAGTTTATCCGTCGAATAGATTGCAGTATCATCTGCAAAAACAGATGTTAGGCAATTTGGTAAAGATGGTAAATCAGCAGTGATGATTGAATAAAGTAGAGGCGATATAACTGATCCTTCTAATATTGTTGAATATTGTGCATAAATGTATATAAGTTGTATATCTATAAAATGGATAAATGAATAATTAGAAATTTAGCAGCATTATGTCGATTCCAGGAGCCAAAAAAAACATTAAGTCCACATAAGTATCTAACGATTCTAACTACTGGGTGAAAAACGATTTTAATGAAAATTATAGCATCTGAGAAAACGTCTATTCGAAGACCATTAAAATTATTTTTAATTTCGGAAAATTTTATTTTTTTACAATTTTGACAGACAAAAAAACTATCGCCAATTAAATAATTAGAAAAAAAAAATTCGCATGTATACCATTAATATTTCAAATATTTGATGTAAGTTCAGGAATTTCACTTTCACTAGATTATTCACATAGAATTTATAATTTTTTAATTTTAATAAATATACAGAAATAAAATAAAAATAAAATAAATGCAAATAATAAAAATAAGTAAAAAACGAGTTTTCAAAAACTGAAGACATGCCGCATGAAAAAGTAGAAAATAACTTTTTCTTCACACATAGAGGTGGACTCAGATTTTTTGATTGGGACGTAAGTGATTTGATTCATGAAGAGAAAGAATATTCAAGAGAAATGTCCCAATCAAAAAATCTGAGTCCACCTCTGTGTGTGAAGAAAAAGTTATTTTCTACTTTTTCATGCGGCTTGTCCTCAGTTTTTGAAAACTCGTTTTTTACTTATTTTTATTTTCTGCCTTTTTCAAGTTAACTAAATTGTTATTATGTGCTGAATGGATGTTTGAAAACAATTTTATGACTAATCATATCGATGAAAATTTTTCCGATGATTTTTCCGCTTTTTCGGGTTTTCCATAGAGTTTTCTGCAAAAGCAACTTTATGCAACTCATTTCGCTCTACAACTTTGTCTGAGGTTGCAAAACGCTCAAACGCTTCCTTGGTCGGAAAAACTCCGGAAAAGCGTTTTACATGAATTTTCTTTGATTTTTTCTGCAAGTTTTCACCACTGTCGGAGAGAAAGTAATGATGCCAGTTGATAGGGAATTTGATCCTACATAATTTAGAAAAAATTTTCACCGAAAAATTTTCCGGAAAAGTCGGAAAATTCCGGAAATTTTTTTCGGAAAAATCAGAAAACTTTGCATTTTTCCTAAAACGGATTTATCACTACTCAAATTTGTACCAAATTTTCAAATGATTTTTCCCGATTTTCCGGGTTTTCGATGGAAATTTCCGCTTCAAATTTTGATAGCTTCAATTGTCACGCGACATGAACCTGTGTGCCAAATTTCAGCTCGCTGTGATGACGAAAAGTGGGTCTACGAGAGTGTCGAAAATACTAAAGAAATATACAGACAAATTACTTTCCAAGTTAATAAGAATTGTGTCCTCAAAAAGTAACATATAGTTATAAATTGGTTAGACAAATTTTAACCACATTTTACGACCAAAATATTTTTAAATTTTTTTAGGCCACAATTTTAAATATATTGTTAAATTTTGGTATGGCCCGTTAAAAATTTTTTTTTATATTTTGTTAATAGGTCGTAAAAAGTAAATAAAAAATTGTTTATTTTATATTTTGTAATCAGTTTCTTTTGAAACAAATTAATTAAAGAAAAAATAAGTAAAAAACGAGTTTCCAAAAAAAACTGAGGACAAGCCACATGAAAAAGTAGAAAATAACTTTTTCTTCACACACAGAGGTGCACTCAGATTTTTTGATTGGGACGTAACACGTAAGCGATTTGATTCATGAAGAGAAACAATATTCAAGAGAAATGTCCCAATCAAAAAATCTGAGGCCACCTCTGTGTGTGAAGAAAAAGTTATTTTCTACTTTTTCATGCGGCTTGTCCTCAGTTTTTTTGAAAACTCGTTTTTTACTTATTTTTTATTTTCTGCCTTTTTCACGTTAACTAAATTGTACAAATTTTCATCGATTTTTCATGATTGTTGAAGATTTATTACTAATCATATCGATGAAAATTTTTACGATGATTGCCGCCTTTTCCGGGTTTTCCATCGAGTTTTCCACAAAAGCAACTTTATGCAACTCATTTCGCTCTACAACTTTGTCTCAGGTTGCAAAACGCTTCCTTGGTCGGAAAAACTCCGGAAAAGCGTTTTACATGAATTTTCCTCGATTTTTTCTGCAAGTTTTCACCAAAGTAATAATGCCAGTTGATAATGAACTTAATCCTGCATAATTTAGAAAACTTTTTTAACGGAAAATTTTCCGGAAGTCGGAAATTTCCGGAAAATTTTTTCGGAAAAATCGGAAAACTTTGCATTTTTCCTGAAACGGATTTATCACTAATGAAATTTGTACCAAATTTTCAAATGATTTTTCCCGATTATCCGCGTTTTCCATGGAAATTTCCGGTTCAAATTTTGATAAATTCAATTGTCACGCGACATGTACCTGTGTGCCAAATTTCAGCTCGCTGTGATGACGAAAAGTGGGTCTACGAGAGTGTCGAAAATAGTAAAGAAATATATAAATAAATAAACAGACAAATTCGGGTACGAGTTAATAAGAATTGTGTCCTCAAAAATAAAAATATTTTTCTCGAATGGAATTTTTATATAGGTATATTTTTTTTTTACAATTAACAGATTTTAAATTGGATAAGCTCAAATCTAGAGTACAAGTGAACTAAAAACATGCTTATGTATATTTAATAAATTTTTATATACATTTGTAACGAAACCATATCAAGTTTTTTGCTTAATTTTTTCCAAAAAGTAAAAAATTATTATTTTTGTCATATTCGAAAAACTCTTTACATTTAATACTCACCCCAGTATTTTGAACACTTAACCCCAGTAATTTGAAATTAATCAAACAACAAATAAAATCTAAAACACATAAAAGTTTGAAAATGAAACATTACAGATCATTCTGTTATGACTTTAATAACTTTTTTTTCAATAAATTTTTGTAGAAACAAAAAACTTTCCTCGGCATAATTTTAAATCATGCACCTGTAAAAAATATTAAATTATCAATCATTTTTGTGGCATGAACATTATATTGGATCCTATAAAAGTTGTTAACAAGGGATATTAATGAAAAGATAAAATTTATAGTCATCAATAAGATTTGACTAAAAATTTTACTTTTATATATACAAACAGGTGCATTTATGTCTTTTCTTTATATTATAGTATTATGTGGCCCTGGGTGTAATTATTCAGTGAACTTGTAATCAGCGGCAGCTCGTACATAGGTGCTGCGACACTGCAGCACCCTCAAGAAATTTCAAAAAATTGAACTCATAAAAAAAATGTTTGTTAGCTCTGAATTTTTCTTAGTTTAAAATTATTTTTAAATGAAATTGCTATGCTATGCAATTGTCTCTAAAATTTTAATAAACAACAGTAGCCTACTTTCAGGCTTTTGAAATTTTTAGAAAATACTTTTCAAAAATAGGTGCAGAAATCAATTTAACAGAATTTTTGGAACTGCGAATTTCGCAGTGCAGGGATTTTTATTTTCATGAATAATTTAATACATTTTAATTGCTGTTAAGTTTTTTTCTATGACTTGAATATAAGGAAAAATGCACTGCCACAGAAGCAGTGCGGCTGTATTATACTTTCTGAAAAATTTAAAAACAAATATGGGAAATTTTTTTTGTCATGGGATTTTTAAATGTATAGAAAAATTCACTGCTTCAGAAGCAGCACAATTTTCATATGGGATGTTTTTTGTTTGTTTTGAATTTTCAAAACTGATTTTCATATACATAATGTTTATGTATAATAATGTTTATATATCATAAAATTTTTATAATTAAAAAAATGAGGTTTTTATGTTTTGCAATACCCTTTTTCAAAACTTCCACGATCGGCCACTGTTTGGGACACACTGTGTATGTTAGGAATAAAAGTAAAATAATAAAAATAATGTTTCTTAACGAACATTGATGCGAGACAACAAGTAATATAGGTGATGGTTAGAAGCGAAAAAAAATTCGTCTATTCGTAGAAAAACAACCAAATTTAATTATTTTCGCGACTTAAATTTACTATAAAAAATGAAAACAAAGAATAATAGTCCTTTTTAAGTAAATGACTTTATTAAAAAAAAGTTATTAAAAAAAAGTTATTAAAAAAAAGTTTTTATTATAAAGTATACTTACAGAATTTTTAATAATATTTTTCTTTTTATATATTATATGTGTACATTAGGAAACCAAATTGAATGACATTTCAATTATGCACATCGAGAACGATATATTAGAGAAAATTTAATTTGAAATGAATAACTTTGTAATCATTCAAAAATTAAAAAAAAAAAGTATAAATAAATTAAATAATACAATTATCTTTTTATTTAAATTCAAATTACACTTAAATTATCGATAATTACCTTGGGCCCCTCTCTGCTGAACGCTGATACCCTTATTTTAAAAAAAACTGATTAAAAAAAATGCCATTTAAGGGTATACTAGAATAGTTTACGGTGTACCTAATAATTTTTGAAAAACCTCCTTCAGTGAAACTTATTTTCTATTGAACTTATAACAAAAATGTGGCATGCTTTAAAAATGAGGGTGCTTTAAAAATTAATAAAATTAAATTTATTTACATTATAGAAAATTTCTTATACATATTATTTAAATCTAGATAAAAATATAGGAAACAACTTTCATTCAACTGTTATACAACTGTCTAAAAAAATAATAAATGAGAGAAGTAAGTGAAATCTTTACTTTTCATTTCTACAGTTTAAAATGTTGAATTTGTGAATATGAAAATAAAACATAACAATAAGCATTTATTCATTGGCTCATTAGAACACAATTTTCTAGATTATGTTAATTCAAATTCTTCAGCTCCACGATCTTCTCTATGGTCCGTTCCATACGTATGTATAAATTCCGATTCACCCAGCAATGTAAAAATAAAAAACAATGAATACATTGAAATGCCGAAAATTCCAATTGACCTTCTTGCATTATAGTTTGTTAAACAAACACCAAACATTAGCAGTGACAAATGAATTAAAAGAAAAACTAAACAGTTTACTCCTAATGAACCTTGACTGAGCTAAAAACAATTAGTTTCATATACAAATATTTAATTTAAAACTCGGTATCCTAAGGCTAATTTCCTCTGACTTTACAAATATTCGGTAAAAAAAAAATATTTTAATAAAAATTAACAAATTTGATTTCGTGACTGTTTTACTCAAATTCAATTATTAGTAAATTAAGCAATTATATGTACATGGTCTTTGTTCCATCTAATTCATTGTATGCTCGCATAAAGTAGGTGTGTATAGAGAAAAGAAATTTGTTTATAATTTTGAATTTTCCTAATACATGTGAAATAAATCATATTAATTTTTAATAAATTTGAACTAAAACCAAAACAAAAATTTGCATTCCAATAACACAGCCATCATTGTAAAATTAAGAGAATGGGCCAAACATTTCCATAATTTTTCTCCCGTCAGAATCTTAACTTTCAAAAAGTTTATTAAAATATTGTTTTATTTTGGATATTGGAACAAAACTTAAAGCCAATTGTACATTTTAGATTAAACGTTCTGTTGCTCAGGGTTAAAAAATTTATTTTAATATTTCTCTATTATTGGATTTTAATATAACATATATTCATTATTTCCTCGATATTTTCATTTAAATGGCAATGAACTAACTATAAGATATATCGTCTGCTCAGAAATGAAACAATGTGTAATTTCGAGTAATTTGAGTTTAAAGATTTGAAAATTAAAAAATGTAATATTGCAAAATAGTTGTACTTATAAAATCGAGTACGAGGAATCGAATGGTGCTATTATCTAATAATGACGTATAAATATCATACGTTGTTTCATTTCTCAGCAGACGATATTTTTTCAAGTATAATATTCTGAAAAAATTGTTCATTGTTTTTTGTTTTGTTGTTTTTTACAAAATGTTTTAAATATTTGTGATGTTTCATACTTTCATAGACTTGAATTAAAATGTATTTTTTTTTATTTTTAAATTAAATATAAGTTAATGTTATTGTTTTTAGTTTTCTTTCGTATATCAGATATTCCAGGATCCCTGGATTTTCCGAGAAATTGAAAAGTGCCGGGAAATGGAAACTTCTAATTATAACGAATTAGAAAAAAAAAACTTTGGTCAATGTAGGTACATAATTTTTTTGCATTGCATTTTAAATGAAAAACAAAATTTAGGAAACATTTAAGAACAAAGTTAATTGATGAACCCATTGTATGTGCACTGTTTGTGACGTTTTTGAGAGGAATGTAGCCTTAAGTACACAATTTCTTTCTAGTTATTTGAGATTTATCGTGAAATCCTTTCATAATAAATTCCAACAAAGTAAAATTTAAAAACTTACAACTATTGAAAGCGTTGGCGATCTAACAGTTTTATATATAAAAAAAATTCCCAAGCCTAAAATCGAGTCTAAAAGAAATTAAAAAAAATTTTTTTTATCAAATTTTATGATTTTAAATATAATATTACTAAATAATGGTCCACCAAAGCTCGCAGCGAGGCCCATTGCCTGATATCCTTGAATTGCCATTCCTATGTTAGCAATTAAGTCACCAATGCTATTTCCCCATGCTAAAACTGTACAAGCTAAAAACGATGGACTCAATCTAGTAATCGTACCGATAACTAATAAAATATCAACAACTTCATTAGTTACAAAATTTATTACGCCCATGGATGCTACTACTGAATAAATTGTAAGCAACTACAGAAAATGAAAAATTTATCAAAATACTGAATTCTTATGTTTCATTTTACATATTTTTGTTAATTTTCAACTTACAGAGTGATATTTTGGGATCGTGTCAGCTTTTGTATAATAAAAAATTAAACCTGAAACAGGAAATCCAACAGTAAGCGTACAAGCCCATATGGGTATTCCAAAAAAATCAGTGTCAAAATCTGAAAAAAAAAAAAAAAGATTACTTTTATGTGCATGCGTGTTATTTAAAAATTATCTCTGGACAAATTTTCAATTCATTGCAAAATAAAAAGATATTCGATTTAATAAATGGATAAGTTTTGGATTGTGGCAATTTATATTTCAAAAATATAAATCTCTATTGTTTACTTCTTAAAACAACTAATTATAGCAACATTACATTTACTCACAAATTAAAGACAACATTAGTGGAACTATTTGAATTTGGGCACAATTCAACAGTTTTGACCATCCATTCAAATCCTTATTATAATCAACGATTGGTATTACAAGGTAAAGAAATAATACCACTGGCGTTTTTAAAATTATAATAATTTTTGAAATTTTATTACTTTTATGCCAATCTTCTAAATCAATGGGGTTTATGTTGTTCTTAAATTGCTGAAATAAAAAGTGTTTACTCCCTCCAATACTAATTTGATTAGTTGGAATAGTTCGGTGGCTCTCGTTGGATGATTCCCCAGAACTAGTTTTAGATCTAGATCTAATCGTAACTACACGTTGATTTTGAATATTTTGCAATTTTTTTATGTCTAAGTCTAAAAAAAAGTAATAGAGAAATTATCTCTAAAGTTTGAACATGAATTAAACGTACCGGTTGGTATAAAACTGCGTTTAATTCTCCTCCGTATTACTAAAAATTTAAAAGAATTATAAATTTTCTTAAATAAGCAACAATAAAAAATTCCCTATTTAAAAGAATGCTTCATATTTAATCAGTATTGACAAATTAATTAACTATTTTCGGACCAAATTTAGTAAAATTTTGTGCAATGTACGTAGAAAAAGTGAAAAAAAAAATGGTTTTCCTTCCTGTTGCAAAATCTATTAAAATTTCAAATTTAATAATTATTTTATGAATTAAAAAGAGATTAAGTTGTCTGATTTTATTACTCTTGTATAGAAAAAAAAAAAAAAGTTATGTGAATATATGCAAGTTGTTCACCCGAAAAAATAAATTCAATAAATATTAAAAATTAAGTAAAACTTTAGTGTTGAAATATTTATACTTTCGCACTACTTAGGAAAAAAAATCACTACTTAACTAAAATTAGAACTGAAATATTAATATTTTCGAAACTCCAGTAGAAAAAAAATCTTTGAAAATAAAAAGTGTTTATTTTTTGGTTAAAAATTACACGAAAATTTAAGTTGATTAGTTTTTTTTTTTTTTTTAATTTTTTACCATTTTCTTCTCTCCTTAGTAGAAATTGATCAATTGCAATAATAATAAGATAAATTACATAAAGAAATAAAATTACTAAAAATAAAACGAATAAAATAATTAAATAAACTGTGAATTAAGTATATTATAAACATATTACCAAATGATTCAACTAATGTAACTTTTCCATGGGAAACAATTACTAAATCTACAGCACTTGAGGCAAGCAATAAAAAACCGCAATCCCTGATGAACATTGGTCCAACTAATTGAAATGGTGCAACAATGATTATGGAACAAGCAACAACAGAACTTACAAACATTGTTGCACCTTGAAATGAAAAATAAAAAACAAAAAAAATGCTTTGATACTAGAACAGAGGTCACATGTGTTGCTAACATTGATTTTGTTAAATTGGAATGATATTATGTATCAAATTTTTGTAAATATAAACATAATATTTATGCGTTGTTTATGCCTTGAGCACAGCTAATACCACAAAGCAATTTTGAGCTACCGTAAAAACCGAGTTTCTACGTTATTTCTTATTTATTTTAAATAAAAATTATGAAAAACGAAAGATATTAGTGCTTCACCCTTAAAAAAATTTAAAAATTTCAAATTCTGAATTTCAAATTCTGAATTTCAAATTCCTAATGTATTTTGTTAGTGTATAATTTCAAATTTTTTTTTGTTGTTGTGAATTTCAAATACACGCCTCAGAGCGTGTATTTGAAATTCACAACAACAAAAAAAAAATTTTAAATTCAAGTTCTGTCATTCTAATTGTCAAATCAAAAAAAAAACATGCCAGATGAAAAAAATTCCGCAAATTTCCTGAGATTTTTCTTATACAATAATTTTTTGTTCATAATTTTTCCCCGATATAATAAAAATTCTATAAATTTCGGGAAAGAAAATCCTACTCTGGCAGCTTTCTTATTAATATTTGAAATTTATGAAAAAAAGTGAAAAAAAGTGTTCACCCGAAAACTTTTTTTTGACATTAAATTACACTAACAAAATACATTAGGAATTTGAAATTCAGAATTTGAAAATTTATAATTTTTTTAAGGGTGAAGCACTATTAATTTTATTGATTTTTTGTAAAAAGAATTTCTTAAAATTATTTCATAATGAATTAGAAAACTGAATTTATTTTTTTTTGCTCCAGAAAGAATTGACTACGTCACAAAATAATTTTTTTGTTTCTTTTTCACAGCGTTTCTTTTGCATCGAAATTTGGTTTTGCTGCATTTTTCTGTCACAATCATATTATAAAAAAAACAAAAGCAGTTGTCTGCAGTTGATTTTTTTGCTTTCAGGTAAAATTACTGTGAACACGTTTCCGGAACATTCCTTCAAAAATTACTTTGCGGTATTAGCTGTGCTCAAGGCATTATAGCTACCACAGTAATTTTTGGAGGAATGTTCCGGAAACCTATTCACAGCTAATTTTATCTGAAAGTAAAAAATCAAATGCAAAAAATATAAAAAAAAAAACATAAAAAATATTTTTGACAGGAAAGGTATCGTAAAAAAATATTATGATAGATAGGAAACGTAATGAAAAGAAACAAAAAAATAATTTTGTGAAGTAATGAAATTTTTCAGATATCAAAAAAAAATAAATTCAATTTTCTTAGTTATTTGAAAATATTTTTAAAAAATTCTTTTTACGAAAAATAGATTAAATTAATATCTTCATTTTCAGTAAATTTGCTTAAATATAAATAGAATAATAACATAGAAAAACGGTTTTTACGGTACCATTTTTTCAGATAGGTCAATTAGCTAAAAACAACGCATTAGTGTTTCAGTTCCCAATATACCATCGCGCCAGTTCGTAAAGAAATGTCAAGTATTTGTACTGGCATGGGCGTCGATTACTGAACCGGCCTACAAGTTCACTCATAGTTAACATATTTTTGGCACACCGGCTTAAGATATGACTCCGACTTGTTTGTTAGTTTTGAAACTAACTTGAACACCAATAAACAGGAGTTTGTTCCGGCCGCCAGTTTTAAGGTCAGCTTAAAAGAGTATATGGCTTTGTTTTTTTTTTTTGACCTAATTTACCAGCTTAGCGCCCCTATGTGTAAATTATTATATTCAATTTGTCATATTATTTGTTAAATTTTACCAAAAACTTGAGAGAATAACATTGGATCTTCATCTTTATTTAATGTGGCCACAACTGTGAATATATCTGGTGCACCATTACCAAATGCCAACAGTGTATTACCAGCCATATTTTCACTTAAACCGAGTAATTTAGATAAAACTGTTAGTGCTGGACAAAAACTAAAGAAAAAACATAAGAGAAAAATTTGTTTAAATTGAATTTCAAAAGTAAAAAAATTTAACTTACAAAACATCTGCTGTTATGCCCAATATTACGAAAAAATATGTAATCATAATCACAAAAATAATAACATACATTGTTTCTTGAAATCCATTTTGTGGTTGGAAAGTGCAATAAAAAAGATTTATATAATCGATAAAAATTGATTCGCTTTCACAACCTAAATTTTGTATAAAATCACATCTTTCATGAACAGGCAATTGCTGTGCGAGAGAACAATCTGGCTGCATAATGCAAATTATAATTAAAATAGAATTCCTAATTCTTGAACAAGAAAATGAAAAATTTTACCATTTTAATGTCAGTAACATAGTTTTCATGGCTCAATGCAAACGGTTCTGTTTGATTTGATGTGTTGAAATTTTCATATAAACCAAATTTGTATGACATATTCCCATTTAATTAATGATATTGCTTCTTTTCTTAATAAGTTATAAGTTTGTTTGACATATTTAGATTCACAAACTTTAATCAAAGCTATGATGATGTAAAAAAAAAATAAATTTTTTGTCAGTGCGTTAATTTATTTACACACAATGAAAATTTTATTTAGGTTCATTGAAAAAATATCTCGACTTTGCTCCGCAACTTTAATATTCTTTATCATAATTTTTAAGTACATATGTAATTAAGTACATATCGACGCGTCCAATTTATAAGTTGGTAACTTGAAAAAGTAAGTTTTGAGATAAACGCATTTTAAACAAAAAGTGTGATAAAAACTTTAATATTGGTTTTAATTGTCTGAATTTTTGCCATAAGATAAAGTTTTTTTATTTATTCATAAGAATATTAAAGGTTTTTAATTTAGATACTTTAGAAATTGAAATTTTAATTTTTCAACTTTTAGTGGTACACAAATCTTTTACTGCCAGATTTGTAAGTTGACTTACCAACTTTTTTTTTTCTTTTTTTTTTTTTATTTTAATTTATGTCGAGTTACTCACTTATTGCAGTACCTGTAGTTAAAATAAAGAACTTGGTAAAAGTTGGTAAGTCAGACTTACAACCTATGTTTCCACTAAAAAAAGGAGGAATAATATTGATATCTCTAGTTAGTTTCACAAAAATTATAATAAAAATATTTTAAATAACTTCGTAAATACAGATACCAACTTTTGAAGTGAATTTTGTTCATGCAAAAAGTTTGTAACTTAAGGTACCAATTTATTTATTGGAGAAAATTTATAAAAGGTAAAAATTTAGAAGTTGTTATGGTTTATTTAAGGGCCAGTTTTTAAGATAGAGATAAGAGAATTTGCATGGATATGGAATCACATGCGCTGAATTCAAATATGATTGTCCCGTATAAAGTTGATAAATCGACTTATCAACTTATAAATTGGACGCGTCGATATGTTTTGTTTACATATTAACAAAAATTCATTTCTTTGTCTAATGGTTGATCAAAAGTAGTGACTGCAATCTCGATATTACAGTATTTTCAATGATTTAGCAATATCGATATTAAAAACGAGATCTCGATATTTTCAATATTACAAAAATATTGTACTTAATTTAATTTCCAGGAAAATAAATAATGATAAATTTTTATGAAATACAAATTAGGATTTTTATAAACTTTTAATTAACTTCGATTGTTGTCTGTCTCAAAAAATTCTAGTGATTAATTTTAAATTATTAAAACGTTTTTATTAGTTCACTTTGTTGTCCGGTACAAATTTTGGAATCAATTTTCAGACACTTCTAGATGAGATAGAGGCTTGAAAATTGGAGCATAGGTCAGAAATGGATGACAATGCAACATAATCTAAAAATTTTTGTGGTTCCAAGGTTCCATCCATGGTTCCACTGATTCCGCAATCACGGCTCTGGACCGATTTGGCAGAAATTTTGAACTTAAGTAGCATTGTGATCCTAGATGGTTATAGAATATTAGAAATTTTGATCCGAGGCCCCGACGGGGGGGCTACCTTAGAAGCCGGTTTTGGAACTTACGTATATTCCGATAAAATGTTGTAGCGTTGGATCCTAAAAGCCTATTTAAAAAACTGGATGTTGAAAGGCCCTCAACTGTTACGCCAGGGCTAAATTAGGGGCTATACAACAAATTTCGAAATTTTGAAAATAAGGGGATAAATTTCGAAATTTATATTTTTATGGCTAAATTCGATTCAAATAAGATTAAAGGTCAATTCACACATATCAGTCACGTCAAGTCACCATCACGTCACCGGCACGTTATTTCAGTCAAAAAAAATATCGTTCCTTATAATTTAAATGTACTGTCTACACCCAGCCGGCGCCGTCACGTCAACGAACCATCAGTCGCCCCACCATCAACGAGCCGTCAAAATTAAATTACTTTCTGACGATATTTTTTTTTTTTGACTGACGGCAAAAATAATATATAACAAGATTTGAAACTAAAAAAAAAAAATGTGCTGCTTATTCTATCCAAAACAACAACAAAAAACATTAAAATCTTGAATACGTCCAGCCCGAGTAAAAGTTTTTATTTTTAATTTTGTATCTAAAAAACGATGTCGGAACGGTGACGTGACTGAAGTGTGTAGACACAGTCCAAGATTTTGACGGATACTTGACGGTGACGGAACGGTGACGGAACTTTGACGTGACTGATATGTGTGAATCAACCTTTAAGGTTGATTCACACATATCAGTCACGTCAAAGTTCCGTCTGCGTTCCGTCTGCGTTCCGTCATCGTCAAGTATCCGTCAATATCTTGACCTGTGTCTACACACTTCAGTCACGTCACCGTTCCGTCCCGTTTTTTTAGATACAAAATAAAAAATAAAAACTTTGTTTTGTTTGCTTTGCTTTCAATTTCAAAAATGCCGTCAGTCAAAAAAAAAAATATCGTCGGAAAGTAATTTAATTTTGACGGCTCGTTGACGGTGGGATGACTGATGGTTCGGTGACGTGACGGCGCCGGATGGGTGTAGAGTGTAGACAGTTCCTTTAAATTACATGGAACGATATTTTTTTTGACTGAAATGACGTGACGGTGACTTGACGTGACTGATATGTGTGAATTGACCTTAAAAAGGAAAAAATAAATAAATAAATAAAAAAATAATTTTAAAAACAACGTTTTTATAACGGAATAAAATAACTAAAAAGTAAAAAATATAATCAGATAATAATTGAGAACTTCATACGATTTCCCTGAAAATTAATTCTTCCGAAAAACGTGGGGCGCCTAAAATTGAACATCAATATCGTTTATCACACGCGCCCAACGTTTTTCGTGAGAATTAATTTTCAGGGAAATCGGTATGAAGTTATCAATTATTATCTGATTATATTTTTTACTTTTTAGTTATTTTATTCCGTTATAAAAACGTTGTTTTTAATTTTTTTTTTTATTGAAGTTTAACTTCTTTAGCGAGGTATTGTTAAAAATTTTTGATCAAAATAGGGGAAAAAAGAAGACAGAATATAGTATGTGCTGCGTCACGATAAATAAAAGCCACAACGCTGCAAAAGAGGGGTAATAACCACAGAATGTAGTATGTTAAAAAGTAAAACAAATATAAAAGCAGGGAAATATAAGACGTTGTAGCATGTAGCATGTATTTACGAAAATAAAATAGCGATACTACACACACATAACAAAATACTAACGATGGTGGAAAGCAAAAAACAAAAAAAAAAACCATATAGATAGAATTAAAAAAATGTACAATAACAGAATTAAAGATCAACTGATTTTGTTGTTAATATTTATTTAGTTTATTTCCTTTTCGAATTAGTGAAATTCTATCATATGAAACAGAAACGCTGTTTGTCTGTTTGTCTATTCCGAATAGGTACCTAAACCGCTCAGCCGATCGTTTTCAAACTTACACTATTTCTTTGTCTCAGATCGAGGGTCGTTATAGGCTATTTTCAAATTTGATTGGCCTCCTACCTAGCGACCTCCCCTGAGGGCCCACTTCAAAAGTTCGTCCGATTTCATTCAAATTTGGTATGTAAAGAGAGGAACTGATTACACCCAAATTTCGTAACAAAAAATTTATTTCCGATTTCATTCAAATTTGGTACGTAAAAAGAGGAAATGATTACACACAAATTTCGTAACAAAGAATTTCATTCAAATTTGGTAAATAAAAAGAGGAAACGATTAAACACGTAAATTTCGTAACAAAAAATTGATTGATCCTACCCAGCGACCACCACGGGGGCGGACTAGGGAATGCATTTTTTTAATAAAAATTTAATTCCGGATTTTTGGAATTATCTTGAAATGAAATCCGGATTTCGGTTTATTCCGGAATTTCATATAAAAATTAAAATATATTAAAAAATTAAATTAAATTATTCTTTAACATAAATATTAGTTTATTTAGTTCAAAACATTATAACAAATTAAATTATGAAATATTTTTTATTAAAATAAAATTTTATACTTTTCAATAAACCGAAAGTGAATAAACTGAATGGAAAAATAAAAATTTGAAACACAAAGTATCTAATGTTTTAACATTGAGTTTTAACCGAATTTTTATTGAAAATGTTCCTGCAGCATTGTTAATAAGTTATATTAGAGATTTTCCAAAAGTGTTCCTCGGGGGGCTTTAATTTCACTTCGAATTCCAAATAAATCACTGAACTCCAACTTATTTTGTTAATGTTGATTAATGTGAAAAAAAGTTTTACGTATTTGCAGACTTGCGATAGCTACTTAGATTTCAATTTTTGTGAATTTTAATGCTTTATGCCTATATAATAAAAAAAAAAATAAACAATTGGTCAAAGTTCCACCAAATTCGAAAAATTCGGAATTTAGCATTTTGAATTCCGAATTTTTTGAAATTCGAAAACAGGCGCATTTCCTGATTTCCGGGATCCAAAAAACCGGTTTTGCATTCCCTAGGGCGGACTTCTAAAGTTCGTGTGATTTTATTCAAATTTGGTAAATAAAAAGAGGAAACGATTAAACACATAAATTTTGTAACAAAATATTGATTGATCCTACCCAGCGACTTCTAAAGTTCGTCCGATTTCATTCAAATTTGGTACGTAAAAAAGAATAAATGATTACACACAAATTTCGTAAGAAAAAATTTAGCCCCCTCTTCCACTTACAAAAGTAAATTAGTCAGAGTCCGTAGCCAAATAAATATTTGCAAGTAAATAAAGAAGTTAAACTTCTTTCGTGAGCTTATGAGGATGAGGCTCACACATATTTTTTTTTATTTATTTTTCAACCTGTCCTCGATATCCGATCTTGATGAAATTTCATACTCATCTTCGGTTCTGAAGATAATACAATATAATATATACTTAATTTTAAGATACATCAAATATTGTGGCTACCACAGAAACGCGAATTATATATTTCTTTGCAACTATTTGATGTGATAAACAACTTGACTATATCTTTTTATATAGTCTGTAAAACGTCTTCTATTTTTTGTAAAACATCCTGATACTTTAAGATGAAAAACTAGTTTCCTTCGTTTGTATGTCCACTACTTTAAGTAAATTTGATACTATTACAATCCGGAATCACTTACAAATGTTTTTGTTTTTTATATATACATTACGCATGAACAATATATGTATGCTTAAAAAATGTTAATTGATTTTATATCGCAGGATCTTCAACAACTAAATAACTATTTTGTATCTTTATGATCATAAATAAAATTAAAGATATTATCTAAATCTGAAATCTGAAATAACCTTAAGCTATTATTTTCATTGAACTACACATCAAATTACATTATAGTGAAACAAAATGAATGATTTTTCGGAAATAATATTCATCCGTAACTAATTATTATTATAAAATTTGAAATTCATTTATTGATAAATTTTTGGAAAAGACGTAAGACGACGCCGTTATTGCACATGACTAACAAATAAAGTATGCAATTTAATTTTAATTTTTTTATTTCTAATTTCAGAAGCAAGCAAAAATTATTTTAATTTTTTTTTTATTTTTTTTTTTTGTGATTATATTTATATTATTATATATTATATTTCAGCTATCATGATATTACAGAAAAATTACAATATTTACAATCAGAGATTAGAATAACTTAACTATTCTTTACAACTTGATCATTAATTTTTTTTTTTTATGATATTGAATTTATTAAACATGTTTACTTAAGGAATGCTGACTAAAAACCTTAATTTGAGGAACTAAAACCTAATTACTTACTACTAAACTTAAACTACATAACAATTATTATCCTGACTATTATTCTACATATAAGTTTTTAATTAACGGATTATCAGAATTTAAAGTTTTTCTTTTGAACTTTTCTACGATGACATTAATTTTTTGGGTTAAAGTTTTGGTTTTTGCTTTGTGATGTAATTTGAGAGTTGAATAGTGCCACGGTAAATTTAGCATCATCTTTAATATTTTATTTTGATTAATTTGTAGATTTTTTATATAGATTTGTGCACATTTGTGCCATACTGGAGCACCGTATAGTATGAACGATTGGAAAATTACTTTGTAAATCACAATTTTATTTTTATCATTCAGTTCCGAATATCTATTAATTAAGGGATACAGTGTTCTTATCGTAGTTTTAATTTTATTAGTGGTGGCAGTGAAATGCGTATTGAAAATTAGTTTTTTGTCCAAGTGTACGTCCAGATATTTTGTGGAGTTTGACCAAGGAATACTGTGACCTACGATCATTAGGTTTGTGGATTGTAAAAAAATATACTTTCTTTTGCGAGTGAAATATGTGGCATTAGTTTTTGACGGATTTATTTTAATTTTCCATTTGGTAAAGTAAGATGTTAATAAATTTATTGCGTTTTGTAAATTAGGTAAGATAACACTTGGAAGTTTATCCGTCGAATAGATTGCAGTATCATCTGCAAAAACAGATGTTAGGCAATTTGGTAAAGATGGTAAATCAGCAGTGAAGATTGCATAAAGTAGAGGCGATATAACTGATCCTTCTAATATTGTTGAATATTGTGCATAAATGTATATAAGTTGTATATCTATAAAATGGATAAATGAATAATTAGAAATTTAGCAGCATTATGTCGATTCCAGGAGCCAAAAAAAACATTAAGTCCGCATAAGTATCTAACGATTCTAACTACTGGGTGAAAAACGATTTTGATGAAAATTATAGTATCTGAGAAAACGTCTATTCGAAGACCATTAAAATTATTTTTAATTTCCGAAAATTTTATTTTTTTACAATTTTGACAGACAAAAAAACTATCGCCAATTAAATAATTAGAAAAAAAAAAAATTCGCATGTATACCATTAATATTTCAAATATTTGATGTAAGTTCAGGAATTTCACTTTCACTAGATTATTCACATAGAATTTATAATTTTTTAATTTTAATAAATATACAGAAATAAAATAAAAATAAAATAAATGCAAATAATAAAAGTAACATATAGTTAATGTTTTATAAAATTGGTTAGACAAATTTTAACCACATTTTACGACCAAAATATTTTTAAATTTTTTTAGGCCACAATTTTAAATATATTGTTAAATTTTCGTAAGAAACATATGGCACGTTAAAAATTTTTTTTTATATTTTTTTAATAGGTCGTAAAAAATAAGTAAAAAAATTTTTTATTTTATATTTTGTAATCAGTTTCTTTTGAAACAAATTAATTAAAGAAAAAATAAGTAAAAAACGAGTTTTCAAAAAAACTGAGGACAAGCCGCATGAAAAAGTAGAAAATAACTTTTTCTTCACACACAGAGGTGCACTCAGATTTTTTGATTGGAACGTAACACGTAAGCGATTTGATTCATGAAGAAAAACAATATTCAAGAGAAATGTCCCAATCGAAAAATCTGAGTCCACCTCTGTGTGTGAAGAAAAAGTTATTTTCTACTTTTTCATGCGGTTTTCTTGAAAACTCGTTTTTTACTTATTTTATATTTTCTGCCTTTTTCACGTTAACTAAATTGTTATTACAAATTTTCATCGATTTTTCATCATTGTTGAAGATTTATCACTAATCATATCGATGAAAATTTTTACGAAGATTTTCCCCCTTTTCCGGGTTTTCCATCGAGTTTTCCACAAAAACAATTTTATGCAACTTATTTCGCTCTACAACTTTGTCTCAGGTTGCAAAAGGCTTCCTTGGTCGGAAAAACTCCGGAAAAGCGTTTTACATGAATTTTCCTCGATTTTTTCTGCAAGTTTTCACCAAAGTAATGATGCCAGTTGATAATGAACTTAATCCTGCATAATTTAGAAAACTTTTTTAACGGAAAATTTTCCGGAAAAGTCGGAAAATTCCGGAAAATTTTTTCGGAAAAATCGGAAAACTTTGCATTTTTCCTGAAACGGATTTATCACTAATGAAATTTGTACCAAATTTTCAAATGATTTTTCCCGATTATCCGCGTTTTCCATGGAAATTTCCGGTTCAAATTTTGATAAATTCAATTGTCACGCGACATGAACCTGTGTGCCAAATTTCAGCTCGCTGTGATGACGAAAAGTGGGTCTACGAGAGTGTCGAAAATAGTAAAGAAATATATAAATAAATAAACAGACAAATTCGGGTACGAGTTAATAAGAATTGTGTCCTCAAAAATAAAAATATTTTTCTCGAATGGAATTTTTATATAGGTATATTTTTTTTTACAATTAACAGATTTTAAATTGGATAAGCTCAAATCTAGAGTACATGTAAAAACAGAGCTGACTTAATTTAAGTATTTTTGTACTGATAGCAATGTGCAGTACCAATATACTGGTACTGCAAAAATACTGCAATATTTTTCTAGAATGTACTAATACTTAAAAAAATTTCAGTACCACTATACTGGTACTGTAAAAATACTGCAATAGAATGTACTGATACTTAAAAAAATGTCAGTACCAGTATACTGGTACTGTAAAAATACTGCAATATTTTTTCACAATATACTGGTACTGCAAAAAAATACAGTACCTACCAGTATATTGAACTGTACAAAAATTACTAAAATTGTTTGTCACAATATGAGATGAACTACTCAATTTCTGTGTAATGCAATCAATATTAAACAAATGTTCGAGTATTCAAGGAATATTGACGAAAACTTTAATGAACTTGTGCTTCTAAAAGTTAATTGTAATTTGTGTGAAACTCTATGTAGAGAATAAAAAAGTACTAGAAATTTAATATGCGACAAAAACTTACTTACAATTCTGTTAAAATTTACTTTAGGAACACATTTATTAAATTTTAACCAAACTATAAAATAAATATGTAGGTAAGTTAATACAATATTCCTTGAATACTCGAACATTTGTTTAATATTGATTGTATTATACAGAAATTGAGTTCATCACATATTGGGTTTCTGCACTCGATTCGACTCGGATTTGGACTCGACGAGTATTAGGAAGTTACTCGGACTCGACGAGTATTAGGAAGTTACTCGGACTCGGTACTCGACTCTGATAATCCAGAGTCCAAGTTTTTATATTTTTTTTTGAAAATTTGTCTCAAAGAATGATTAAAACTTGGTTTAATTTTGAAAAACGCAGCTGAATCCGAAGAATTTTTACTTTTTAGAAACAAGAATTTTTGATTTTTAGAAATACTGGAAAACTAAAAAGTAATATTAATATGTATACAACCCACGTTCCTCTCTAAAATCAACTTCAACTTCAAACGAAATAAATGTTGCAATAAATAGTGGTTTTTGTACTAAAATCGGATCATCTATATATCTTTAACATTTCTGAAACATTTCTACATTAAGACCGAAAAAATAATTAATAAAGTAAAATCTAACTATCCAAATAATTAATCTACTAGGTTTTATTTGTTATTAAAGTTAATTTTTAATAATAAATGAATACAATAAATTGGACTACATTTCCTTTTAATTTATTTTTATTTTAATATATTGGATTTCAATAACAATTCTTATTGCTCTTTCTAAAAAAAATAAATTACTAAAATTTGTTAAAATTATAGAATTATTTATTATATAACAAGAGTTTTGCCTGAGATTTTTGGTTCTTGACGTTGTGGTTCTAGGCGTTGTAATAGAATAAATAACTCAAATTTTTAGTAATTTTTTTGTTGATATGGACAATGGACTCGACTCTGAGTCGACGAGTTTGCAAAATTTGGGACTCGGACTCGCCGAGTCCTGAAAACCCGAGTTTTCAGAAACCCTAATCACATATTGTGACAAACAATTTTAGAAATTTTTGTACAGTTCAATATACTGGTAGGTACTGTATTTTTTTTTGCAGTACCAGTATATTGTGAGAAAATATTGCAGTATTTTTACAGTATCAGTATACTGGTACTGAAATTTTTTTAAGTATCAGTACCTTCTAGAAAAATATTGCAGTATTTTTATAGTACCAGTATACTGGTACTGAAATTTTTTTAAGTATCAGTACATTCTAGAAAAATATTGCAGTATTTTTGCAATACCAGTATACTGGTACTGAAATTTTTTTAAGTATCAGTACATTCTAGAAAAATATTGCAGTATTTTTGCAGTACCAGTATATTAGTACTTGTATTGCCAAATACTTAAATTTAGTCAACTCTGATATTTAATAAATTTTTATATAAATTTGTAACGAAACCATATCAAGTTTTTTGCTTCATTTTTTCCAAAAAGTAAAAAATTATTATTTTTGTCATACTCGAAAAAATCTTTAAATTTAATACTCACCCCAGTATTTTGAACACTTAACCCCAGTAATTTGAAATTAATCAAACAACAAATAAAATCTAAAACACATAAAAGTTTGAAAATGAAACATTACAGATCATTCTGTTATGACTTTAATAACTTTGTTTTCAATAAATTTTTGTAGAAACAAAAAACTTTCCTCGGCTCCTCCTTTTTTTTCCTAGAAATTTATCTCATGCACCTGTAAAAAATATTAAATTATCAATCATTTTTGTGGCATGAACATTATATTTGATCCTATAAAAGTTGTTAACAAGGGATATTAATGAAAAGATAAAATTTATAGTCATCAATAAGATTTTACTAAAAATTTTACTTTTATATATACAAACAGGTGCATTTATGTCTTTTCTTTGTATTACAGTATTATGTGGCCCTCAGTGGTTAATATCCTTTGTATTGAAAATTTATGTTATTTGTAATTTTTATATAAATAGGAATATTAAAATTTGTAGAGCAGGGAAGTTATATAAAATTTTTATAAACATAAAAATTTAAATGTATAATTATGTAATATTTAATACATAAAGGATAATTATTTATAAAATTAGCTAAAATGATAATAAATTAAATTTATTGATTTAGATTTATTTGGTTTAAACAGAAATCTACTATTAATAGAAGTCCGCCGTCATGTTGTAGTGGTATTGCCATTAATCTATATTGAATTTTCGATAGTGGGTTCAGTTCCCACATCAGACTGGAATTTCTATCAATTTTTCAATTTGTTCACTTCAATTAAGTGTTTGTGTTGTTATTTTTGTTTATTGGAATTGTTTTTTTTTTTTTTAATAATTTTTTTTAAAACAAAAAAAGTACTTTTATCAATACTTCAACATTAATTTCAAAATTTAGTTATTTTTATTATTAATCTACTTTCGAAATCACTTTTTTTGATAAAATAACTTTGGAACTTGAAGTCCATCTCATTTTCAATCGTTAAAGAAATAAAAAATTTAAATTATTGTACCGGCAGTATATGAATGTATATCACATGTATTATTTTTGAATTCTTAATATTTTAATAGGACTATTAAAATAATAACATTAAATTTGTAACAAAATTAAAAGGGATCATATACCTACATTAAATCCATGTATAGTTTTAATTTCATTATGCGTACGCTTTCTTACAAAAAAAATTAGAACTTTCTTTTTTTTTATTTTAAAATATAATTTATATAACTTTCTCACTTCATTTTCTTTATCTATATTATATTATTCCAGGCACATATCATTTTAACGTTGAAAATATCTTAAAACTATTTACAACAATAACTTTATTATTCTATATAATACATACTATATATAGTAGATTATTGTATATGTAAACTAAATTTGTTATTAATTAAGAGTTCTGTGTACACAAAAATACATTGACACGAGTCAATACTTATATCACGAGACCGAAGGTCGAGTGATATAAATTGACAAGTGTCAATGTATTTTTGTGTAAATACAGAACGAGTTGTATAACAAATTTTGTTTACATATCCAATATACTGTTTTAATGCGTAGGGGAGAGGTAGTTGCAAAGAGAGAATATTTTTTCTTCTCATTTTTTCTCATTTTTTTTTTTGTATTTGGCTGTATTGAAATATTGTGAGAGATATTATGTTTGTTTAGGTATTACGTAATATGCAATACGAAACATCTAAATGATTTCATTATTTACGCTGATGCATCTAAATTTTTTCATTATATACGCTGATGCATCTAAATTTTTTCATTATTTACGCAGATGCATCTAAATGATTGCATGTGTATTGACGCATATAATACTCCATTTAGTGATCTAAATTCTATAGCAACTAAATAGAACATAACGATCCCCAACGCATTAATAGTAGATTATTGAATATGTAAACTAAATTTGTTATTAATTAAGAGTTCTGTGTACACAAAAATACATTGACACGAGTCAATACTTATATCACGAGACCGAAGGTCGAGTGATATAAATTAACAAGTGTCAATGTATTTTTGTGTAAATACAGAACGAGTTGTATAACAAATTTTGTTTACATATCCAATATACTGTTTTAATGCGTAGGGGACAGGTAGTTGCAAAGAGAGAATATTTTTTCTTCTCATTTTTTCTCATTTTTTTTTTGTATTTGGTTGTATTGAAATATTGTGAGAGATATTATGTTTGTTTAGGTATTACGTAATATTCAAAACGAAACATCTAAATGATTTCATTATTTACGTTGATGCATCTAAATTTTTTCATTATATACGCTGATGCATTTAAATTTTTTCATTATTTACGCAGATGCATCTAAATGATTGCATGTGTATTGACGCATATAATACTCCATTTAGTGATCTAAATTCTATAGCACTAAATACAACATAACGATCCCCAACGCATTAAAATATATTATAATGTTACATTGAGATAGACACCGAAATTATTTTCTAAATTTGATACCATTTAGAATAAAATTTTTTAATTCATTAAAGAAAGGACCAAATAGTTCATTAATTTGATATCTATATTTGCTTAAGTGAAAATAGTTAAAAGAGGAATTTGCTACGAAATATTACACTTAGAACTTAATGAAAGTATTGAGTTAAAGAATATAGAATATGCCGGTAAGGGATTTTTCTGAATGAAAACTGAACTAAAAATATAGTTGTTCATATTTTTTTTTTGGAAAAAAACCATATAAATTTTACGAATAGATCACATTAAGAGATATCACACATAATATTAGAAAAACATGTTCTTGAAAAAATAAAATTTAATTTACGTTTTGACATAACGTACATTCTCTTGAATTTGAAACATTTAATTTATATAAATAAAAATAACAATAAATACAAATTTTGCTTTCGCAAAAAAACACCTGTGCTGCAATTTATAAATTTCTTAAATCACAATTTCCTAAGTTGCAAATTTTATTAGTTGTATACACATTTCTAAAAATGTCATTGCCAGCAAAAAAATTTATGTATACATAACATATAACTTTAAATAATGAATTCAATTTTAATAAAACATATACATAGATATAATACATTTTGTAAATTAAAATTATGTCAAAAGGTAGACGTTTCGAATTTTATGAATCAGGTGTTACATAAATTAGACTTTTTAGAGAAGATAAATACAACGTTAGAGTGAATTTCATGTATAAAAATAAATCATTTTGTTGAAAAAGTATAATTTTTATATTTACAAATAACGAAAATTTTGATCTAAATTAAAAACATGTTTTATTTCCTATTATATCATGTTCAAACATCAAAATTTAAACTATAAAATTTTATAGTTTAAGCAAACCGTTCAAACATAAAATAAAATTAAACTAGTGTTATTTTGTCAACTAAAATTTTTTTTGTTATTATTTAAATTTTTTATTATGATTTTTTTGTATGAGTAGAAATTTTTTTTTATTTTTTCACCACATATTTTATTTTGCCCGACTTTATCTACATAAATTATGCTACGAATTATTACATATAATTGATTTCACTTTTGCTTACTGCTTTCATTTTCTAGTTTTAATAAGTAGTTTTAGCTTAAACTGGTGTAACTAACTACAGAAATTTTGTATGCCAGAAACCAAAACTACACTAGTTTAAGCTTAAACTATATAATTTTGGGCCTGTTTGAACGCCGTATTAGTCATGTATTTACATTTTATTATTAATGTTTTTTATTATTATCTTCTGAATTTTTGATTTTCTGATTAAATATTAATTTTGTGATTTTAAATTATCAGAAAGCTTGGTAAATTAACCTCTACTATAATTATAAATTACCTTTATTATGTATTTATTAGTAACGCATAGAAATAAAAGATGTCACATTTAGGGCAAAAATGAGTAGCTGTCAACGAAATTAGTTAAAATTAAAATTGTAATCGGGCAGTACTTCTTTAATAAAATATTCATTGATTCGGGAAATAAATATTTTTCAAGGAAACGATATACATACATTCTATTTTTCAAAAAATGTTTTAAATTTTTTAATATACATTACATGTATATTATATGTACAGTACTGCTATACTTGTATATTTTCTATTAAGCACAAAAATCAATAAATAATTGAATATTATTTTATTGTTTTTTTTCTGCCAAAAACCTTTAAACCATACAAAAAACTATTCATTCATTTCATAAATTTTATACTTTTTATTCGTGTAAAAAAAGGAAATAATAATATTTTTGTTAGCCACGTATTTAATCCTGGAACAAGTTATATAAAATAAACTATTTTATTGTTCATCCAAGTGTATTGCAAATGTTATGCTTTTATAATGCAAAAAAACCCTGAAAAAATCTGAACAGATTATGTATTTTCTTTATGCTGAATATAAAAAAAATTCATGCTTTTCTGGATTCATTTAACACCAAAAGGATTTACGATTAAATTTTATAATTTTTATTTCATTTCATATTTTTGATATACTTTCCATATAATAAAAGCTCAATAATTTTCATCTTTATTTAAAAAAAGAAGTCCTTTTTAGAAAACAAATAAATAAATAAAAATATTTAAAACAGATTGATAACCAACCAATTGTAATTTTAATTGGACATAAAAGTTGTAATTGCAATTATTTACACTTATCTAAGTAAAATATAAAATATCAACAGCTAAAAATCATATAAAACTCATTTAAACTTATTTTAGTTTAAACTATTGTTTTTTTTTTGTATATAATAAAATTAATTTATTTCAATCAAAATCTTCTGAAAATGTAGGACTAGGGAACAGTATCTTTAAAAGTTTATGGAAATATTAAATAGAATTTATAATATGTACATATATAATATACATTATTATATTGAATTCAAAATTATTTTCTTTATGTCGATTCAAAAAAATATTGAATTATCTTTTTCATTTTTATACTTAGCCATATTATTCAAATTCTTTTTTATTAGGTATAAAAATTAAATAAAAGTTCAATAAATGCCGCGACAATCAAAAGAAAAATTAAAATTGATTATTTATTGAAAATTTTTTATTTGATTAAAGTAATCTTTCACAATAAAATTTTCTTCTTCATTGAAAAAATGATAAATTACAATTTTGTTTATTCTACGTTTGTTTTTAAATTTTGTTATAAATTACGATTGTAAAATATATAAAATATAAAAAGAGATTTTGTTTAAGGTACAATTTTCGTTTAGAAGATGCCTTTTTTATCTCTTTCGTAAAAATAGAACTACATTCGATTAAAAGTTGTGGAATTTATTTTAAATAAATTTACTTAGAAACCATGATCAATTAAAAATCATACTTCTTCATTTTTTCAATGTTGAATATTGAATGTTGTGTATCTTGTATAGGAAAATATTCCACTGAAAATTTTTAGTATCATTGTACGTACAATGATTGCGATAATTTTGTAAGATTTTGGAAAAAATTTCAAAATTCTTTTCGTATAAATGCTAAAATGTATACCAAATATAAAAAAAACTCTTGTGCACGATGTACAACATTTTAATAGAAAAGCATATATTTTCACAAATATAATATTAAATAAAAATGAAATAAAGAATAAATAATTTCTTTTTACTGAAAGATCTAAATCGTGCCACGTAATGCGAAATTTAAGAAGACATAGCAAAACTAAGTTGGTAAATTTTGGTCTTCAGAAAAGAAATGTGCGTAGTTCAGAAAAAATAAAATTGAATTTATTTTTCAATTTAATTAGACTAGAATTTTCTAAACTTCACTACCTTTGCGGTCTTATTCAAACTCTGTAATTAGTTCAAAAATTATTTAAATTCGTTAATCTCCATGAGACGTCATAAAAACCATAAAAATCGCAGACTCAAAATTTAATTCAAAAGATAATTTTAATTTTTTATTCCATCGAATTTTTTTTCAGTGTGTATATTTTCTGTATACCGGGATATCTCTATTTTTGGTTAAAATTAATCCAAAAATTTATTTAAGCACATCTTGAGCATCGTTTCGTTTCTCACTAGTTTATCTGAACAAAAATTATTTCAGATTTAAGATAGTCTTATATTTATATTTTATTTGAAGAAATAATCCAAATTATTCAATGGTCTAAAAATTTATTTTTTATTGTTAATAAAAATGAGTTACACATGAAATCATATTTCTTGAATTTGATTTTTTTTTGTAATTCACATAAAAGAGTTTTTATTAAATATTTCGAGCCCAAATGGCTCCGAAACAAAAATAAAGTAACGTATATTCTTTATTTTATCAACCATTTCTGCATGTGTGTAGAAATAAGAATTTAAGTCAATTTTTTGCTACACATACATTTTACTATATTTTTGGACAAAAGGAAACAAATAAGGCCAGGCCAGAAGTGGAATCCCAGGACGAAAGAAAGATGCTTTAAATTAATTTTAATTGAAACTTATAACTTACCATCCTGTATACTTCTCGTCGCAAATTCCAACCCACCGCAAATCACACTGGTTTATATATACATAATATATATTTTTTTAAATTTAAATTATAATTGGCTAATTTTGCAAGTTCGTCGAAAATGGAAGTGTTTGGAAATTTTCAAACGGTGAATTAATACGATTAATTTGTTTTTGTAAATGATGATGCACACTAAAACTCCAATAATACAATAAGCGGAAAATTGTAAAAACAAAAAACAAAAATAATATATGCCAAATCCATAGTCTAGAAAAAACCCTTACTTTGATAACTTTTCGTACAAGATTTAGTATTTTTTTTATTTTATTTTTGTGAATTATAATAATTTGCTAACGATTTATAAATCACAAATTAAAAAGAAATTCAATTTTAATTCAAATCTGTAAAAAGTGTTAGGGAAGTTATATTTTTATAGAATATTGGATGAAACTAATTATAAAACTCTAGTCACCACCTTTTTTTTTCTAATAATTAAAATATGATTTAAAAAAATTTAGCGAATTTGTAATAAATTAAAATTAAAATGTAAATTAAATGAAATTAGAAAAACAAGTATATGGTTTTACACATGAAAAGGAAATATTAAAATAAAATAAGGGATAACTTTGGAATTTAAAGTCAATGCATATTTATTTTACATACATTTAGTAGGAATAAGAAATAAATAAACAGGATACAAATTCAAAACTTCAAAACAATCTAAGGATATAAAAGTATAATGTAAAATGTAAAATGTAAAATTTTTGTTAATTTTTGAAGTGAAACTTCTTTAGAGGCATTGTGATGTGATTGAGAGTGAAAAAAATGTAAATGTCAAAAATGCCTCGTTTATTGTCAAAAATGCCTCGTTTATTGTCAAAAAAAAAGGCAAAAAAAAAAGAAAAAAGAAAAAATTTATGTGTCAGCTGATGATAAAACCGACAGCCGCTAGCAACTTAATGAAGCTTATCAGCGCAATAACCTACTCTATATTGGCTCAGAATTAAAGTCGAAAATACTATTTTTTTTTTTTGATTGAAAGGAAAATATAATTTATTTTAAATTATTGAATAACAAATATTTCATTTATTATATATTAGTGCTAATTTTCAAAAAGTTTTTGGAATACAAATATGTATTATGAATAAAAATGTTCCAATGCATCTATTTTGTAGATAATTTTTTTGATATTAATATTTCTTTATGTAATTTTTAGTTTGTTATACCTTGTTCGCACTTCAATATTTTTCCGGATATTTCGATTTTACCGGAAACTTTGTGGATATTATCATACAAAAACTTTTTCCGAATATTTTAATTTCCAGTTATTTTTCCACTTAGCTAGTTCCTTTTAGCTACTTTTTGATATATTTGGTACGGTTGGCACCGTTTATTTTGTGTCAAAATATCAAAAAAAGTGAAATTTAATTCTAAAATTATTTATGAACTTCAGATTTTTGAAAATTCATAACAAAAAAAAATAAATTTATTTATATTTTTTCTAGAACCGTCAAATTTTTTCCACTTCTAAAGTGCGAACGGTAGTTTCAGAAAGTGGAAATTTCCACTTATTTATCCGGATAAATGTTGAAGTGCGAACAAGGTATTAGTGTAATTTATTTTTGACATTAAATCACACTAATAAAATGCAGGAGGAATGTTTTTATTACAATTACTTTTCGGGAGAAATACTAATGTCAACTTTTGCAGGCATATTTAAAAATGCTCTTTTAACTAAAACTGATTTTTTTTTTAACTAATTTGTAATTGAGTTGTTAGTATAAATTATTTTTGCCATTAAATTCCATTAATGCAATGCATGTAGAATATTTTTATTCCAATTCGTTTTCAGAAGAAGTACTAATAAACATGAAATTTTTCAGGCATATTTAAAAAGTTATTTTAGGTTAAACTTTTCGGGCAACAAAAAGAAAACATGATTTAAGCCACGCTGCTGTTTTTCATACATTATTGTCGTTAATAATATAGTTGTAACCGGAATTATGTTTACAGCTTAAAATATAGTATAAATCATCTGTCAATCAGTGCTGCCATGCAGCTATAATTCTAGCCATTTTGAAATAATTTAAAAGCCATTATGCCACTAAACTTTTTGAGCTTAAAAAGTATTTTAAAATTTTTAAATGTTTTTAATCTCTAAGTAGTCGCTGGTTTTTAATTTTTTTTTTAATTTTTTCTAAGCCGCCGAATTCCCCCAAAACAAGTTATTTTAAGTCGACTGGCCGCAGCAGTCGAAGGACAAAAATCAACTAGTCGCCGTCGAAAAAATCGATTGGCGTCATATGTCTTATATGCACTTGGCCATTTTAAATATTTATTTAGCCTCCCCAGAAAATACTACTTGCCATGAAGTTTCATTTCTTCCGTGTGTCCCGAGACTCACATATATTTTTTTTTTTTTGTATTTAACTTATTTTGTTCTTTTTCAACACACTAATTTTGAAATGATCTTGATTGACCAATTTGAATGCAGTTTTCAGCTCCACATCGTAATTTTTTATGGTCCATCCATCATCTTGGAGGCTTCCTACCGATCCACAAATCAAATATATATATATTTATGTATACCTATTTATTATTGAATTCTAAGTTTTTAATTTGTAAACTCAATTTTTAACAAAATATGTACGTATGTAAAGAAATAATTCATGTTCGTATTATATTATAAGATTTTAAAAATAATTTACATAGGATAGATGTTAAAAATATTTTAGATAAATAAAAAAAAATCTATTAAAAATTCATTAAATATTTGTATAAAAATAAAATTATTCTCTGAACTTGTCCTTATGTTGAGAATTATTTTTTTTTTGTATTTTTTATCTTGTAATAAAACCGAAATTTAATATAATTTTGAAATAATTTATTCGTTACATGAAAATCTAGAATTATATCTTATTTGCATAACCATATTTTAATCCAGGATATAGTTATGTGATAATATTTTGCTTACGGAAAATTTATACATTTCGCGATATCCTTGAAAAAAAAAAAGAAAAATAAAACAAGATTAACTTCAGCAAAAAAAATAAAATAAAATAAAAACGCTGAAATGGTTAATAATTTATTGTTAAAATTAAGAAAAAAAAATTAAATAAAAGAAAGAAACAAAATTAAAACAGAATTAAAGATTCTTGAATTTTCTAAAGATATTTTTGATGTGCTTCTTGTGTTAACTCATAGGAAATCTTATTCGACTCTTATTTTTGAAATCTTTGAACTAACAAAGTTCTAGCTAAAGTATGAGATTCTTTACATTTTTTTGATTGAGGAAAATTAGTATGTCGGAAGATGAACATCGATAAAAGAACACTAAAAAAAATTTAATGACTCGTTTGTGTCCAAAAACTCATACTAGGGGCTGAAAATAAATTTCAGTCAAAATTAGCACACGATTAAATAAAAGTTTAGCCCGGATTATGACTAAGGATTCGACAGGGGGACTGAAAGCAGATTTCAACAAAAGTTAATACATGATCTGATAGTGGTATTAGAAAAAATAAAAAAACATTACGGAAATATTTTAAATTCAAATGTTGAAAGCGGCTCTATACTTCATTTGTGAGTTACTGTTCTACATTTTTTATTTTCATGTCATAAAAAAAACTAACGCAGAGATATTTGTTTTTTACTACTATCATTAACTATATCAATGGGGAATAATTTTGCTCATTCGTACAATTATCATAAGGCAATATAAAATTCAAAATAAATTAGATACTTTGTTAAAAATTTATTTATTTTTCTTATAACTATTTTTTTATTCCTTTTTTTTAAAGAAACATAAAAAATAAAAGTTAAACGATAACTTTTTTGATGTTTTCCTTCGCACATAATTTTAGATCGTAAAGTTTATTGAAATGGACATGATGGTGTCATACTTTTATGTTGGTGAAAAGTTCTGGAAAAAACTAACTTTGATTTCGAATTATTTTTATATTATCATACGTATACTTTCTAGGAAAAGAATTTTTACCATAAAATTTCCGTAAATATATTGGAACCTTTAATTAACAATTTTAAAATATTTCCTTTGACAATTTGATTGTTGTCTGTCAGTTGTAATATTTTATATGTTGAAATAATAAATAATTTTTATGTATTTATTCTATTTTGAAAATTGTTAAACCCATTACCTATTTATTATTTCATTTAATTTGATAAAAAATAAATTTAAAGAATTTATTTATTTTTTGTTTGTCCCCTAAAACTTGTATTAAAAACAAATTTGTATGCAATAAGTCAATAAGTGCAGCAAAATAATCCAATAAAATCGGTAATTTAATTACTTATCGCATCAAACTTTACATATTTGCCTGTTGAACAAATAATTTGCATGAATCATTGAATCACTGTATCTATTAAACTTATTTGCATATTTTAAGGGAAAATATCATTAACCTGACATAAACGTGAATTCTAAAGCTATCTGATAAACAACTTGTTTCTGTTCTCTAAAATAAAAAATTGTTTTTTTAAGTATTCCTGAATATTGAATATATCTTCAATAAGGTTTTTTTCCAGAACAAGTCTAATTAGAGACTCTCAATGCTTTTTGAAACACTAAAATTAATCATTTCAATAATATAAAAGTAATTGTTTTTGTATAAAAATTAATTAATAGAAATATTTCAAGATTTAGTTACAGATTTTTGTTTCAATTTAAGATTTAATAATAATCTCATAGCTGTAGAACATTTGTCAACTTTTAGATAACAATTAACTTAAATTAATAGTCAATAAAAAAAATCAAGAAAACTAAATATTTTTTTGAATAGATATATTACTTTATTAGCTAAGTGTACATAATACATGTAAAATTATAGTGATTATATTATTTATAAGTCTACGAAATAATTTATTTATTTATTTATTTATTTATTACAAATGCTTAATACAATGTCAAAAATGCCTCGTTTATTGTCAAAAATGCCTCGTTTATTGTCAAAAAAAAAGGCAAAAAAAAAAGAAAAAAGAAAAAATTTATGTGTCAGCTGATGATAAAACCGACAGCCGCTAGCAACTTAATGAAGCTTATCAGCGCAATAACCTACTCTATATTGGCTCAGAATTAAAGTCGAAAATACTATTTTTTTTTTTTGATTGAAAGGAAAATATAATTTATTTTAAATTATTGAATAACAAATATTTCATTTATTATATATTAGTGCTAATTTTCAAAAAGTTTTTGGAATACAAATATGTATTATGAATAAAAATGTTCCAATGCATCTATTTTGTAGATAATTTTTTTGATATTAATATTTCTTTATGTAATTTTTAGTTTGTTATACCTTGTTCGCACTTCAATATTTTTCCGGATATTTCGATTTTACCGGAAACTTTGTGGATATTATCATACAAAAACTTTTTCCGAATATTTTAATTTCCAGTTATTTTTCCACTTAGCTAGTTCCTTTTAGCTACTTTTTGATATATTTGGTACGGTTGGCACCGTTTATTTTGTGTCAAAATATCAAAAAAAGTGAAATTTAATTCTAAAATTATTTATGAACTTCAGATTTTTGAAAATTCATAACAAAAAAAAATAAATTTATTTATATTTTTTCTAGAACCGTCAAATTTTTTCCACTTCTAAAGTGCGAACGGTAGTTTCAGAAAGTGGAAATTTCCACTTATTTATCCGGATAAATGTTGAAGTGCGAACAAGGTATTAGTGTAATTTATTTTTGACATTAAATCACACTAATAAAATGCAGGAGGAATGTTTTTATTACAATTACTTTTCGGGAGAAATACTAATGTCAACTTTTGCAGGCATATTTAAAAATGCTCTTTTAACTAAAACTGATTTTTTTTTTAACTAATTTGTAATTGAGTTGTTAGTATAAATTATTTTTGCCATTAAATTCCATTAATGCAATGCATGTAGAATATTTTTATTCCAATTCGTTTTCAGAAGAAGTACTAATAAACATGAAATTTTTCAGGCATATTTAAAAAGTTATTTTAGGTTAAACTTTTCGGGCAACAAAAAGAAAACATGATTTAAGCCACGCTGCTGTTTTTCATACATTATTGTCGTTAATAATATAGTTGTAACCGGAATTATGTTTACAGCTTAAAATATAGTATAAATCATCTGTCAATCAGTGCTGCCATGCAGCTATAATTCTAGCCATTTTGAAATAATTTAAAAGCCATTATGCCACTAAACTTTTTGAGCTTAAAAAGTATTTTAAAATTTTTACAGATTTTTGTTTCAATTTAAGATTTAATAATAATCTCATAGCTGTAGAACATTTGTCAACTTTTAGATAACAATTAACTTAAATTAATAGTCAATAAAAAAAATCAAGAAAACTAAATATTTTTTTGAATAGATATATTACTTTATTAGCTAAGTGTACATAATACATGTAAAATTATAGTGATTATATTATTTATAAGTCTACGAAATAATTTATTTATTTATTTATTTATTTATTACAAATGCTTAATACAAGCGAAAAAATCCTTATAATAATATTAAAAAAAAAAATAAAAAAAATATACAATAATAATACAATAATATAAAAAAAAAAGATAAAATAATAACAAAAATTATATAATAATTAAAATATAAGTAAATACTATAATGATATATATTGCACAAATTAATTTGAACTAGCTGATAAAATATAAAATTGAGTTTTAAAAGAAGGACTATCGAAACTATGTGTTTGAAGTAGAAAGTGAAATCTGTTATAAATTTTGAACATGGAGCTTAGTGGGCTATTTTGACCATAGTTGGTTCTTGAAAATTTGATATAAATAACATCGGAATTTCTAAGGCTACGTGACGGAACATTAAAAAATAAGTTAGACATTAAACAGCTACTTGTCATCTCGCTTCATGACATAAGGATCACTGAATTCTCTCGTTTGCCGTTTAATAAAACCAAGAATACTAAGAGCTTTATTCACTACAAAATCGATATGTTTAACAAAGTTCAATTTTTCATCCAACACAACTCCAAGATCAGTGGTTTCTGCAAATCTTGTCAATGAAGAGGATTGAATAGTATATTGAAAATCAATCTTGCTTTTTTTCCTAAAGAAGGACATAGAGTGACATTTATTAACATTTAAAAGAAGATTATTTGACGTACACCAATTACAAAATGAGTTGATGTCATTTTGTAAATCAATACAATCAGAATAGGAAGATATAGCTTTAAAAATTTTTGCATCATCTGCATAAATAAGAACTTCTGACGAATTTAAAATATTCGGAAGATCATTAATAAATAAAATGAAGAAAATAGGACCCAGATGGCTACCTTGAGGGACACCACAATTTACTAAAAAGGCTTAGACAGGAAATTATTAAATGAAACTTGATAATAGCGATTGGATAAATAATCAGCTATCAATTCCACAAAACCTGAGTGAAAACCCGTTTTGTCTAATTTATAAATTAGGCTTTTGTGGCATAGTTTATCAAAAGCTTTTGAATAATCGTCGACATAATAACCGGAAAGAAATTTAGTGTTACAAAAAGACGTGAAGTCTAAAAGGTTGGTGGAAGTTGACTTACCACGTACAAAACCGTGCTGCCTATCCGAAATGATGGGCTTGATATAAAATTGGAGTTTCTCAGAAATGATTGATTTGAATAGTTTAGGTAAAGAAGATAAGCGGGCAATAGGCCTATAATTCTGAATATCTCTTTTATTAGATTTTTTATGAAGGGGAATAATGTAGGATATTTTCCAAATAGAAGGGAAGCTACACAGTGAAATGGACATATTAAATAAAGAATAAAGTGGCTCAATTAATTTGTCCGCACATCCTATTAAGAATGAAGTAGGAATGCCATCCGGTCCTACAGTATTAGTATTTTTTAGTTTTTGAATATGCTTCAAAATTTCAGGTTTTGAAATACTGAAATTAAAAAGTATACGTATTGACAGAGTCGAGATTAGGCAGGCTTGAAGAAGGAGATGCCTCGAAAGAAGATTTGAAAAAATCAGCAAAAAGATTAGCAATAATGAAATTATTGTCACTACTGACATCGTTATAATGGAGAGTTGTTGGATATGAAGATGAACCTCTTTTTAAATTAACAAAATTCCAAAATTCTTTTGGATTTAATTTTAGATCATTTTATGCAAAAAATTAGAATGACAAATATTACATAGCCTTCGAAAATCCTCCTTAACACATAAATACTGACACATAAATACTGACTACTACTTAATAGTGAAGCACTTAATAGTGAATATCACAAACTGTTTCAAAATATCTTCTTTTTTTTAAGGACTGTAAGTTAAGTGCCAAAGGAAAGTCGGTATATTTTCTTTATTTTTTGACGATAAAATTATTTTTATAATGAAATAAATCTTTTATCCAAAAACAAAACAACGTAAGTAATTTATAGGTAGGATGATTTCATCTGTGTAAAATTTGTTTACATAAATACTTTGATTTTATTTATATAAGCATTATGTATATTTTTAAATAGCTATTATTTGACATTTATTTGATATTATTGCTGTTATTGTTTTTATTTATATATCGTATTTTTTTTATTGAAATTGGATGAAAAATTTAGTAAAGAAAATTATTTTGAATTTAATTTTTTTCGAGACAAATATTATATTTTCATTCGCAATAAAATAAATATTTTAAATAGAACATTATACATATTTCATGTCACACGTACTCATTTATTTAATTGGTTGGTTGAATGTCGAAACATGCGTTATCCTCTGAACTAGATGAGATACTAGACAGATACTAGACAGAGACCGCAAGCAAACTATGAAAAAAACTAGCCATTGCATATTTCTATATAATAATAAACACAATTCATGTTCAGAAAATGAATAAATTTGCATAAATCTATAATATAATAGTTAAAATTATTTTTTATCTCTCTCTAAACATAAATTTCATCGTTATATTTAAAATTTTAATAATTTTCAATGATTACCAAGAATAATTTGTCTGATAAATATTGAATTAAATATTTTATAAATTTTTAAAATGATATTATTTGGTCGGAGTTTTTCTATTTGTTTATTACTAATTTCAACTTGGGGTTCAGTTCAATTGCTTTTAATGGGATTGTGTTATTATTCAAACGCAGTAACATTGATTAAAACCTTGCCATTAAAAGAAGTTTATGGAACTTTAGATAATTTTTTTGAGGCTATAGATGATGCATATTATCAAACTGCTTTCAACTGTTGGATTGCTGCATGTCTTTGTGTCCTGATAGTAATACTTTCTGTGCAACAATATTATGCAAATTGATACAATTCAATATTATATTAATGTAGCTAAATCGGAAGATTTCATGTTTGAGCTTATCGAAAAGAAGACATTATATTCATTAATAATAGTATAGGCATAAAATTATCAATTCATATACATAAATTTGTTGAACAATTGAGTTATTAAAATATTATATGCATTTGTAATTAAAATGACTTTAAACACTACCGACATAAATTTCAAGCTGTCTTGTATAGATTTAAATGAAATTAAAATTTCGTACCAATGAGAATCATAACAAAAAAAATTTAAAAATTTAAAATTGATTTAAAAAAAGGGATTAAAATGGATTTTTTTCGTAAAAATTAATTGTAATCGTATAATAAATTCAATTTAATAATTAAACTAGGTTTTTTGTTTTTAATCTCATTTTACAGATCAACCTTAAAGCTTTCTATAGGAATTTTCATATACTCAGTTTCATACGTTTGTTATAATTTTTATGCTTTGGTTGAACAAAATTTTCTATGTACATTTTAATTTATCATGTGATTTTTCTTCTTTTTTTTTTGAGTGAAGGCTGAAAGTAAAAGAAAAAAAAATTAATAAGATTTTACATTTTTATGAGTATTTCAAAAAAAAAAACCCAAAAAAAAGGTAGGTTCCATTGAAATAAAAGAGGCAGAATTATTAATTTGTTTGTTTTCGTGTTATTTGATCCTGACTTAAAAATAAAAATAATGAAAATTAAATTAATATGCGTTATACAGAAAAAGCAGAGAAATATAATTTGATTCCTTTTCTTAACTCAAAAAAAAGATGTTCTTTTATGTTTTCTTTTCTCGAAAACAACACCCAATTTAAGGACATTCATTCATTAATAAAAGCTATAAGATTTCTTTAAAAAAAATAATCATTCCTGCCTATATATTTTTTATGGGTTTTTGATGGCGATTAACCACAGTCTGTATCTGATGTAAAACAAATTGAACAAAATGCTTCTAAAAAATCTGAATTTAAAATAAGTATTTACATTAGAATGTATCGAAATCAATTGAAAAATTTAAAAAACTTGCTTTCAAGACTTTTGAGAAATAAATTTTGGGTAAAGAAAATGAAACCCACAGTTAAAATTTAGTTATTAGGAAAAGTTTTATACATTTAAACTTTATTACATCATTAATTATACATAATAATGCAACAAACAAAGTCTGGTTCCAATAAAATAAAAAACTCCATCACAAGTTTTACAAATTTAGTAAGGTTTTGAAGATGGAATGGCATAATTTTGAATAAAATATTACATTTCTGAATTAATTTAGCTACTTGAAAATACTACAGTACTTATGTACTTACAAAATAAATTAACCAGTTGAGATCTCATGTAAACTCAATTTTAATTTAAATCAAAGTTTTCTTCGTTAAGTCAAGAATTGAATAAAATGTCACTTAAGACAATTTGGTATATAATCTATTACGATGCCGAGAATTGAATAAATAAACTTCACGTTTTATAGCTTTTTAACATTATTCAATCCAGATATCCCAATCCTATCAACAGTCAACAAAAAAATTAATTCTTAAGTTTTAATGAAAAAGCGAAAGAATAATAATAAGAAGACCTGTATATTATAAAACGTTTCCCTCGTCTTAACTAATTCATTAATTTTTCAAATTGAGAAGAAAAGAAATAAATTAATTTACAAAAAGCAGTAGTAATAGCATTCTTAGTAATAGCTTAATGTACTAAACACAATTGGGGGCGACAGCGACGGCGACAACGACGACTACAACGACAACGACAGCGATGTCACTGGAGTGAACACAATTACGGCGACGGCGACGAAATAAATAAACAGGAAAAAAATAAACAAATAGAAAAATAAATAAAAAAAATATATGGTTGTCGTTGTCGCCTGGCGACAAAATAGAAACATTTCCAATTTGTCGCCAGGCGATAAAGTCGTTTGTCGCCAGTCGCCTCAATTGTGTTCATTCTCATACAAATATATGGTTTCTATTTTTTTTTGATAGTCGCTATCGCTGTCGTTGTCGCTGTCGCCCCAATTGTGTTTAGTACTTAAGGCTTATATTTTTTAAATAAAAAAATTTGAATTACAAGTCAAAATCAAATTATACTCTTTTATTCGTAATCAAAATTTAAATGAAATATTTATATAAATAAATAACATATATAAATAAATATTTATTTAATACCGTATCAGTAGCAGTATTTAATATAAACCAAGTATATAATGTAAAAAAAAAATAATTATATTATATTATAGTAAGTTAATATTCATGCGAACATATGTAATCCTAAATAAAAACTTTTTTAAATTGAAGTTGTAGGAACAGCAGAATTGCAGAATAGAAATTAAAGGTCAACTTATACGATTGACAACTACAAACTCTAATGAAGGGCTTATATGTATATTATCAAACATATTTCGCAATAAATCAGACAGTGTTCTACTTATATTTTAGTTTTATCTATGGAAGCGTTTGTGCAAATATTTGTCTTTGATAATATTATAAGAAAAAAATAAAATATGTCACACATGTTATTAAAATTAATGTTGTATTGAATGGCTTAAATCCTTGAGCACATCCTGCATAAAAATAATAAATTACTCTAAATCTAAATAACCAAATCCAACGATACTACTCAAGAATACCACTATTTTTGAAAGTTAATTAAAAAGATGTGTTTCCTACGAGAATTTATAAATGAAAGATATTTTGTTTCGTAATTAATAGTTAAGTTTTATTATAGGTATATGTATAGGTTCAGCTGTAGTAGGTATTATATACACTCAGTAATAATTGATGTTATTTAATTTATTTTCTATGATAATAATAAATTGTAGATATTAAAATATATATTATAAAATCTTTTATTACTATAATACACAATAAATAAGAATAATTGTCATCCTTTAAACTAAAATTATTGAATGACCTGAACTTTGTGGAAAACATTTATAATATTAACTTTCAAAAATAGTTGCGAAATTTGTTCCACCGCTTCAAATTAAAAAAAATATGTAATTTTGGCAATTTTTGACCACACCAAATTGAAACAAATAACTAATATTAAAATAGGGAGAAACTTTGATGATGATAACAAAATAACCTTTACACGGAGAGAAATCCAGTCAGATATTATGATTATGACGATTGTACATATGCGTAAAGCAGTCAGAGAACTCAGCTCTTAATAACTAATCATAAACCGTAAATATTAATCATAAACAATGACTAAGGGTAAAAACAATCACTATGACTGCAAAATCATAAATCCTGCAACCCAATAATATCGATTTCATTTCTTACGTCTTAAAAGCGAGTAATGGCTTTTTTTACATAAGAAAATAAAATTTAAGTTTTTTTTATTAATTTTTTTTATTTAATTTTTTTTTATTTAATTTTTATTTATTCAATTTTTTTTTATTTTATTTTTAATTTTTTTAATTTATTAAATTTTATTTATTATATATTTTTATTAAATTATACAATTTTATTTCTTATGTCTTCTTCCGGATTCGAACCTGGGTCTTTAGCACTGCAATCCGCCAACACTACCACTCAGCTACGGTATTGAAATTTAAAATGTACATAAAATAGAAAATATAAATTTGGTATACACATTTTCTGTGTTGTGTGTTGGCTATTTGTAATGTTAAGGACGCAGGCTCGAATCCCGAAGAAAGCAAAAAAAGTAATTAAAGTAAATAATCTGAATTTTAATTACCTAAAATAAAATAAAAAGTAAAAAAAAAAAATGTTTTTGTATTAATCATAACTTATGACTAGCGTGATTAAGCATCATAACTTATGATTTCAGGTAAATCATAAGATAATCACGATGTATAACGTAGTAATTATATGCAAAGATTATTCATCTTGTGCGAAGATTTTTAATCATAGGGCTATTTTTTCGTTATGATTAGGAGTCTTTGACTAATATAATCATATTGAATGAAAGGGCATTTCTCTGCGTGTAGTTACCGATTTTTGTTTCCATTTCCATACAAACTAAATAGATGATACTTTTGTTATAATAAAATATGTACATATTATAAAGTGTTGAATAAAAAAAATTATGTCTAAAAAAAGGGTTAAAATATCTGGTATGCAAATCTTTATTATGTTTTGCGGTAAATTGTCACAAAAAAAAAAAAAAATTTCGAATGATATTCCAAAAAGTATTATCTCAAATCGTCAAAATTTCTTAATAAAATTTAAGAATGGAAAAAAATCAAATCTAAAGAAAATAATATCTAGTTTTTTTCTTTGAAATATCTCATTTTATTTTGTATTTCCCTTTGATTTTTTTTTTTGAGTTATGTTAGATTTAAATATAAAAAAATATATTATATGATATTTTCGACCATACTGTTGAAGCAAGAATATTGAAAAAAAATATGTCTTTAGTCAATGGAGTTAAAATATTCAATAAAACAATTTTTTTTTTTTTTTTCAATTCATTCAAAATGTCCATTTAATTTCAATATACCTATACATATATAATTTCAAGATAGAATCTCTAAATAGCACGTGACCCTATTTTTTGATTATAGTAATTCTATTTATAACCAAAAAAACTAAAATTCTAAGGGCACATAAGGACTTACGAACAACGAATTATGTAGGACTAGACATTGACTAGGACTAGGATATAAAAGTTTATTGATCATTTTCTATAGAATATGAAATAAGTGGTTTTAAAAAAGAAGAAAACATTATCTTTCAGAGTCCATAAGGCAGATTAGACCTCCACGTTAGCCACAGTTAATTTTATTTGTGTTTATTTGTGTATGTATATTATATAATTATGTATGTAAGTAGTTTTATTAATTTCATTTAAAAGTCATAAAATATAAAAAAAAAATTTTATCTAATTTTTATTGAATAAATCATACATCTACGAATTAAGAAAAAAAAAATTAATTTTTTATTTAAATTTTCTTTTCTGCTCTAATTCTAATTTTATTTGTTTAACCTTTTCTCCTAAAGCTTTTTTTTAATTCAATCACAAAAAACAAAAATAATAGAAAGAAGTAAAAATAAATTTCATTGAAAACACTTAAATGCGCTTATTTATGCTTAATAAAATCGACCAACAAAATTATAAAAATTTGAAGAAAAAAAGTCAAGAAGATTACGAAGAATTGCTTTTAAAGTATTTACTTTTTATATCAGCAGAACACTGTTTCGTAAATTATTTGATATTATTCGTTTCAAAATTAAGGTTTAAATTTTTCAAGAAGATTTATTCTGTTTATAGTGGAAAAATTGTATAGGTTCAGCTTGTGAAAACATAATTATAGAAATTTTGTTTTTCTGAATTAATTGTTGAAGCCGCGTTCAAACATTTCATTAGATATAAATGAAAGGTAAATTAAAGATAAAGTTTAAAAACAAATAATTGTTTGTTGACAGTGAAATAATAAATATTCTATTTTTATCAATTTTCTAATTCATTTTTACTATTTCATTTTGGTATTTAATTGAAAAAGAAAAAGAATGGGGAAAAATTTTGCAAATAAAAGTAAATCACACGATTAATTTTATTTCTATTTTTTAACATTTAACTTAGCTTCTTTTATCGAATATCTTTTTTTTGTTGTCTTTTTTGTCATTTTTGTTTATCAAATTTATTCGTAATTTTATTTATTTATTTTTTTTTTTGTAGAAAATCCTTGAATTTTTTATTCTCATTTCTTTTTTTGGAGGTTTAGAAATAACTTATTTTCAAAGCTTACTTATGTCGAAAATCATAAAGATAATTTTAAACCAAAAATTTATTCCCTTCTAGAATTTTTCTGTGGATAATGGCCAAAGTTGTATTCTTGTTGATTTCCTGGATTCACCACCCTGTACTTGATTTGCGAATGTAATTTTTTGTAGTAAATTACCTTTGAAAATTGTTAACTTTTAAATTAAATTTAGAATTAAATTATATTATTTGATGCTGAAGTTTTATTTAAAGTCCATCTGCTTTTAAAATTCAAATTAAGGAATTTATATTCTGTTTATTGTATATATTACTTATTGCGTATTTTAGTTGTTTTTAAAAATACTTATAAAAAATCTCACACATACGTAATGATTGCAACGCTATTATAGTACTATTATAGATAGTAAAAAAATGTCATTTGAAACCGTAAAAAATTATGCTGATCCTTCTTAACTTTGTAAAATATATTTATGCAATAATTGTTTTTAAAAAATGTTTAAATGGATTTTACACAAAACTTGATAGAAGTACGTAAGCCCTTTTAGCACCAAGGCACAGAATTATATATGTGTTGTGAATTGATTAGTGGAGTAGTAGGTATATGATTATTAATTAAATTTATGTTAAAATTTGTTAAAAACAAAAGAACGGAAAAAATTTAGTTATTTAAAAATATTTTCACAACATGAATAAAACGACAATAGAATTTGTTTAGCAAAAAAAAAAAAACAAGATAATTATCCTTGTAGTAGGTATCCTTTTTTAATGTCTCTCCCGAATGATTGTATTTTTCAAACAATCGATTATAAAACTTTCGAAAATTAATTGTACTTACTACTTTTTTTTTTATGGTGACATTTGCTTAACATATGTGTGAAAATTTGAAAATAAATAATAGATGCTTAGAATTTTTTGTACATAAATTGTATATGTATATCATATACATGCAGTGTGCGGGCACTGAACATATTTAGGTGTGCATAAAATTATATGTGATACTGATAATATAGTCTTGTGAATGCTCATCGCATCGACAATGTTAGGACAACATGTATACGCAACATAAGTTGTTATTTTGTTTTTGTTATTATAAGAAATACAATTGTTTTATAATAATATTTCAATTTTCTCATTTGGAAGGAATATCTTAGTTTTGAAATTTATTAATATGTCTCGCTATATCTTGCACAGTTTTAAGAAATTTGATTTTGATATGACTTATCGTTTGTCATTTATTGTGGAGCAGTGGAGTAATATTAAAATTGTTAAGTGGTTAAATTTATATTTCTTTTTAAAGCCATTTTTATTCTTCAATATTGTCGACAGAACTCTTTTAAATACAATTTTTTCTTTGCTTCAATTTTTATTTTTTTTCGCGCTGAAGAAAATAATTTTAGCATTGGCAATGTGAATAAAATCGTTTTTTTTTATTGTAAAGTGAATGGATTAATTTGATATTAATGGTTAAATGAATAGTATATTAATGCACAAATTAAAAAACAGATATTAATACACGAATTAACAATACCATTTTTCAAAAATTATTTTATGACAAATTTTATTATGTTTAACATTGACCAAAAATTTCAGTTTTGTTGTATAAATGTTAGTGAAAAGAAGATCAACTTTTTTTTTGTCGGAAATGATTGATGATTGTTACATGTTGTACAGATATTCATAGGTGATCCATTATTGTTTTTTTGTTGTACATAATGTTCTAGATTTAATTTTTTGTTTAAATAATAAAAAGATAGAAAATATTTGAAATCAAATATTTAGTATCTAGGAGGTTGACATTTTTTGAATAATGGAACTTTAAATTATGATCTTAAAGTTTCGTCTATGCAATAAATTTTTTAGTATATAGTTATAGTCATATCCATATATATCAAAAATTGTTTCGCCGGTATATGTTCTACTAAAAAAAAAAGAAGAAAAGTATAATATTCGTACATAGAATGTATGTTACGTAATTTAAAGAAATTTCGAATGAATTTTTCCAACTTATAATTGTATAAAATATTTACAAAAGATAAGGTAAGAAATTTTATTGAAATATTAATGAATGTAGATATTTATGTGGATAATTTAAAATAAAAATTCTATTTCTTTTTTTTGTTCATATTTCATTTCAATTTTAAATATATGTATATAATAATTCATCAAGAAAAGCAAACTTTTAAAGATAATGAAATGATAAATTGCTTTACATATTGAATAAGAAATATTTCCTGAAAGAAACACATCCTTCACAGACAATTCTGATGCCTATGGAAATATAAATGTCTTGAGGTAAAGCAACATATGTGAGCAAAAATGGAAAATTAATTTTTATTCTTAAAAAAAAATAAATTCTTTGGTTTGAGATTTTCTTTTCAATCAAAAAAAAAAAAAACTATATATTTACGATATAGTTTCTAAATAATGAGGGTAAGAATATTTTATAAATTATAGTTATGATTAATTTTCTTTTAAAAGAATGATTTTCTCGTCATTTTACTATACTTTTGTGTTAATTTTTACCTTGTTCTATCTTAATTTTTATTCACAATTTATCTCAGTATATTGAGAGCTTTTTCATCGTCAAATTAAGCAAATCATTTGTAGGACATGTGTCTGTTTAAGTTTTTAGCAATGTCGAGCTAATTTGTATATTGCCACTTTGTTATCGTCACTATACATAGTTATAATATAGGAAGTGTCTGTATATATTTTTTTATAATAATATACCTGGTACACATTTAAGTTCATAAAAAAAATGAATATTTGAATTTGATTTAAGAAATATTTTGAAATAAGATTAATATGTGAAATTCAATACATACTATTAAGAATAATGAGCTTTAACTGTTCAACTATATAAAATACAATGAAAAAATTACAATTTCTCATACAAATGGCATTACTTAAATTAAATTATAAATCGAGTTTTATCATTTTTATATTTTTATATAATTTTTCACGAATTGAAATAATAATTAATCTAATTATAAATTACCCCCCACAAGTAAAATAATTTTTCTTTCGTTATGTAAAAAAAAAAATTATTCAGGTAAATCTGGTAAATAGAAATAATCTATAAATTAAATTTGTGACGTCTTTATAAAAATTTTGAATATATATAAGCAGATAAAATCTAAAAGAATGTTCTTTAATGATGACTAAACTTTTTTAATAAGGAGAAATAAAAAGACACGGTATTTATATTTGGCATTGACACTTTTTGCGACCGTCATTAACTTTGTATTTGCATTTTTTTTTTAATTTCTTAACATAATGAGCTTCAATAAATTGATTTAAATCAACCGATACATAAAATGATTAATTATTCTATGTAGTAAGAAAAATATGAACTTAAAATTCTTTATATTAACTTCTTTATATAAGTATCTGCGATCATGACGATAAGATTGAAAATTATTATCTGTGGATAAAGAAGAAAACTGTTTTTCTCGGTACATTAATATATTTATTAATATATATATATTTATATAAACGTTATAAAGTAACTATAGTTCTTCTTAACTTACTATGATTTTCTCGCTTAGAAATATTAACGCACAATGTAATAGATTTAATTTTTTTTTGATGTTTTATTGTTGGTGGAAAATGTTTGGTCTATGTTTTTTATAAAACTTGTATACAAATTAAAATTCATAAAATTGAATATATCAAAATATTAAGTTAAATTTATCGGAGAAAATTAATTTGATTGAATTTTTGCTCATAAATAACGATAATGTATATTTTTCTTGATTGAAGAACTTAATATAATTTCATAAAAGAGAATTATAAAAAAAGAAAAAAATTATATTGAGTAAAAGAAATTCAATTAATCCTGATTGATGACCATAAATCCTTAATCTTTGAATTTTCTTTTAGATTTTTATTTACATCCTTTATTTTCATACAGTGTAAATACATTATATGTATATAAGAGAGACAACATTTCCTGTCATCTTAAAGGCAAAATACATGATGAATAATTTGCTTTTCAATCAATGTAAAATATGCATATACCAAAGGATACGGAAATAAAAAGAACATTAAGCTTACGTTTTTTTTTTTTGAAACATATTTTAAACTTCGTACTTCAATTTTTTCAAATGAACATAATATACCTATAGATTTTGTTTTGAAAATATCGGATGAGAATTAGTTTTGTTTTGAAAATATTCTACGCAGGATATGTTAATTTCAAAAATATCCTTGAAGAATATTTTTTTAAATTTTTTGCTGTAAAATATGAAACTCTAATAAAAAATTATTTCATCCTTTTTTAATTTAATTTTATAATTATTCAAAAGTTTAATTAAAATTATGTATTCATATGAATGTGAACATTAAACATTTATATATTTATATAAGTATAAAAAAATTTTACTCCATTAAGTACTGACCACCTTTGAACAAATTTATTAACATTCTTTTCCTGGAAAACAATATTTGTATGGCTTGGCGATTTTTGGGAAAATTATTAAAAAAAACTTTGGAGAAAAAGGTTCATAATAATGTCATTTAGAACAAAATATTTATTCGAATTAAATAACTCTAGAAAAAAAAAAAATTTAATTATAAAAATTCTTTCACCAGAATGCTGAATTTTTAATTCTGTTGTCTACATCGAAAACTTTTGCTGCATTCCAAATAATAATATTTATTTAAAAAAAATGTTTTACTATGTAAAATTTCTATTAAAATATATTAAAATAAAAATGTTGAAATAAAAATTAATTTAATTTCTTTATATTCAGATTAAGCTAAAAACGGATTTTCTCATTATATTATTAATAAAACAGTTGTTGGGCTAAATTCAATCAAATATCAAAGATAAAAAACCAATAAAATTTTAATATAATAAAGGCACGCGTTTTCATTGAATTCAAACTTTAAATACTCTACATATGTATATGTAATGAAAGAGTTACTTGAAGATTAACATCGACAACATTATTATTACATCAAACTTAATTTAATAAAGAATTCTTTCGATGAATTGCGCTTAATCAAAATGTACTATTTATGTCAACAGTATTTTCTGCTTAAACTGCCTCAAGCCTGAAACATATCCAGTTTATAATTTAAACAAAATGTGTTAAAAATATTTTTTAACGTTTAATTAGTAAATAAATGTACATGATTTCAGTATTTATAACTTTTTAATATTATTTTGAATCAAAATACTTACTTGTTGTATTTTAGTTCATTATAAAACTACAATTCGAATTCGAAAACCTGAAAAAAAAATCATAAGCATCCTTTCCCTATCAGTCTTATTTTATTTTAATCCTAGTCCTAAAATCATTGGTTGATACAACATCCGTTTTTTTCTTACTAATTTAATTTTTTTTTTCTTTTTTAATATATCTAAATGGGTGGAGTTTATTTATGAGATATGTCAAGTTAAATAAAGATACATACCTGTGTATTATTATTTCAATTTCTCAGGTGCAAAAATAAATATTTTTATTGTACTTGAACAAATAATATATGTATTTAAAAGGTGCGCAGACGAAAATAAAATATTTTTTTTCGACACAGTGTTTTTTCTTGTAATATCTACTGTATAATAATTATATTATTTTCAAAAGAATTAGCGAATCCTTACAAAAATCTAGAAAAATTTTAATATAAAAAAGGAAAATAAAACTATAGTCATTTCTCAATTTAAAAAATAACAGTTTATCAGTTTTATATTAATACATATAATAGAACATTTTTATCACATTATTTTCGAAAATTTATATGTACTTATCCTTATCATTTTATACATAATATGCAATTGAAGGTACTTTGTTTTGTACCAAAATAAATTTGTAATTACAAAAAAAAAAATTATGATTTCTTTTTCACTCCAAACTTCAGTATCAGTATATCATAGCATTAAAGGAAAACATTTCTATGAAATAAAAATTTTATATAGAATTATATTAAACCAACAATGCGTCCTTTTTTGATATTTCAAAACATTGAAAGGTTATAAATTACTTCAGGAAAGTGAGACAAATGCAATTTATTGCTTTTTGGATTCAACAATTTCAAAATTTATTTTTATTCTAAAATTGTTGGGAAATAATATTTTTTTTGTGTCACCACATATGCGGCCCAGGTGTATTTTAAATTTAGAAAATAAATTGCATATTAATTTTATTTCCATTTTGGTTAGATGTAAGCAAATATTTTGTACATATGAAATGATATAAAATTGAGATGATATGGTATGCCTTTATCGTATATATTATAAATTCTGAATAAAAAAAAAGTATGTTCCGGATTACCAGTATACAAAAATGAAATTTAATTATTAGAGAAAAACAAAAAAAATACTGAAATCTTTCTAAGAGACGATAAAGGAAGGAGTTGTTGGACATATTTCGAACACTTTATTTTTTTATAAATTATTAAACAAAAAATTATATCAAAAATACAAAAAAATTAATAAAAATTTAAAATTTTGCACAAATAACGTTTTGAAATAAACAATTCAACGGTAGAAAAAATAATGTCAATTATAATTTCTAACGACACTAAAGACTCAAGGTGGTAACATATTTAACGTACAAAAATATGTCTTTTACCTTTATCTTACATATTTCACAAAAATTTAATGATTATAACTAATAAATTAATATTTTTATGACGCAATCTTAGGGACACATGTGTGTAGTGTCTATGACTTACTTTATTTGTGTGCAATTTTGCCTTTTTTCCGTTAAAAATATTAAATTTTTTGACATCATACCTATTTTATACGCATTATAGAACTTTGATTGAAACGAAATTTTATGTTAAAGATGTCCGATTTATTAATTTTTTGAATACCTTTGATGAAAAACATATATTAGTAACATCTGTGCTTAACGATATTACTTTACCAAAAAATAAATTTAGGAAAAAGGTTGTATTATTGTGCGTTATTAACAGAAACAAAGAATGATATTCGGAATTTATACATAATAGTGTATTATCATGGACGTATTGTATAAAAAACATATTTGGAATTATTGATTATGTATTAAATTCCTTTTTTTATAAAATTTGACAAAACTCTAATAGAATGCTATAGCATTTGATAAAACTTTAATAGAATGCTAGTATAGAGAGTACATTATGTACATGATATATTGTTTAAACCAGTGAAATAACTATGAATCCGTGATAACAAGCTTAATGAACTACGAAACGTAGGACATAATTTCTCTGTAGTTGCCCCACAGGAATTAAAAAATATAAAATAAGCTAAAATTAAAATCTGTTAACGGTATGAAAAGATCACAGCCTGCAAAGTATTTTCAATAATTACCCTGATCTGTATAAAACAGAAATAAATAATTTTTAGCAATGCCGATATGTAATGCGCAATAGACTTGCGGGTTGGACCCCAAATTTTCTCATTTGATGAAAAGTTAAGCTTGTAAAAGTGACGTGAGTTATTTTAAATATTGAATATTTAGGATGTAAATTCGTTAGCGAAGAATTTATATTCACGGATTCTAATCTTTTGTTAGGTTTTTGGAGTCGAGTTTTCGTTTGGCACATTCTGCTTTTGTTATCTGTATTCTAGTTGTTGAGATATGCAACCCATATTTTGTTGTAAGTATCTTTAAACTATATAGTGTCCGTATGTATTGAATTTTTGTGATATACCATAAATTTCTTTATATACCTAAAAATATTGAAAAAAATATTTTATTTTATTATTCATCACTATTAGTATTTTATAAAAACCCTATATTAATATAATAAAGACAAAAAAATATTTTTTTTTTTTTAAATTTTACATTTATATTTTTATTTCATTATAATTCTTTATTTCTTACCAAAAATATAAAGTAATTTATAACACACATAAGTATAATTTCATATTTTTTTTAATGGCCTGATATTGGCACTCTAAGTTTTTTTCATTTCTTATTACCTATGTTTTAGTTCTAGATATTTTCTTCTAGAAATTATTTTCTTTTAATTTAGCATCCTAATCACAAACAATAAAAAAAATTTATCAAAAAATAAAAAACAAAACATTACTATTAATAAAATTAAACTCTTTTCTTTAGCCTTAAACTATTATAAAAATGAAACATTTTAATTTCTTTTATTTTTCCAATCAGTTTTAACATTTATTTTTAACAGTTTTTGTATATATTTTGACAATTATTTTCGAATTTGGCAGTTTTAGGTAAAAAAATTGAAATTTTGCTTTGTTCATAAATTTTGGCAGTTTTAAGTATGTTTTTGCATGTGCAGTTATTTTCTCATTTCAAATAATTTTAAATTTAGCAGTTAATTTAATTTTTATTTATGGTGAATATTTTAAATTATTGTTAATTTTGTTTTTAAATGAACGAATTTAAAAATTCTGAAAGTTTCTCGTAATTAATTGTTAAAATCCAAAATTAATTTATAAATTCAAATTAACTAGGACAACCTAAATATGACTTCTAACACAACAACAAATTAATTAAAAATAATTAAACTATAAACTTAAAAGTGTGAATTAAAAACTATTTTTTATTATTAAATTTAAAAATCGAAAAACTATCAAAAAATTTTTATTTAAAATAAAAACTAACTTAAAATAAATTATGTAAATTCAAAGTTCGGACGCGCTTCGACAAAACCTTGACCCATGTTTGGTGGAAACAATCAGAGATAATCCCCAAGCCGGCCCGAAACCTCTTTTTGCAGTTGGCCAGGAAAAAAAAAAATGTTTTCCTTAGACAATACCGCGATCGGAAACTGGAAGTATTACCAACTTCTCCGACAAGAAATATAACAATAAAAAAGACAGGTGCCAGAAGCCATACGAAAATAAAGAAAGAAATAGCCAACATATTTTAAAACCGTTTAATTTAAAAGACCGATTTTACTTTTTAAACAGAACTTTATTGTATTTACTTTTGAAAATTGTAAAAAGTGAAAGTGAAAATTTGAAGGTGACCAATTTTAAATAATTACTTATTTAAATTTAAAAAAAATTTAAAAATAGAAAAAAAAGTGAAAAGAAAACATATAAACGCCCACTAATTCCATATCCACAAATTTATATATATTAAAGACAGGAATTAGAATTAAGGATTAATCTTGTATTAGAGTTTAGAAAATAATCATATCCGAAAAATTAAATCGGTCTTGACTTTTATTTTTAAATAGTGTTACTTTTTTCATAATATCCATTATTCAATTCATTTAGCCTTAAGGTTGAGGCAACAGATATGTTCAAAACATATTTTTGTTGATAACAACGTTTTTATTTATACATTATTATCTCTGTAAGAATTTTCTGAAAAACATCTTTTGTTACCGTGAAGTTTGAGAATATTTTATCATTTTATTTCTCAACAGTACAAATTCTTTTTGTGTATATTTTTTTTAAATATAAGTTTTTTAATTTGTTCTGTTTTTTGTTCTTACTATTTATATTTTTACTTCCCAATACTTTTACCTTTTTTATATCTTACTTTTTTTTAAATAAAAAGAAACCGGCTTATATTTGAAGAGAACTTAATTTAATGAATCACGATTTTTTCGGAAGCGAAAATAAAAATATCAAGAAAAGTATAGAAAGAACAAAAAAACAGAACATGGCGATCCTGCCAAATTATTTTTTCAAAAAAAAAAAAAAATTATTAATAACATAAAAGTGTAAATAAAATTTTTAAATTAAAAAAAAAAAAAAAATTAAATAAATTTTGAGAAAAAAAATAAATTTTGAAAAGGAATAAATTTTGAAAATTAGAAACAAGAAAAAAAAAAAAAAAAAATTTTTTTTAAGAAATCGAATAAATAAAAATAATTAAAAAAAACAAAGGGATATAAAATGAAAAAGCATTTGATTTTTTTTTGGAAATTGAAATCAAAAATGTCTCGATTTGCCACAATTTTTAAGATAATTCTGTTGGTTTTTCTGAAATTATTTTTTTTTAAGTTGGAGTCAATACATTTTTTTCAACACCCAGAGTATTTATAACATGGGCTCAAAATTACCAAACAAACTAAAAGATTATAAAATTCAATTTGATAAAAATTAAATTTAAAACAGCATTAATAAATTTTAAATTTGATGTGAGTATAGCTTTTATAAGCTATTTCCATTCATCCAATATATCCCACATAAATTCCGTTATTTCACTTACCGTTTCCATTACATTAAGTGGAATACGAAGTGGAATATATTGACATTTAAAAAAAAAAAAAATTTAATAATTTTTTTTTTATTACTTTTTCATACAAAAAAAAATTTATTTATGTTTTTATATTTATTTTTTTGTCACTTTGACAAAAAAATTTCTGACCAACCAAAAAATAATTTAAAAAAGTACCTAAAAATGTACTTTTTTTTATAAATTATGTACTTTTTTTGATAAATTTGGAATCCGAACCCTAACTTAAGTGGGATATGAAAAAGGGAAATAGAAATACAGGAATTTATTTTTATATGGAAATTTACCTGAAATATTCCGGAAAACTGAATATTCCACAAATATTCCACTAATAGAAATAGGTTATTACTCTTAGCTTTAACTACCCTGGAATTAAATTTATGAGACGAAATCAATCATATGGTAATTATTAGAATCAGTTTAATAAAAATTCTTGTTGGGCATTAAAATAATTTCAACATAACTTACTCCGACGGCAAATCCCAAAAAAAAAAAAAAAATTTTACTCGACGGCAAATCTAAAAAATATATTTTTATCGACGTAATAAACAAAATTTTGCAATAATAAATAAATAATTATGAAAACGCAATAAAATAAATAAAAAAAATAAAAACCACAAAATTTAAACCTTTTTTCAAAAAAAAATTTTTTTAATAATATATCTAACTACTGAAAAGTAGTCAGACAAGCCTTCTCAAATAAATTTTCCCCATTTCCAGCGAATTTATAATTGGCGTGGCCTCGCCCGAAGGTCCACGCCAATTTTTTTTTGGGTCCCCAAAACAAAAATTTAAAAAATAAAAAATTTGATATTTGAAACAAGCGCAATGGCAAGCAGTTCAAAAAGAACACATATGGAATCAGATGACAGTGATATGGATACTGGGGAAGCAGGTAACAGCGGTGCTGCCAAAAAAACTAAGTTTACAAAGACGACCGCTGATTCAGCTTTGAGACAAATTGTATACAATGACATTTTGACTCTAACAAACTCGTTGTTGGCTATAGCCTTAAGCATAAATTCTGCTTTGAAATTCAGTGCTTTTGATTTATCATTCATGAATCAAGTTGGTGCTGCGATATTATCATGTGTTGGGTTCTATAGGCGAGTATATTCAACTAAAAGGAAGCAAATAGATGATGTGAAAGAATCAGTAAAACTTGGTTACAAAGTACAAACGGAGGTGAAATTTGTTACTATTCCAATAAAAAGTGTTCTTGAAACATGGAAGGTTGGAGGGATGTTACGACATGGACCAAATGATGAAGAAAAATTTGCTTATTTTGGGTCTATGAATAGTGCACTCGAATTCCTAAATTTATTTAAATTAAGGATAAATGAACTAAGGTTGGGAAGATCGGGATACTTTACAAATTCCAAGGACAAAAAAGCAAGATCTGTTATGGAACACAATATCAATCCAAAACATGTGTCACTATTGTCAGGAGTAACTTTTGCACCTGAAAGAATGTCAGCTCAACTTCAATCATTGGGATCTTTGACTCTGTTTATAGGAATGAGTAATCAAAAAGAAACTCAATTTGTTAACAAATACAAGAAAGCCTTTTTGAATTCGATTAGCCATATTCCGTCTGCAAAATCAATTGCTGAATATTTAGCACAGAAAAAGAGGAAGTCAAAACCACACATTGTTGGCCTGTTGCAAGGAATTTTAGGGGTTGTTGGTGACAGACAGAGCCGTAGGCTAGCCATCCCATTTGCAGTATTTTTTACTGTATTTGGAAATCAACGTGAAGAGCTGCATAAGGAACAAGTAAAGAGTAAACAAGAAAAAGGAGACCTTGCTATAAATTGCGATTCATCAGGCAAAGGGGCTTATGGCTTAATTAAAATTTTTCAAGAATCAGTCCAATATGGGTACAGATGGGGAGGATCATCGGTAACTTTGTCTCAAATAATACATCATGCAATTCATGATACTGCATGCCGTTCTTTTGCAATATTGGGTGCTACTACAACCAATCAAGCGTGGATGAAAAGATATGAATTGGTTGATGAATTCAAAAAGAACAGCTTATCCTAAAGATTGAACCCATAAAAGTTCAAAAAGTAGCTAAAATGGCACAAGCGGCTAAAAATAACATTCTAGCTAGGGGCAGTGGAACCATTACAAGCGATGAATCAAAAAATGGTTATTATATCCGTGAGTACAACAAAGATGACAAGGATCTCTCTTACGCACAGGTTGGCGCCAAGGAGGCAGTGAATACTGATGAAACAGTAATTGAGCAGTCTTTGGAGATGACACGCAAGCACGTATGGGCTGAGATTGAGACAAGGTGGTGTTGTTAAGCATGGTACTACTAGTTGGTATACCCTTGATGATTATTTGGGAAACAAAGAAAATCCTTTGGATTTCTGTCCCAAGCAGTGTCGAGAGATTTTTTTCAATTTAAAACCAGTTTGATCACATTTTATATTTTATATTTCATTTTCTTTATTTAATATATGAAATTTAATTAATATTTTTTAAAATACTTTTAGATACATTACTGTTTAATACATTTACTGTTTGATAATTGCAGATTAGCAGTTTTATTTGGTTCATATGATTTTTTTTCGTGTTTTGCATTTTTATAATTAATAATGTAACCTTTTTTTATATATATATATATAATTAAAGAAATGTACTTTATTTTTTTTTTAACATTTTATATAAATTCTTTTAATGATGATATATCTTTTGTTGATCGAGTAATTTTGTTTTAAATAAGATCCTTTTATTCTCATTTTGAAAAAAAAAAAAATTTTTTTTGCTAATATCTTAAACAAAAACAAAAAAAAAAAATCTTAACCATTTCTTTAGATTTAAAAAAAAAAAAAAAATTTCTTTTACGTTATATGTCCTTTCATATGTCATTTAAATGGGTAGTGGAGAATCTAAACAAAAAGCTCCCTCTAATACGGGCACTGTTATCAATACAGTCGATATCACACCCTCGGAGTCCTTTAACTCCGAAATAACAACTTTACTTTATATTATTGCAGGCATAGCAATATTAGCCGTAGCTTATAAAATTTATAAAGTTTGGCACGGAGCCACAAAGAAAAAATATTTAAGTAGAAGCGTAGGCTCCCTTAACGCGATTTAAAAAAAAGAATATATAAATTTTTTTTATTACGTATACTTCAAAGATACGTCTCATATTTTATATTGAACAGGAAGTTTTGTCTTATTTTGGCATAAAACTTCTCTCGTACTTAAAGTTTTTTTTTTTAAAGAAATACACTTCTTATTTTATGTTAATTTTATATTGATCCTAGAAAATATATAAAATTCTTATTTTATATTAATTTTATATTGATCCTTGAAAACATATAAAATTTTTATTTTATGTTGATCCTTGAAAATATATAAAATTTCGTCCTTTTTTCGGCAGTGTAAGAAATTTTATAACGGTCTAACTTTGTTTACATATATAACAAAATTCGTTTAAAAGGATACAAGGCTATTAAGAAAAAAAAAATTTTTACAATATCTTTACCTTTTAACTAAGGTTTAAAATAATAATTTTATAAACAAACGAATTCCTCTATTACTCTATTGATTTATATATATATAGATAAAAGATATAAATCATTGTTAAATTGGAATCGTTTGCCATATTAAAATATATAAATTATATAATTCATTATTGAATTGAAACCGTTTACCATATTTGGTTATGAAATTAAGAATTTTTCAATTTATTTTATGAATTTTTGAGAACTTAAATCCTTTTTTCAGTCGGTTAGAAAATTTATAGCATTTTAATATATATACATCCTATTATCATTTTTTGGTTTTACAATGATGATTATAAGGCCTTTTCCAATAACGATCCCTCCATCGGTTTATATATCAATTTTTATCATATTTTTGGTATTAATCACGTTTATCCTTATGAAAATATTTAAAAACCATTCTAATAAGATAAAATCAAAATATTTCAATAGAGGATATACCATGGCACAATTGAGCCGTTCTATTGAAATCCCAACCTCTTATTAGAATAATCCACAATCACAAATATAAATTTTTTCTTTTAAGATATACTTATCAATCGGTAAAATAATCTTATCTGACAAATCTCTTTTAAGATTTGCTTAAACAAACTTATTGCTATATTAAATATTACTTTATATTTTATTATATTATATTATTATATTACACTATTTTTTATTATATTATAACTTTATATATATTACATTATTATCATATCTCTCTATATTATTATTTTATTCAAGATTTAAAGATAATTTTCTTTAAATCCATCAAAATATTAGTTTTATTTCTCTATATTATTACATTATCTATGATTTAAAGATAATATTTTTTAAAACCATCGAAATACTATTATCATATTGTCTGAAGATTAAGACATATTTCTTTAAATCTTATAAATATTTAAATTATAAGTAAACTATAAATGTCCTTGTATACAAAAATATGTTTATTATGAAAGTTTTCACTTTCTGAGTAATATTAAATAATATTATATATATATATATATATATATAAAAAAAAAAAAAAATGTTTATATATAATATAATAAAGATTATATAAAATAATAATACTATCTCATTCTTGATTCACTGATATTTATTACGAGATTACTAAATAACTTCTTTTATAACCTCTAAGTTCGCGGCAAAAATAACTTATTTTATTGATTATGTCATGGACCGAAATTTACAGTAATCTGTCCAGTGACATTGCTATAATCAATAAAATACATACTCAAATAAGTTACAAACAAGTAACTAATACAAAACCGCAACTTAGACAGATTAAAGAACTTATTACGTTATTCAATAAATTATCGAAAACCTTGAGGCTTCATTACGCCCCACATCCTTTAGAAACAAAAACAGTATTTAGAAATATAAGAACTAAGGTTTTCGAATCTTTTCGGTTACTAAGGTATAACTGTCCGGAATATCAAGAAACTTTACCAGCTCCAAAGAAAAGTTAGTGTATCATACAGGTGTTGATTCAGAAATAGAAAATCATTCCGATAGTTCTAATTCATCGGAGAAAGCTAACTCTATCCCGAAGAATTTATTCCTACCAAAGGAAAACGATTTTAGAACAGGAGATATATCTATTGTAGAAAAGCCACAAAGTTCAAAAACAATAAAATCTACTGTAGAAAATCTCCATATTTCTATAGGAAGCGACTCCGATTCAGAAAACGACTGCGATACAGACCAAAAGTCCACCGTACAAAACCCACCCGGTCCCATACCAACACCTAGAATGAACCCGATCCCACCGAATCAAGCTCAAGATCTTACAATGGACGTGTCAACCTTTCTATCTTTAGCTGCAAAACTGATCCCCTCCTTCAATGGAAATTCGTCAAACCTACAATCCTTTTTAGACAGAGGAGATCATGTCGCTCTGCTCGTAGCCTTGATAAAAACGAAATTAGAAGGAAATTGTCGGAATCTCATAACCAACAAAAACACGGTTCAAGCTATAATAGATCGGTTAAGAACACAAATAAAAGGAGATTCTACGGATCTCGTTGCCGCTAAAATCTTAAATTTAAAACAAAACGGCAAATCCGCGAACCAATTGACCGAACTGGCGAAAAATTTAGAAAATTCCTTCATATCTTAAGGAGTTCCAGTAGATCTAGCTCAAAAATACGCGACGAAATCTACCCTAAAATCCATTATTCACAACGCTTCAAATGACTCCATAAAATTAATTATGCAGTCCGGCAACTTTAATTCAGTTGACGAAGAAATGGCTAAATTCGTTAGTGTTAGCGCGGATCTGACCCCTTCTAGTTCAATAGCCTTTTGTTGTACCCTTTTGGTACACTATACTTACCCTTATCTTGCGTATGATTTTGAATTCTTTGGAATTCTTTAATATTTTTGTCCAAATCTGTTTGCAATAAAAATTGCTCTTTAAATTTAATTTATAACAAAATATGTTTATCTAAACATATTTTGTTTCTGTTTTCAACGTGACCACCTAGCACGTTAAGAAATGCACACATGTCATATGTGCTCACAAATACTTTCTTATTACTCTCTAAATTCTAAATACGTATTATAAAATACTTACACTAATTACCATAAACACTTTCACTACTAATCAATACTTGCCATAAAAATCGATTATAAATATTGACCAAATTTATGTAAAATATTCATTAAGTTTTTGTCTTTGATTAAATAAAGTTATATTCTAAAGTTATTTATAATTGTTTCATTTACATGGCGATCCTGCCAAATTAAAAAAAATAAAAAAAAAATAAATACAAAAAAAAAAAATAAGAAAAAATAAATACAAAAAAAAAAAAGTGAAAAATAAAAATAAATCCTTAATTTAGCTTGGTCATAATAGTTCTCTTGCGAGAACTATAAGTCGTCTCCTTTGGGAGATGAGTCGTCGGACCAACCCCTAAGAGTTCTTTTAACGAAGAACTATAAGTTTTCTCTTTTGGAGAAAAATCTCTAGGTTAAAAACAATTCCTATAATAAAAAGAAAAAAAAAAATTAATTAAAAGCCTTAAAAACAATTTCTTAAGATAAAATAAAATTCATAAAAGTTCTTATAAATTATGTTGCAATTTTTTTTACCTACGTAATAAAATATTAACAAAATAAAAACATATAAACAAAAAAAAAAAAAAAAAAAACATTATTTTTTTTCTTCCGTTGAAATACTCATCTCAGACAGATGAATAAAGATAAAAAATTAGACCCTCGGGTAATAATAAATTTAGAAAATAATCCGCAAGCCGGACCTAAACCCGTTTTTGTAGTCGAAAAGAAAATAGTTACTCTCAACCAGTACAGAAGTCGTACAACCTCCTTACCCTCGCCGATTAAAATAATCGAGAAAAAGAAAGGAGCGGGTAAAAAGAAAAAAATTAGTAAACAAATCGCCAATCTGTTCAGGCTACGGGAAATGCCCGGTGTCTCACCAGCATATAGAAAAGATCTGTCGGAACAGATCGAAAATTTAAGAAAACTTAAGTAAAAATAAAATATAAATAAAATATATATGAATTAAAAAGACAATAAATATAAAATATTGAATTTTATATGATACACATAAAATCACACCGAAAAAAAAAAAAAAAAAAAAAAAAAAAAGTGCAGTCATTGCACCCACGAAAAAATACATAAATAAATTAAAAAAAAAAAAAAAAAAAAATCAAACTCTCTCCAAATATAAAACAAAAAAAAATATATATATATCACAAACAAGTGATGAAAAAGAGCATTTTATAAATTTAAAGATATAAAAACAATTTTTTTTATATATATAAATCACAAAGTTATTATGGGTAAAACCCAGTCTAAAGTCGAAACTCCTTCCAATACTGGAACGGTAGTAAATAAAGTCGACATAATTCAACCCGCGAAGGTCGATACCGACATCGTAATCTTAGTTTATGTAATAACAACAATTATCGTTATGGCAGCCGTCTACAAACTTTATAAAATTTGGCACAGCGCCACCAAGAAAAAATACTTTAACAGAGGTCATAGTATGGTCGATTTGGCTTAAAATTAAATAAAAACATGAAACGAGATAAAAAGACAATAACGTACATTAACAATCATACTATAAACTTACAAAAAAAAATTTTTTACTCTTAATATAAAAAAAAAAAAAAAAAACAATCATATGAAAAATCAGTTCAAGAAACTTTCAAAAAAAAAAAAAGAAAAACAAGTATTAACATTTCATGTATAAAACATACATACGCTAAAACACAAAAAAATATAAAACTATGCATATACTAATTACAAAAAAAATAAGAGAAATAATAATAATAATAATAATAATAACAACTATAACAATTCTAATCGCTCTAATAATAACGGTAGACAAAACGTCAACAACCGTTCTAATAATGCAAATAATTCAAGAAATCCGAATCAGAATCGGAGTAATTTTAGAAATTTTCCGAATAATCGGAACAATTTCAACACTGCTCGAAATAATTTTAATAATAATCGTCCCCCAAACAGGAATTTCGAGAACAGAAATCGTGATAATAATAATAGAAATTTTAATAATTACGGCAATAATAACTATGGTAATAATAATTATGGCAATAATAATTACCAAAATAACCATAATCCAAACTTAAGAAATTTCCCAATCAATCTACGCTTTTCTTTATATTTACTGCCCCAAACAGAGTATAGTGCAAATTACTTCCCACGCTAATCCTTTCTTCACTAAAAATTAATTCCGGTTGTAACACCCTAGAGAACTCCCTGTTTCTTTGTGAAACTTGCTATACGCAAAATTTCAAGTTCCTCACTTTAAACGTCAATAATTCAAACAGCCATATCGCACCGAATAAAGATAACATAGTTCTAGTAAATAATCTAGAAGTGGCAGAACGGTGTGTGTCCGAGCAAGGCAACACCAATTTGAACCTTAAATTAAAAGACCAATGTTTGTCCGTAAATTCTCAAAGCTTGCAAAGTACGGATGATAGATTCTGTAAATGTCAGGGACAATGGCGACGGACATTGTTCTAACACAATACCATTCTCAAGACATCCCTAATGTATTCTCATTTAAGAATTTAAGAATTTAAAATAAATAAATAAATAAATATATTTATATATAAATTGAATTTAAGATCAATATTGCATACTAAAAAATCATTTCCTAGTTAATACTGGTGAAGGGATTCAATAAAAATATGTTCTGATACTTTACAGATGGCAGAATATACTCCAATTACAAAAGAAGAAAGCGAGAAGATGCTAGAGGAGTTTTCATATCATAATCCACATTATGTAGAACCTGATCTTAAGTGGTACTCAGAGAACGAAGGCCCAAAGCCAATAAAAATAGAAAAATTTTATAAACGAAAGAGAGCTGTAGAGCCTCAAATTTTATGAAGGAACCCCCAAAGCTGGAAAGCTTACAAACAAAAAAAGTACAAAGAGCATCAGAGGAAGAGGGGCTAAATCCTCCTCCTACATTACGAGCCATTTTTGAAGGGATAGAGATACGCCCGACGAAAAAGCAAACTAACTATAGATTCCGTGTAAATGGCCCGACATCCATAATACAAGTTCAAATAAGACGTAATAAAGCAGTGCTTACCTGCAAAAAAACCGGAGCCGTAAAAATAATTAATCTAGAAACAAAAATTGAAAGAATATTTCCTGGTACCTCTGAGAAGCAGGAAAATCTAGCTATAGGAAAAAGTTAGGGAAACTGGTAAGAGCATGAGACTTCTTTCTCAGGGCGGTTTCAAGCCCCATCTAAAACTATTACTTACTATCAATTTCTTCTTGCTTTCTGCTACCACTTCATATCTTAAACCTTACCTGGTTTTCTAGCTTCGACGAGTGCAATTGAACCTATTTTGTTACCGTGAAGTTTAAGCATATTGTATCATATTGTTTCAACAGTACAAATTCTTTTATGTACATTTTTTTTTTACATAATTTTTTTTTGTTAATAAATGATAACATAAACAAAAAATACGATTATTTAAAAAATGACACTACATACGGCTAAGTCAACTCAGTTAAGTGACTTGTCTAAAAATTTCAAACCTCACCTCTTGGCAGTCCACAATAGTAACATAGCATTCAGTATAATAAATTTGCTTTTAATAATTACAATCTTCATATACAAACTCATAAGTGATAATTGGGATAAGACTAAAATAGAACACCCCTTTCAAGACCACCTCAGGAAAAACGAACTCTTAATACAATCAGTAACACCCAGAGCGTATTCGAGTTTAGGGATAGAGAAGAAGGATCAGAAAAAATTCAAAACTTCATCAAAAAATAAGCAGACGCTAAATTGCTAAATTGCTGTTATCAAAAAAAAAAAAACTTTCAACTAATAAAATAAAAAAATGCATTATGCTTATGCATAATATAAAATTGTCGTAAAGAAAAAAAAAACAAAAGACATAAAAGGGTATTAACAGAATCAAAAGTTGATAAAATACATTTTCAATAAAAATAATATCGTAATATAAAATTAAATTTTTTATAATAAATATATCACATGGGGAAAACACAGTCTAAAGTAGAAACTCCGTCCAATACTGGAACGGTTGTAAATAAAGTTGACTTAGTTCAACCTACAAAAATAGACAACGACATCGTCATTTTAGTTTACATAATTACGACCATCATCGTGATGGCAGCAGTTTATAAATTATACAAAATCTGGCACGGGGTAACCAAGAAAAAATACTTTAACCGTGGTCAAAGTATGGTTGATTTGGCCTAAAAAAAAACATAAAAAGAGATAAAAGGACAATAACGTACAACATTCATACGAAAAACTTACAAATAAAAAATTAACTTTGTAATATAAAAAACATTAAGTGATAATTAAAAAAAAAAAAAAAATCTTTTATATATATAAAAAGAAAGAGAGAAAAGAGAAAATAAATTAAAATAAATAAATAAATAAATATATTTATATATAAATTGAATTTAAGATCAATATTGCATACTAAAAAATCATTTCCTAGTTAATACTGGTGAAGTGATTCAATAAAAATATGTTCTGATACTTTACAGATGGCAGAATATACTCCAATTACAAAAGAAGAAAGCGAGAAGATGCTAGAGGAGTTTTCATATCATAATCCACATTATGTAGAACCTGATCTTAAGTGGTACTCAGAGAACGAAGGCCCAAAGCCAATAAAAATAGAAAAATTTTATAAACGAAAGAGAGCTGTAGAGCCTCAAATTTTATGAAGGAACCCCCAAAGCTGGAAAGCTTACAAACAAAAAAAGTACAAAGAGCATCAGAGGAAGAGGGGTTACATCCTCCTCCTACATTACGAGCCATTTTTGAAGGGATAGAGATACGCCCGACGAAAAAGCAAACTAACTATAGATTCCGTGTAAATGGCCCGATATCCATAATACAAGTTCAAATAAGACGTAATAAAGCAGTGCTTACCTGCAAAAAAACCGGAGCCGTAAAAATAATTAATCTAGAAACAAAAATTGAAAGAATATTTCCTGGTACCTCTGAGAAGCAGGAAAATCTAGCTATAGGAAAAAGTTAGGGAAACTGGTAAGAGCATGAGACCCATTGAAATATTTAAGAAATATCATGAAACACATATTACACACCCACAAAAAATAAATAACCTTTTACACTTCAATAATAATTTTCACTATGAAAATTAATCCATTGAAGAAAATATTATTGTAAGGTTTAAAATTTCTGTTACTTTAATTTTTTTCACAGTAATTTCATTCTGATATAGTTTATTTATTCTTTTTGTCCACATATTGAAAATGTTGTGATAAATCAATATGTTACACATAAATATTGAATATAGATTACCCACAAATTATTTTTGATATAAATTCATAATAAAAACAAAAAAAAAGAAATATAGTAAAATTAATCAGTTTTGTAACAAAGAAATAAAATAAACTATTATTTTAAAATGTATTGATTGTATTTGTTTATGATAATAGGGCCATAGCGAAGAATCAAGAATTTTGTTTATTTATTTTTCTTACAATAAAATACTTTTAGCTTGATTTTTTTTTATATTTAATTGATCGATAATCGTTTTTCTTTGCTTTGGGTGGAATTGTTGGGGGACTGGCACATCTTAAAATCGTATAAAAGACGTGAATTTTCGATAATAATTTCATACCAATTTTATTTGCTAACAAAGAAAGAGGTAAGAAAAAAACATGAACATTTTTTTTTCAATTGTCTAGTTCTGGAAAGATGTACAATATCTACCACGACAGGACAATTGAATCCCTTGTCTTTAGGTGCTGGAGATGTACATCCTAAGCAAGTGAATTTATTCACTAGCCTAGGGTGACAACTCCAACCATGATACTCCTATATGAGGATCCATACTACGTTGTGGTATTATGACTAAGCTTATCTGCCACTGTCGTGGATACAAGATCACCGAGCGATCATGATCTTGTGTCCATTGACGGTGTCAGAGGATAAATTTTGAAAAACTTTTCCTAGAAAAAAGACATAAAATAAAAAAAAATAAAATAAAAAACCCATAGTAATATAAACATATGTCGCATGTATTACGGGGGCAACGAAGAAGGTGCCGATAGATATGTGTATTGTGCCAGACGGCAAATGTTTTCTTCTAAGATTGATACTAGAAGTAAAAAAGATGATTTCGACAAGAAGAATGCTTTTTGGTCGATTTTTAAAGTTATAAAGCAAGTGTGCGTGGCCGTGAGTAAAAAGAAGAATTATCTCGGAATAGATAGTCTTTTCAGTAGTTGTGCTAAACGTTTGTTTAGTTTTTTATGTGAAATAAACATATATAATCACGCTTGGTGGTATACATTTCTGAGAAACACTGAAAATGTTATCTTGGATATGAATGCTAATAGAGCAAAGCTGAAGAATTTAATTGTCGCGTTTATACCGTTAGAATGGAGTCTGTTTTAGGGTTCCTTTCGATAGGCCACATGGTTACGATCAATAATTTAAAATTGAGTGGTCTGTAGCCTATGATTATGCTGTATGTTTGGCGAAATATACTTTATTAGTTAGAGCCGTAAGTGCATTTGATTTTCCTCAAAATGAATTTAAACACACTGATTTTCTTAAGAAATGTATGTCTCCTGATTCCCTTTTTGGAAGGCATTTTTCTATTTGTAAAACTCAAGGTGTTGGTAGCCAATTCAGACTTGACAAATGGTCGGAAGCTATTCTTCAATTCTCGCGTTTCATGCTCAACATCTACCAGGACAGGACAAAGATCCCTTGTCTTAAGTGCTGGAGATGTACATCCGAAGCTATGTGAATTTATTCCACTGACCTTAGATGACAACGCCAGCCATGATTGTTATTAGAGTGGAGCAATATAATGCCAACTCTGATTTACGATCCAAAACACCCGATCTTAGTGGAGGACTCTTGGGCCTATTCAAGAATCTGAAGCCAAGACACCACCGGCTACCACATGGATACTCCTATAGGAGGATCCATACTACGTTTTGGTATTATGACTAAGCTCATCTTACACTGACGTAGATACAAGATCACTGAGCGATCATGATTTTTGTCAATTGACAGTGACAGAGGAACATAGTCATAAGAGCATAGTTTTAAAAATAAAAATTGGTATATATCTGAAGTTTAAAATTTTTTTTTTTTTTGTATTTCATTCGCTCTGATCACCTTAAAGATATAATAACTTTCAAGAATGAGCGAATCAACTACAGAAAATGCTGAGCCATCAGCATCTTCGAATAATATATCTGACGTAAGAGACCTTCACGATATTATTACAATGTGACTGACTGATCACTAAGTTTGGCTGCTATTAGTGAATCAATAAATAACGAAACATTTCACATTTTATTTAATGGTTGTAATCAACAGGGCATTCGTATTTTTATGCCTGTTCAGTATGAAATATTCAATGAAGATTCAATAATTTCAGATAATGATCCTTTTACTGTAAATTTAGAAATTAATGCTGCACATACTACTGTTCGAAGGTGTGTTAAATTTCAAAAGTTAAAAGTTCATGTTGCTAATTTGTTGTCTTCGGAGCTCTTGATAAATCCTAACAGAGTTATTCGGAAACTAGATACTTATAATGAATTCTGGGTGCCGAATGATTTAATTAATGTTTTGTTGTTTGCCTTGAATCCTTGGCTTGGTAATTTTGTTGAATATACCAATAATGTACCAGCTTTGATTAACGATAAATTGAAATTTATTTCATTTTTCGATTTTGCTAATTTTAATAGTTGATTTTAACAAAGTAAATCTATTACTATCCAGCGGGAAAAGCGGGGAATGTTAGGATTAAACAAAGAAATTTTAAGTACTAAAAAAAAAAGAAAAAAAAAAGTCCAGTAAAGGCTAGTAGCGCTGATGATTCAGGCGTCAAGGACCAAAACCAAGAGAACATCATTAAAGATGGTTATAATTCTCTAGTTTTGGGGGCCATGACCTCTTTAAAGAACATCTCAAAAATTGTTAATCGTGGCAGAGATTTACAAGTGGATGTAACTGTCTGACTTGTTCTCGAATCCGGAGAGGACGCTTTCGGTAAATATCGAACACGAAATCGCTCCTTTCTGTGACGTAATGAACATAGATGACATGCAAAACACTTACGTTAAGATTAATCAATTGAGAAAAGCTGAGTTTAATAATATAGATTCGTTTCTCGATTATCTATTGTTTTCGTTTGATTTTATTTTGTCTAAGTCATGCACACAGTTAATTGAACCTCCTAGGAAGTTCAATCATCGTGGGGAGATGTATAAACCCTCGTTTATAGGAATTCCAGAAGATATACTTCAGAAATCTTCAATTGATCCCAGTACCATTATGACAGCCTTGTATCCTTTTTGTATGCCCGTCAATTCTGACTTGGGCATATACGCTTGTGATGTGAATGTTATGTTGGATGACAATCTTTGCGCCCTAAGAAATGCTTTTAGTGCGTTGATTACTGAAACTTCTACGAATATTAGAGAAGAGTTCATTCTTTATTGGAAATACGTTCTGGATCAGAGACCTCCTCCATATTGCCCACAATATCCTGGAGAACTGATTCGAATGTTACCGATAATTTCGCCTTTATTAATGACATAGTATAAAAATGCATGAATTTGAATAATAAAGTCATTATAATTTTAGTAACAGATTACAGTGTCTGTTCTTTTATTGTAATCTCCTTATTATTAAGGTTTCAAGTGCTTTAATAATAATTTCGTAGGAAGTTGTTGATGTTTCAAGTGCCTTAAGAATGACACTATTCCTTTTCCTATGTTGTTTTTTATACCATTTTTAGTATTCTTAACTTCACAAAAGGTATTAGTTTCGTTCCCATTCCGAATATTGTACTGATGGAGTCGGCTGGTTTGACTAACGTTAAGAGTAGTATTTTTAATACTTTTAATTCGGTTTCTCTGAACGCTAACGATCATGAGTTCTAATATGCGTACGTCTCATCGTTATTGGTTCCCGGCTATATACTTTTCGATATTGATATGTCTTCAATGGATAGATCGAAACCACTGTATTTAGTAACACTTTTGTGTTGCAAATTAATAATTTATTATACGCGTCGCGATTATAGATCAACCAATATATCAGAGAAAAGTAGGCAAAATATAGTTGCTGAAATTTTGTATATATTGATGAATCTTAATATAATAGAATATTTTCGTCAAATTGAAGAAGGTGAAGATATAATCTATGACTATCGATACTTTCGAGTAGTGGTTGCCGGATCTATTCCCGACTGGGACAACCTGATGTGGGTGGATGAACAGTGGTCGAATGTATTACGGGGGCAACGAAGAAGGTGCCGATAGATATGGGTATTGTGGCAGACGGCAAATGTTTCCTTCTAGAAGTAAAGAAGATAGAGATGATTTCGATAAGAAGAAAAGCTTGGTCGATTTTTGAAGTTATAATGCAAGTGTGAGTGGCCGTGAGTAAAAAGAAGAATTATCTCGGAATAGATAGTCTTTTCAGTAGTTGTGGTGAACGATTGTTTAGTTTTTCATGTGAAATAAACATATATAATCATGCTTGGTGGTGTACATCTCTGAGAAACACTGAAAATGTTATCTTGGATATGAATGCTAATAGAGCTAAAGCTGAAGAATTGAATTCTCGCGTTTATGCCGGTAGAATGGAGTCTGTTTTAGGGCTCTTCAAATCGGCTAACGGGAATGTTCCTTTCGATAGGCCACATCGTTACGATCAACCTTCGGTCGGAAGGTATCCTTATGGAACAATTTTTTGACCAAGTAAGCCAATTCATATTGGATAATGATTTCCTTTTAGGTTTTATTAGAAATATTGAGGTTTCTGGCTTTATTACTAGAATGCTTAGTAATCGTGTAGCTAGAATAGTTTCGAGAAATGCCCCATTCTTTAACACCCTTCCTGTTAATGAAAGAGAGATCGTTCGTCTTTCGCCAAGGGTCATTTCACAATTATTGTTTGAGCAAAGGTTGAGAACTTTTTTCAATGATACAACCAGGAGTGTCGTAGTAGTTGAGATTCCATTTCCTATCGAGGTTCATGATGTATCATCAATTAGTTATGCCAACGCTCCGTTCAATTTCAGTTATTCCAAAACTGGGCAAGTTAGTTATGTGGTTCGAACGTCCTTCCATATCAATCCTGCTAGATTGTATGTTGCTTCTCTTTCTGAGAGAGAATTTAGATTACACCCTGATACAGCTGTTGGATCCATGATGTCATTTAATGACATATGGATTCCTGGTAATTAAGCAAATATATATATTTTATCTTTGGGTGAATTCTTAGGAAGTTTAAATCTGAGGTTTATAGAGTAAGAGCTCTCAAAAGAAATGATATAAAATTTGTATCTTTCTTTGATTTTAAAGCTCAAGAGTAAATCAGCCTGTTTAAAAAGAATGGACGTCATTGGTCGATCCTTATTCGAACCAAAACGTGCGGTAGCCGATTGGAATAGGAATAACTACCTGCAACTAATGAATTTCACCATAACAAATGGCGCCTGTTTTGGTGCCAGATATTTGTTATATCTACTATTCAACAAACTTAATCATAACACTTTCATATTAAATTTGAATTTAACTCTTGATAATTTTACTAACCTAAATAATAACTCTAAAAGCACTAATGATAGTTAATCAAAAATCGTTATATTAACTATTCATAACATTATGTCTCAAGTTTTTTCACAACTTTTCAAACAAGAAAACGCTAAAGTACTTCACAAAATTCAAAAGAAAATGTAATTTGTTTATAGAAGTAAAGATAAAAAAATACGTGATGACAACAAACATAATGTTGTCCAAAAAATAAATTGTGTTCATTTCAATTCTTGTTATGCTAGAACAAACTAGAATAAAAGAAAACTGAAACAACATTAGGCAACCTTTTGAACGTCACAATCTAATTACAATTCACCGAATCATACACGATCACAAATTTGATTTTGACTATCCAATAATTTTGAAACATTAAAACAATTATTATAAGAGAAGCTTATCAGAAATGTTACAAATTTATCAAAAGTAGTAACAACAAAATAAATGCACAAATCGACGTAGAAAAACTCAATAATATGTATAATATTATTTTGAAATGAAACTTATAGTTAAATTAATTATTTATAAACAAAGATAGCACAAACATTTTTTAACTCTTACTGCCAGTCTTAGTTATTTAATGTAATAGATTTTTTACTCGCACATTTATAAGAATCATCTACCAAAATTTATGATTAAAATTATATCTGCTTTTTTTTATTATGAGAATAATTTTCGTTATTATAAAAAATATAAAAAATATAAAACTATTTTAATTCACTCACAACACATATTATAACATATTATCTGAATATGTTGATCACTGGTATAATGTTGTTTTTGTTGTTTATTCAACTGACATTCATGTAATATAATTAGATATTGATGGTGAAGGGGTGGCCAGCAAAAAATGATTATTATTACTACCATTATTATGTAGTGATTCGTTTTGTTAAAAAGTGCTAAATGGTTCCAAATACATGTTGAAAGGTAATCATTTTTCTCTGTGAAAGAAATTTTAAATCATGTTAATAATTATTTAAGTACGTTTTTTATCATGAGTATTTAAAAAAAAAATGTATTGCATGAAAAAATTGTAGAAGTCCCAAATATTTGTTGGTCCAAAATTATAATAAAACCCATTGATAATAATAATAGTAATAAATTGGTTTTTGACTACATAGAATGTTTACTTGTTAAATTTTTTGGAAAATTAAAATTTAATAAGTTAAATTATTAATTTTGTACATTTCAAGATAACCGTACTTGTTATGCCCTTAAAAACTCCAATTATAATACTTTTGACAACGGATAGGTTTTAAAAACTTTCACTTTTTCTTCGACTAATTTTAACAAATATAAGTGAAATAAGATTACTTTTGGAGCCTAATATTTAAATCTTTTTAGATCCATATTTTTAAGATTTAGATAATATTCAAAAATATTTAATGTAGTTAAATTTTTTTTTAAAATTAGTTAATTTTTGAGATATATTATATAATGATTATAACCAGAGCTGTCCTAACGTATTTCGTACCTATGTGCTAATAATTTCCTGGCGCTCATATCATAGAAATATTAATTAAAGACTTATATATGTTATATATTAAAAAATAAATAAATAAAATATTAAAAAACGATTTACCGTCTGTTCAGAAACATCATTATGATATGAAGGAAAAACAAAGCATTGAACAACAATAATTATGGTGATAAAGCATTACACTTTATCAACCTAATTATTTTTTTTGTAAATTAATATTATGTCTGTAAACAATTTATATGTTATGTTAAGAATGAATTTATAAGGAATTTGAATATGTAGCAATTTTGTTAAAAAGAATAATTTTATAATGTAATTTCCAAATAAAAAAATTAAAAAATATTATGATACAAATGCTGACTAGGGACTAAAATAGTATAAAAATGCATGAATTTGAATAATAAAGTCATTATAATTTTAGAAACAGATTACAGTGTCTGTTCTTTTATTGTAATCTCCTTATTATTAAGGTTTCAAGTGCTTTAATAATAATTTCGTAGGAAGTTGTTGATGTTTCAAGTGCCTTAAGAATTTCATTAAAGGTGAAGATATTGCAGTCCAAATGCTGGAATAACGTTCAGGTAAATATAGTACAGTGGATCTTTTAGTTGAAGTACTAAAACACTCTGCAATATTAGCTTCAGTACTCTTTAATACAGTGAATATTCTAGTCCAAGTACTAGAATATTCTGTTTCTTATTTTTAGCTCCAGACAGCAGTTCACGGTTGTTTAGTTCAGGTGCTAAATAATCCCAGCAAAATCCGGATTTAGTGCACGTACTAAATCCACCATCAGTTTCGACATATTCATAAATTTTACCGACGTGATAGCATCAATTCATATTATATATTACAAAAAACAATAAATTGAAGACATACCGATGCTATAATAGTAAAAGTAAAGCAACAATAAATTGAAGGCATACATAATTGTTAGACGTCGTAACGCACTACGGTTTATATCGGATATAAGCAGCAAAATGGACAAATCATGAACACTCCAAACGACAACAGGAAAAAGTATTGAACAACTGATCTCAAATTTTAAAAAGGACTCTCTTGTCAGGAAGAATACTGTGCGGTATGTTCAGGCCAAGCTAGAGAAGTTAGAGACACTATGGAAAAAATTCCAGGAAAGAGAGTATTTATTAACTAATGTGACTGGAGAAGCTGAAAAGCATTTAACCTTAACTGAAAGTAATTACGAAGCAGAGTAAAAATAATGCAAGAGATGTATGATAATGAGCATGTACTGATTGCAGCCGTGATTCATAAATTAGTATCACAGCTCAATTTATCATCAGATTCAACTTCAGCAACATCTGTTAAAAATCTACATGATACTACCTACGAAAGTTTAATTGCGTTAAATAATTTGGGTATTGACACTTCATCCTGGTCGCCACTATTAGATTATCTATTACTCAAAAAAGTGGATCGCCAAAGTCGTGTCAATCATTAGAAAATCCAAGAGAATCCAGGAGAATTTTTAAAATTTTTGGAATTTACGTTTCAAACATTAGAATCAATTGGATATAAGGACAAACCCTTAAGTAATAAAACTCTATCATCAATCACAACAACCAATAGTGAAGGTCAGAATTGTAAAATGTGCCATGAGTCATCACATCCATTGTTTGCATGTAAAACGTTTAACCGCATCTAATCGACTTCAATTGGTTCAGAAACAACGGCTATGCATGAATTGCACAACGGCTATGCATGAATTGCTTGAAATTCGGCCACAAAGCAATAAAGTGCCTGTCTCGCAATTGCATGAAATGTGATTGAAAACACAACACCGTATTGCACCTTGATGAAAAGAATAGTGCAATTACAGCCAATCACAATGAATCAAAGGCTCCATCTGTAACATTAACATCATCCATGGAGGACAAGGAGCCAGAGCAACCACTGATCACGTTAGCTACGTCAAACGATAACACCCGACAGAAATATGTACTTCTAGGCACAGCAAAGATAAGAATAACATCGCTGAACGGACAAACAATAGAATGCCGAGCTATTTTGGATTCAGGATCACAAATTAATCTGTTAACCGCAAGGATAATATGGAAACTGAAATTAAATCCCAAACAAACGTCACCTAAAATCGAAGGTATAGGAAATGGAAGATTGACCAGTTATCAACGAATTAATATCAATGTTGAATCAATAACACGTACCGCTTCAACGTCACACCCATTCTTCGTCAAAATTCCCAGATGTGATAGAACGAGCTTTGGAGATTCGTTTTCAATTCGCACCTCGAGAATATGGAATGCTCTCCCATCTGTTCCCAACAGCTGGCGAACGTTTGATTTACGACTTGTGCCGCTTTAAGAAGAGTGTAAATGATTACCTACTAACTGTCCCACTTTTTAATCCCGTCTAAACTTCCAGTCCTCATTACCAAATCCATACTTCTTATAGTATAAAAGGTATCCCACCTAGTGATTTGGTAACTTTAATAAAAAAAAAAACAAAAAACACAGCCTAGCGACAAGAACTACATGGATGTGAAGTTGAAGCGGTAGTGTCTGGCGTGAAAATACTTGAAGTGGAGGAAGTAGGGCCTTTACTTCCAAGGAACACGTATCCGTTCCAACAAGGTATTTATAAAAAATTGAAAGTGAACCTACATTGCGACGGTAATTGAGTGATGTTAAGAGCTGGTGGTTTGGTGATCGTTGATCAATCTAATCTCTGAAATTTGTTCAGGTACTCAAGATGGGTTTTAGGAGCACCAGCCCATACATGTGAGTTATAACTTCAGTCGTATGTAGGATTTGTAAATGTTTAAGAGATCTGAAAATCCGGTATTTTGATATCAGTCGGAAACGGTTTTTGAATTTTTCAAAACCGCCGGATATCGGATAACCGATCAAAAAAATTGTAAATATAATGAAAATAGTAAATAATGTTTGAATTGAATTTTTATAAATCTTTATTCAATTTTAAATAAAACGATTATAAAAATACAAGCGCATTCAACGATATATCAGATAATCGTGATCTGATTTTGGTGCAGAAATTAGCTGATATTGAAAATACTCGCTCAGAATCCGTAGATATGGGCTTGATGTAGGGCTTCTCATTTCCCGCAATTTTCAAATCCCGGGATCCCGGGACAAAATTTTTCATATTCCCCGGATCCCAGAATTTTTTCATAAGCCCAAATTAAACAAAAAATTATCTCATAAAATAATGCCATGCTTTCGATCCACTTCAACTTGACATGATGGGGTTACCTAAGTTGATATTTTACATAATAAAAAAGGAAAATACTGCATTATAAAAAATTAGTTAACAACTTGAAATTTGCTTTCTAATCCTCAAACTTCGATTATTTTAAATAAATTTTAATTCTATATATATTAAACTGCACTTATTTATTTTTTAAATTCTTTATACTGACTTCACTTCGTTTCCACAAACTTAGAAAATCAAAATTGACCCACTTCCCGGTATCCAATCGAGCTTAAATTTAATTTAGCATTACACACCTTTATATAAATTTCACATCCTGGTCTCCAAACTTGGTAAGTCAAAATAGATCCAATTTTCGGTATCCAATCGAGGTAAAATTTTGCACATCACTTTGTCGTCGATAACAATATACTTTGGCATCACAGACTTATCAACACACATACACACCTTTATATGAACCTCATATCAATTGCCTCGCATATAAAGGATTTATATCAAAAACTTTGTTTTTATGGGTTGTGTTTTTTCTATACTAAAATTGTATATTTTAATTTTAGCTTTATACTGAAACAGTGAATGAAATTTCGAGTATGTGATATATAAACATCAAAAGTTAGCATAGCACTAATAATGAAGGGAGTCCCCCGTAATTGTATAGAAAATAATCTATATATTGTACTTAGCGCTATACTAACAGTATACGCCGCATTCAGCAATCACTTAATTAATTCTGTCTAGCTTAGATATAAACCTAAGCCTAAAATTTAGTGCAATCACTATTGTATTTTTTAATTAAGTGGAAATCCCGGGATTTTTGGTTGAAATCCCGGGATTACGGGATTCAATTTTACAACCGGGATCCCGGGAAAACGGGATCCCGGGATCCCGTTTGAGAAGCCCTAGCTTGATGTTGGCTTGATGAAAAATTTTAACGAACGTCTATCTAACTAGCAATTAGATAGACTTCACGGTGTTTGTACAAATATACAAGGTTTAATTAATAATTTTTTACATATTGAGTTGATAATAGATAATGGAAGACCTGATTTTTTGATTTTAAATGAAACACATATTACTGATTCCATTAGTGAGACCGAAATAAACATAAGGGGTTATACAAACTATCAATGTAAATCAAATTCAAGTAGAACTGGAGGGGTGGCATTGTATGTAAAAAATGATTGGAAAACAGTTAAATTACTCGAAGATCATATTAAATCAAAAATGTGGCTGTTAGCATGTGAATGTAATTTTAATGGATCCAGTGTGGTAATTGTTGCAGTGTATAGATCTCCTAGTGGTTCTGTGGGTGAATTTTTTGATTTTTTCAGGAAAAATATTGAGATATTACTAGAGAGAAATAAAAGCATTATTATTGCGGGAGATTTTAATATTGATTGGTTAAAAAATGAGCCTCAAAAGAAAAATATTGAAAGATTTATGAATGATAACTACCTAATGCAAAAAGTGTCTCAGTATACTAGAATAACTCCAAGCTCACAAACACTTATAGATTATGTAATAACTAATTCCGAAAATGTAGAAGCTACAGTAAATCCAAAGGCAAAAATTAGTGACCACGAATTAATTGAAATATCAATAAATTTAGTAGTTGACAAAAACTATAATTATAATAAAAAAATAGAAATCTTTAAATATGACAAAGTGAAATTTTGTAAAGAACTAAATATTGTAAATGAATCAAGGGATTTAACTTGTGATATTAATTTAAGTGCAGAATTTTTGGTCTGTCATTTGAACAATACCGTAAAAAAATTTACTTATAAAAAAGAAATTAATTGTGATAATAAAACTAATAAATGGTTTAGCAATGAACTAAGAATACTAAAAGCAAATAAAATACAGAAATATAACATAGCGCGATTAATTAAAACTCGAGAAACGTGGAATCAGTACAAAATTATCAGAAATCAATATAATTTAAAAGTAAAAAATTCAAAAAATAATTACATTTCTGATAAAATTAATAATGCCAATGGACAAAAAGAAATGTGGAGAGAAATAAAAAATTTGGTACTAAAACAAGAGAAAAGTGTAATCCAGAGTGTAATATTTGAAGGAAACGAATGTGAAAATAATTTAGATATAGCAAATAACTTTAATAAATACTTCATAAATAGTGTGGAAGAAATTAGAGAATCAATCGAAATTGTCCCTTATATTAACCATATTAAGCAAATGCAATGCAAATTCAAATTTGCAGAAATTAGTCTGAATAAACTAAAAGCTGTATGCAAATCACTAAAAAATAAGTCAGATAATGATAAAATAAACCCTAAAATGATCCTAGATAACTGGGTTTTTCTTGGGCCAAGGCTGCTAAACATAATCAATAAATCAATAACAACGGGGGAATTTACAGAAGTATGGAAAGAATCTATTATATCACCGGTTGAAAAAGTTCCAAAAACTAAAAAATGTGAAGAGTTCAGACCCTTAAATTCATTGCAAACTCTTGAAAAAATATTAGAAAAGGTCGTAAAAGAACAGCTAGAAAAATATATTGAGGAAAATAAAATTCTCTCACATTTTCAATCAGGGTTTAGGAAGAAATATTCATGTGAAACAGCGGTGAATTATATTGTAAATGAATGGAAATGTAAAGCTGAACAAAAGAAAATAATTGCTCTTTTCTTAGACTTTAAAAGGGCATTTGAAACAATCGACAGGAATATATTGTTAAGGAAGTTGAAATATTATGGAATTGAGGATAATGAACTGAAATGGTTTTCGAACTACTTATGTAATAGGACTCAGCGAACCAAGGTCAACAACAATCTTTCGGATCCAGAAGTTGTTCAATGCGGCGTTCCTCAAGGATCGATTCTAGGAGCCTTGTTGTTTATTATTTACATAAACGATATGCCTGAGGTAATAAGAAAATGTAAATACATATTTTATGCAGATGATACTTTAATTTATGCAGAAGGTAATGATGAAGATGAATGTATAAGTAAAATTATGAGCGATATGAATGGAATAATTAAATGGTTAAACATGAATAAACTTAAACTAAACGAGAAAAAAACTAAAATGATGGAAATAAATAATAGTTCAGATAAAGTAATTCAATTAAATGGAGAAATTATCGAAAAGGTAGAAAGCATTAAATACTTAGGAGTAATCATTGATAAAAAATTGAAATTTTATGACCACGTTGATTACACATGTAAAAAGATAGGGAAGAAGATAGGATTCTTAAGAAGAATAAGGTGTAAAATAGATAGAATAACAGCTGTAAACATATACAATGTAATAATAAAACCACATTTTGAGTACTGCTCATCTATACTTTTTTCTTGTTGCAACCAAGGTCAAATAGATAGATTTCAGAAACTCCAAAACAAAGCTATGAGATGTATACTGGGATGTGGTAAACTCACACCAATTAGTTTTATACTGGAATGTTTGAAATGGCTGGATATACGTCAGCGGTTAGAGTATAATTCATTAGTTTTTGTTTTCAAAATAAAAAATGGAATGACACCAGATTATTTAAAGCAACATATTAATTATGTAGGAGAGGTGCAACCTTATCGATTGAGGAACGTGGGAAATTTTAGAATACAAATCCAAAAAACAACTGCAGCCCAGAATTCCTTCTTCTACAGGGGTCTACACAGGCCCGGATCTAAGTCGTTTTGCGCCGTAGGCAATTTGTGTAAACTGCGCCCTGAAAAGTAAAATAATATTTATTTAACAGAAATTAAAACAATTATGTCTGTTACAGTTATTTATTAAAATTTTCTTCTTAATTTCACTTTAATAAAATCTTCAAATATTTCTGCAAACGTTATATTTTGTAACATATTATTTTCTATTGCTAAAATTGTAAAAGGATTCAGTTTTTCATCGCCCAATAAATTCAAAAGTATCACTGTTAATATTCCACTCACCTGGATCACTACTTGTTTGATCCTTTATAATTAGTACAGGTTCGAGTTCTACTATTGGATTTTCACCATTTTCTGAATTTTCATTATCAGGATCTTTTTCATTTGGCTGAGATATAGTTTCAATATTCTGAACTTCTGTAATATTTTTTTGGAAATAATTAACAATTTTGGTATTTTTCCCTAAACCCTCTTCTTTCTGCTCTCTAAGCTTTTTAAATTGGCTTCCACTCAATTTCTGCTTCTTCATTTTATTTTTATATTTATTTAACGTTTAAAAAGATAGTAACTTAACTGGGTGCTAAAATAATCTTATTTGAAAATAAAATAAATTTTTTGTTTGAAAAACAAAATTTATCTAGAATTTAAAAAAAATCGAAAATTGAAAATTTCATGAGAAAAAAATTCAAATTTGGTGGGGAAAAAAATCAGTTCTAGATCAATTTCTATTTAGAATTTTTAAAAAATTATGCAACTTTGTTTTTCGCGAGAAAAAAAAATTGCAATATTTTGGGTGAGAAAAACTTCAATTCCAAGGTCAATTTTTTATTTAGAATTTGTAAAAACTATGCAATTTGGTTTTTCGCGAGAATTTTTTTTTAAATTATCCTTTTCTACACAAAAAGAATAATAGGCTAACATTCGATGATAATACAAAAAATTTTTTTTTTAGTAAATTAATGAATATTTTTGTCATTTTTGCGCCTTTCCCAAATTGTGCGCCTTAGGCAATTGCCTAAATTGCCTATAGGTAAATCCGGAACTGGGTCTACAATTATTCAACACTTTACCTAATTATATTAAAATTGAACACCAGTTTTCTAGTTTTAAAAGGAATTGCGTAATTTTTATTAAAAATAGATAGAGCTTAGTCGAAAAAAAATAAATAAATAAAATGATAAATAAATTGTAAAATTTTGTAAATAAAGTATTTCGTATACTAATATATATATAAATAAATAAAAAAAAAAATATCGTGTTTTCTTTACGGTTAACGAAACAAAAGTTTAATGAATATAGTGTTTTGTTTACGTTTTTTGCCGCTTCGAAAACATGAACTTTCCAGCTCAGATCTGAAGTTATTTTCGAGCCTAAAATGTCAAGGTTTTCATATTTGCCAATACTTTCACCTTGAAAAGAAAATTAAAGATCAAAAGTAAGCTGTCAACTTCTAGAAATTAGGCAGCATTGAGTATTTGATGCGTTAAACTCAACTCTGTTGAGAAGACCCTATTGTGAAATTTTGGAAAGGTCGTGATTTAGGCTACTTTGCAGGAAATTGCGTTTAGTAGTAACAGCACTCGAAGATGGTGATTTCCTATTAATAAAATCGTAGCATGCTACCAAGTTACTGTCGTCGGCGAAGCTGTGGATGGGGTTGAGTGTTGATTGCAGAAGATCATTAATGAAAATTAAAAAAAGGGTTGGGGAGAGAACATACCCTTGGGGTACACCGGAGTTGTTGTTGAAAATGTGTGACTGGTACCCATCCACAACAGCACGAATAGAACGTCCAGACCAAAAATTGGATCAGCAAAGGCTCCAAGACCCATTGATTTGACTTAATAAAATCAGGGCCGAGTGCCACACTCGATCAAAAGCCTTAGCTATATCCAAAGCAACAACACAAGCCTCACCGGAGTTGTGAAGACTGGCGCTGAGCTTGTGGGATAAAAATGACATCAGTTCACCAGTCGATCTATTCGTACGAAAACCATATTGCTGGTCACTTAGCAATTTGTTGCTTTCTAGGTATTTTTTAACCTTATTGTTAATGTGAGATTCCATTACTTTGAAAAGAATAGAAGTAATTTGAAAAGAATAGAAGTAATGGGCCTGTAGTTAGAGAGATCGCATTTATCGTCTTTTTTTGGAATAGGCTGAACATGCCCAACTTTCCACTTGGTGGGGCAATGCCAAGTGAGTAGAAAAGGTAGAAATAGTTGCGCAGAGTTTTAGCTAGAACAGAGGCAGTATGTTTTACCATCAGGGCCAGTTGACTTTTTCACATTCAGATTTTTGACAGGTTTTGAAACAGCACATTGCCTAAAGTAAACTCTACCAAAAGAAGAATTTTGAGCTGAAGCTGTGAGGGTTGAGTTTTGCCTAAAAAGTTTTGGAAACAAATTAGCCTTCCCAACCGAATCTGATATAATCCGGTCACCATCTACAAGGGAAGGAAAAGATGTAGGCGAGCAAAAGTTCTGTTGTACACTTTTAACCAAGCTCCCAAAGCTTCTGCTATTTTTAGGAAGGGTTAATATTTCTTGGCGCTTCCTCTGGGTACAAAAACATTCTGCTGACCACAAATTTTACTGCATCTGTCCCTGACTTCACGCCAGCGTGAAGTGAATTTAAAGAATTGTTATGTTTATACTCACGAAAAGCATTATCTCTATCGGATATGGCTCTTGCACAGATCTCATTGAACCAAGGATTTTTAGTATTTGATTTATTTGGGACTTTTTTAGGAGGAATGAAAAGTTTCATCCGTAGCAGAATACTTTCGGTAATGACAACCGTGCAAAGGTCAACATCCCTCTCCAAGAAGCAACGAGTCAGATCCATCTGCCCAAGAAAACTGGCGAGCCCATTTCAATCTTCTGGGAAATAGGTCCATACCAGTCTTCCAGGAGCTTTAGATAAATCTGCTCCCCTATCAAGAGAAACGGACGTGCTAACGAGACGATGATCGGAGTTTCTAAAGGGGGAACCAATTGAAGCGTTATAATTATCTGGATTCGATGTCAGGAACAGATCCAAGAGATGATGACCCTAATGGTTCACATCTGGAATGTGAGACTTGAAAAGAACTCTACATATCTGCCTTCGGGACTGTTGCGATTAGAATGACTAAGTCATGGTACGTTGTATACGTTGAAATCACCGAAAACCAAAATTTCAGACTCTGGGTTTTTCGCCATAATCTGAGTAATCTGGTCCGACAGCAAGTCAAAGTCGACAAAGTCAAACTCCTGTAAAGGAATCAAAAATGGATGACGTGATTGATGGTTCTTATTTTGAACCAAAGAAAATTGAATAAAGGACTTGATGTTTTTAAATCTTTAATAGGATAACAAGCAACGTCATTCCTTATATAAACAGCGACTCCTCTGTGGGCAACATATAAGGAGTGAAGATCATAACCCGGGACTGAAAAACGGTTGGGGTCTTCGTTGTCCAATACTTGAGTCTCACTTTAAGCTAGAATATTTGGCTTAGCAGAGGCCAAATGGATTTGGGCGGCTTGGAAATTCGCTTCCAAACCTCCGATGTTACAAAAATTGATACACAATATTTTGATCATCCCTGCTCTAAGAAGTGTAACTTTAGTTGAAATAGTTGGTTCCGATAACAAGCCGGCGAACTACAAATCAGCGGTCAACAGTTTTTAAAGCCTTATTGACCTCCAGTAAGGCAACGACAAGCGAGTGAAGAAGACTGCACGGTAATAAAGGATAGAAAATATAGGAAGACCGCGTCAATTATATTTAATATATTTATTATATTTATTATTTATAATAATATATTTATTATGTTTATTATTTATTATTTCTTGTTTTTATTATTATTTTGCGACCCTTATATTTTCGTTAGGATATAAATATAAAAAATAATAAAATATAAAAACACATTTTTTGTTTCTTTTTTTAATTAACAATTTCTCCTGGAACTTAGAAGAAAATGTTTTTTTAAGGCTAAAACATTGATTTTCTAAGTGGGAAACCTATTTTTGTCCTACCTCGCAATGTGACTCAGTTTATTTTCCTTTAAATAAACTCATTTTTGATGCACATTCTTGAAAGAATATTGTATTGATTCATTTAGTCTAAGATTCGCACCAGGGGACTTATGCCGCGTCAAGAAATTACAAACCAAACTTTTTTATTATATGGGTACCAAAATGTTAATTTGTTTTTAGGGTGTATCTTGAATTAAAGAACTATAATTTTCGTCGTTGGACAAAGATTTTCACAACGCAGTCGAATCAAGTAACCTTTATTTCATAACTGCAGAGGGTTTTCCAAAAAGAGAGCAGTGAAAGTGTTCGCTCGCAAATTTTAATTTTCCTTTTTTATTTATTTTTGTACATTTCTTAGCCTAAAATTAAGTTCACTTATAATTGACAATTCGAAGAGAGATTTTCATAAATAGTGCGGCCTGAGAATAGAAAATACTAAAATACTAAGACTTAATGGAATTGTATTAGGCTCCTTGTAAACGATAATTACCGGGGTTTTTTTGAGGCTGTTTTTATCCGTGTCTAACAAGAAAAATGTACCGGATTATGAATATATAGGTATCCGGAGTATTAATATTAAGTACTAACCATTTTTTCAGTGTAAAAATAGAAATTTTTTTCCCAATTATTATTATTTGTGGAAATTAGAATATAAAGAAACAATTTATATTTTATTTATAATTGATACTTTTATAACAATAAATAAAATTAATTTTTAAGGCATACTAACATGATGATGTTCATTATTTCTTTTATTTTTTTTTTTCCTTCAGCAATTTTTATAATTTTTTTTTGTTTCAATTCTTTTCCTTCAGTCGTTTTTTCCTTCACTTTTCAAATGGAACTAAACTTCTATTTTTTTATCCACTCTTTTTGATGAGATGCTTACTTATTAAATCACACTTCACTAATCCTTATACAAAAACCCTAAAATATAAATTTTTTAATACTATCGAGAGAACCACATTGAAAACACTTATTTTGACAACCATAAATTATGTTAAAGAAGAAAAAGATTTAAAAATATTCGTTATATAAACCAGTTGTAAATTATAAACTTGTATTAAAAAAAAATAAAAAAATGGAACCAACAATTTGTTACAAATTAAAATAATAATAAATGAGAATTATTTATTTATCTTGCTTGTATAAAGCAAAGAAAATAATTCTAAATTTCCTTACCAAATTTTTATTATACCTAGTTTTTATGTATAAATAAATATAAATATGTATACAAAAAATTTTTTTATATATATGTGTTACCAAATGCATAATAACTGGATACAAAAAAAAATCAACTGCTTTTAATAATTTATGTACAAAAGAAAAAAAATAAAAATAATAATACCTGATGTATTCATATTTTCATTTATACCAAAAAAATAAAAATGATGAAAAAAATAAAAATGATGATGAATTTTTTTTTCATGATTAAGAAATAATTTCTATAATTTAAGATAATTGTTATGCAGAGAGTTTTATTTAAAGTTTTGAAGAATCATTAATCATCACTTTTTGATTTCGTAAAATTTTGTGTTTAAACAAAAAAAATACAGGTAGGTACCTAACTTTTGAAAAGGTTAATTTATAAAAAAAAATTTATTAGCACCTACATAAAAATTTTATTAGCACCCTAATAAAAATTATTTACACTACTTTGCACTACAGTTTTTGGAATTACAGATTAATTTAGGTAAATTTTTATTGCTGCCTTTTATACAAAACGAAGGACAATCCTTAACAATGCATCTAGATTCAATTTTTACATTTATTTTTTTTGAATATGTGGATATTTGTATCTTAAAGATTTTTAAAGCTTTTGTATTTAATTGAATTTTTCGTGTTTTAAAATTCTATCTAAGGTCCTGTCGAACATCTCGGGTATAAAATTTCCCATAAATATACAAAAATTTAAAATATCGATCAATTTTTAATTTTCAAGATTTTTCAATATGCAGTATGGTTTTTAAATATACGTCTGGGCATTTTTTTTATCCTAAATATTTAATACTGTGAACTAAAATGTTTTTTTAATTTCGTATAGTTTATATCTGTGATAAAAGGTGTGATAAACAATAAGAGGAAACTGTCTTAAAAAGATCTTAACAAGATGGCAAAATTTGCTGAAACGATAGAATGAGAAAAATATTCGCATTATCTATTTCCAAAAATGTATATGGCACAAATTCAAACCTAAGGGAAAATTGTGTTGGCGGTATTTGAAAAATAAAAAAAGTATCAAAAGCAATTCTTATATCCACCAATATTTAGTTTATTTTATTATAAACCTAAATATTAATAATTATTAATAATTTTTGAAAGAAATCACTTTTTTTTTAACTTTGAAAAAAAGCTTCCATTATGTCTCCATACAAAATTTGTTGTCGGCAAAAGAAAATTTGAACTATTTAAGTGCAATAAATTATATTTTTTTAGCTTAAGTACAAAACAATTATTGGACAGTGTAAAATTATTTGTTCTATTTTTAAGATCAAATTTTGGTGTCTCGCTGTCCCTTCATTGTATCGGTTTTTTTACTGTTTTTGGTTGTCGGTGTTTTTTCTAGCTCATGATATTTTAAGGTAAATATGCATTTTTAGTTAAAAACGAAAAAAAAAATACAAAAACAAATGTACAAAACGGTTACTAATTTATATAAAAAATTAAATCCTTTTTGTTTTTGAGAACAAAAATGGTAAGTAAAGTTGTTGATTGTCAGGAGTGAGAATATATTTTTTTGGTAATTTATGCAAAAAAAAAAGGAATATCCGAAATTAAAACACAAAGGGAGTGTTTATGATTTAAATCATGACCATGTATGTCAACTTTTTCAAATTATTTCAAAATAATTAGTAATTTTTATTGATTTAAAAAATTACATGATATGTCATGCATGAGTAAGAAATTTTAGTTAATAGGAAATTTCTAGCTCCTACAAAATTTCTAGCTCATGACAAATTTTTCAATTTTTATTTAAAAAAACCAAAAAAAAATTTTTTTTAGATAACCATCAAATTATTAAGATAGTCAACTAAATTGTGCACAAGATTAGACTATTTGCAGTGCTTCTGGTGTTTTTATTATTTTTTTTTATTTTTTTTGCTTTTTTCCACAAGGTTTGATTTTGTTCCATATACATTTGTAGAACCGAAAATAAAAAAAAAAGATTCCCCACCGTGTTTGGAGGTTCTTCTTGAACACCTGACATTAAATATATTATTTATAAAAAAGTTAATAATATGGCTTTAAGAAAAAAATTTCATAAAAATAAGTAAAAAAAAAAAATTAAATTTAATAATTGCTTTAATACATAGCTCCTTCATATGCCTTATATTGTGTCAAGAAAATAATTAAAAAAAAAAGGACATTACGTAAATATTTCTAAAAGGGAGAAATCTGAATCACTTTATTTAATTATATCTTGAGAGGAAAAACTTTGAAGTTAATTCTGTAAGTGACTACAACACATTTTTTTTTTATATAAAATTATTTAATTTTAATTTATGATTATTAAGTGTTGATGGTGTGAAATTAACAAGGAACAAAAAGTTTAGTTAAATTGTTCGACTTTTGGGGAGACTTTTTATTTGGTTTTATTTTTCCAAATAATTTCAAATAAGTAATGAGTAAAAAAGGGACAGAAAATAAAGTCGTTGTTTTTTTTAAATCAATTAAGTATGTGCAATAAAAAATTATATATAAGTAATAAGTTATATTTAGTAACAAAGAAAAAATTGTACTTTTAATTTCAGTAAAAAACATTAATTTCCCAATTTCATAATTTTTTTTTTGAACAAGTAGGTACAAAATAAATTTTTTTCTTTACATTTTGTCAAATACAATAATAATCATAATCATAATGATCATAAAGATTGTCCTTGTTGTAGCATTTTTGTTTAATATTATGGAAATAATATTATTTTGGTTTTATAATTTTTTTGCCGTAAATATTTTTGTTTTTTTTTTTTTAATATAATTGCTGATGAAAAATTACTTCTGTCCTTGTTTCGGTAAGTGTATTAATTTTTATGTAAAACATGTTGATTTTGTAATAATTAACGTAAATCACGAACTTTTTACAACAAAATCTCTATACAAAAATTAAAAAATATCTTAGAAAATACAAACAAACTTCTTTAACTTAAGAAATTAACATATATGTGAAAGCATAATAATACATTGACTTGTGTTTGTAGGAGCCACTATAGTTTTATTATATTATTTTTATTATATTAGTTAATTATAAATAAACAAATGAAATAAACAAAAAAAAATAATTAAAATTTTTTTGCCTGAGTTTCATTTGCATAAGTTTGATGAATAAAATCTAATACAGTAAATGTAAAAAACGCAAGGCAAATGAATTTCCGCATGCAAATAATAATTACTTGCTGCAAGTTACTTTCCAGCTAAATTTATTTCCAATATTCTTTTTTTTGCGTAATTCAGCCTAAACCAGTTAAATATTCTTAGTTGGAAGATTTATTTGCCAGTGGTGGGATGTTAAGATGTCGAAAAAACCGATATTCGGCATTCGATCGAATGGCAGTATGTTTATGACAAGATCGCTTCTACGTTTTCTAGCTACGGTATCACGTGATACGGAATCGAATAAAAAAAGTGTATGTCTTAAAGAAATTATTTTTATTCAAAATAATTTATAAAAATTAATTTTGAATAAACAAAAATATTTTTTTTAAATTCTTATTTTAATATTTAATAAAAAATATGCTAATTTTAATATTTATAGTACGTTCAGTAAGTACAGATTGTCCTTAGCTAGTGACAAAATCCTACGTTGCAGACAATCTGAAGTTTGTGAAAGACAAAATCTGACAGCTAAAGTCCTTAAATACAGACAATTTCTACAAAAAATCGTTCAGTAATGCAATCCTACCTCAAAACTTCTGCAAAGGGAAATTTCATAATTTCCCATAATAGTCCGTATTCTGGGAGTAGTTTTTAGTTGGCCTTAGCTAAGGACATTGATAATTTTGATTAAAAACAAACAAAAAAAAGTTAATTTTAACAAAATTTTTTGTTTTCCTAAATAAAATTTGAAATTTTATATTTTTATTTTAATAAAATACAAAATTTTAAATAAAAATATAAAATGTTTAATAAAAATATAAAATTTTTAATTTTATTTGCATATTTTATCAAATTTAGTTCAACCCATATACTTTAAAAAGGTTTATACCGAGTTCTTGTTTACATTTTACTACTTCCTTTACTGCTTCCTTTATGATGATTGTTTTAAAATTTTTATGCAAATTAAATAAAAATTTTCGATGTCTTCTTTATTTTTCGAGATATCAAACATTTTAACTTTTAAATAAAAATTGGCTACAACAAGAAAAAATTAAGAAACTTCGTAAAGAAGGCATAATGTTAATAAGACATTAGGTGCTTTGTACTTTTAATATTTGTTTAAATGGCATGACACTAGTTTCAGAAATGGAAATACTTTTTCATCGGTGAATCACTAGTGAATTGGAAGTAATAATTCATGTTGAAGTGAGACAAGATCTTATTTAAAAAGTAAATTGTTCGTACTTTTTTGCTCTATTAAAGAACTTGCAAGCGATATTCAGCATGATTCAATACAGAGTAGAAAACAGAAATATATGTAAAAATAAAAAACACATTCACTCAATTTTTGTTCATGCATTTCACTAAACAATTTGTATTAATGTTTATTTTTCATAAATTTTATGTGTTAGCTTAAAAACATTTAAGAAAATGCAGAATTTTTGAAATTTCATTAAATTTGTATTTGCTTAAGGGGTCTTTTAGCTTCCGAATTTCGAAAAAATCGATTTTTTTTTTTTTACATATTCCTGTTCCCCTACTCTTTCTGAATATTCCCCTGAAATTTTAAGACAAAATTCGAACTAGTTTCGAAGATAGAGCGGTATAAAGACCCAGAGTTCACGCATCACTGGGCGATTATCATGCGCGCGAGCGGCAGATGTTTTTTTTTCTTTACACCTGATACTCTCTTTTTCTATTTTTATCCCGCCCTATTATAATTTATAAATGATGACCTCATTTTTTTCTTTCTTCTTTTAAGATTGAAAAAAATATTCCACTCAGTACTTTATCAAAAAAAAATTGTAGCGAAAATGTTTAAACGCGTTTTTCTCGAAACCGCGTTTTTCAGATCGGTTTAAGCGCTAGCGCCAAGCCAAGCTGTCCGAATTTGATTTTTTCTGGCTCATTTTATTCATCTATTACTACTTAATGTAACCATCTACGGAAAATTTAAAATTCAAAAATTTGACCCCTTTTTGAAGGGTTTAAATAGCAAAAAAAAGGGCCATTTTTGTAACATTTTTTTTAAAAACTCATAACTTTTACAAAAATGAAAATTTTTTTTTTTCCGTAGATGGTTACATTGCCACAAACATATATTTCAAGATTCCGTTTGTTTTTTTGATTTCAGATGAAACCGACGACCTGTGGGACTTACACCGCAAAATCCATAATCATTTGGGCGTCTCAGTCAGCACCACACCCTGAGGAAAATTTACACGTTGGGCCGAAAAAAAAAATTTTTTTATATACTTTATGAGTTGTACAATGATATGTAGAAAATTTTATACTGATATCTTATAAACTTTTCTCAAAATAAAATTCGAAAAAAACGTGTATTTTTGGTGTTCTGAAGCTAAAAGACCCCTTAAACAAAATATAAGCATATTATTAATAAATGTTACAAATTATTCTTTAAAATCTGAAAAACAACAAATGACACATTTTAATATGCCCATATAAATTTTTTTAATATATATGATTTTAAAATGAAATGTCACAGCTGTCCTTATCGTAGGGCTTTGCAGAAGTTATTTGCAGGATTTTGCAGAAAAGGGAATTCCTTAGCTAAGGACAATCTGTACTTACTGAACGCACTATTAATAAAAAAAAAATTAATCTAAAAATTAAAAAAATAATTTTAATGCGCATGTCTTCGGTAAGTTGTATTTACATTCGCAAATTTAGCTCGGTAAATGGTCCATTACATGCATCAATACACATGCAATTATAGAGGAATGTAAATTGTATTTACATTTCCCTGTGATGTAAATTGTATTTACATTGCTCTATTTTGTATTTACATTCTTCATTTTGAACTGCGTAATACTATAAACAAAAATAATATCACTCACACTCACAATATTTCAATACAGACAAATACCAAAAAAAAAAAAATTGCAAATGTATACCTCTCACATGCATCATATCAATGTCAAACAAAGCTTAGTTTATAATGCTAAAATCTAAATTTTCCCTCTGAGCTAATCTACATTTTCCCTCTGAGCAAACAAAAAAAAAAAAAAAGAACCAATAAAAAAATACGCGGCTATTTTTTTTTTTTCTAAAAAGCGGCCAGTCGATCAGTCGATGAATTTTCTTAACATGTGTTTCAATCTACTATTTTTAAAGGATCTTCGAACCTCTACTACTAAATTTTTAAACGAGTGTGGTTGGATTTTAGTACAAAAATTTAAACCACACTTCAAAAATTGCACTTATTTTTATTCAAAAAACAAAATGAATAAAAATAGAACAATGGTAACCCTGAAAATATCTTTGTTGTCATTATAAAGTTTGCTGTGAATTGTCAAATGTCAAGTAAGAATTTTTTTTTCTTTTATCAACAAACGAGGAAAATGGCAGCAACAAGGAGATTATTTATTGTAAATATAAATTATAATTATATAATTATTATTTGATTTTATTTTTAATTATAAAAAAAATAATTATAAAATTATTATTATTTCTTTTAATAATTAAAAATAAAATTAAATAAAATTTAAGAAGACCATTAGTTCCTAAAATAATAAAAAAAAAATTAGTAATTTTTCTAAAAAAAAATTATTCGATTTTTTTTTTTGCAAAAAAGAAAATGAATAATTTTTTTTGGAAAGATTACTAATTTTTTTTTAATATTTTAGGAATCTTCCGGTTTGAAATCATTTCGATAAATAAATAAACTTCCTTATTAAATTTTATTTCCTTGCTTCATTTTGAACTTTTTTGTTTATTTTTTTCATTATAAATGTATTGTTTTCAACTCCCTCTCACATGCACATTAAAGCAGTATACAATACGTGGTAATCAAATTTGTTATACAGCTCGTTGTATATACATACAAACACATAGACACTCGTCAATATTATATCACTCGACCTTCTGTCTCGTGATATAAAATGACTCGTGTCTATGTGTTTGTGTGTATACACAACTCGCAAGAATAACAAATTTTCTTAACATGTATTGTAATCTACTATTAATAAATCTAAATATAAATAACTAGGTATATGAATGGGTACGAAAAATTATTTATTATTATTTACTTTTTGCTTTTTTTTTTAACGTCAAAAATCATTTCAGAAAATGATTTTCAATAGTATCGAAGCGAGAAAATCTTAACATGTTGCCAAAAAATCCACTCGCTTCGATGTTCGATACATCTTCGCTGTTCGAGTGACAACTTAACATGGCACCACAGATTTACACACCTAAAGTTGAAGAGTTTCGAATTTAACATATGCTAATAAATTTACATTTTATTTTATGCAAAATTGATGAGATCTAGATTTTCACTTAATCTTAAAATATTTTTATGCTAAAATGCTTTGAAAAGCATTTTATTTATCAATAGGTTTTTGAATACCTTAATCCATAAATAAAATACAATATATATTTTTGGAAACAAACAAGGTTTAAGATGATACAGGTAAGTTGAAGTTATTTTTTTGACGGGAGCTATATTTTATTGTAATTACTCACGGAAAAACGAATACTTTTTTTAATAATCCATTTATATTTCGTTCATTAACCATTTTAACGGAAACTTTATATTTTTTAGAATATTTTTTTTTATGTATAACAAATATTCAAAACATAACCTTTAACTTTTAACATTTGAGAAAGACAAAAAAAAAACCAAATACATATGGTAGTCTTATCAATTGTAAATGATGTAATCATTATCTTAAGGTGATAAATATATGACTTTTTAATCATGTTAATAACATTTAATATTTATTTTAAAAACAAAAAAGTTTTGCTACAAATCTCTTGTGAATTGTTATTTATTTCCTTGCGTTAAACCCCCACAATAGTACAAGTACACTTAAAAATAAGCTGGATAAAGAATTAGTATAATTTTTAATGGTATAAATATCAACTTATTTTATTCCACGTATTTTAAACAAATTTTATAGAACGGTATTTTTCTTGCGAAATGCAAATATATACTTGAAATTTTTAGTTTGAAATGAATTGTTTCTTATATTGTTGTATACGAACTTACAGTTGTGTCGCTACTAGGTTCCAATTGAAAAAAAAGGAATATTGAAATTATTATTAGTTTAATAACGACAATACACTTCACATGACGGCCCACATTTATGCTCTTATGAAAATGGATCTATGTAGATATTAATCCATGTTTAATATTATAAAATTACAACTAAATTTTCTTTCAAAAGGTTCAACTTCTTTTATCAAAGTTCTTCATAATCATAACGCGCATCAACAATTTTAGCTCATTCATCGTCGACATCGATCAAATTAATTTTTACTTTCGGTATTCTCATTTTCATATTTTAAATATACTATGTACTACCATCTTTTTAAATTACATTATTCTCTTTATGATAATTTCATTATCATATGCTTAAAATTTCTTTAAAAAACACTTTTACGTATTTAATTTTAATGATTTTATTTTTCACTTTTTTCTTTCTAATTCAGCTGCCATAAAAACTTAAACGTTTACATACCTTTTTTATGATATTGTATGGGAATAATAATCTTGTTGTCTAATTGATCCAAACCGATATTTTCAATTAAGTTTTAGAGCATTTTAAAAAGTTTTCGTTTTTCGAAAACTTTAAATGAATTGAAAAAAATCTTTGTGTGCAACACTCTAAATTTAAAAATTTATTATCAATACACTAAAGGTATCCGGAATATCATTATTAAGTACTCTACTAACCATATTTTTCAGTGTAAAAATAGAATTTTTTTCGCCAAATAACATACAAATGTTTAATAATCATTATATAATATATTTAATTCAAAAATAAAGAATTTACTGATATTTCTCAACAAAAATTATAAAACATTCCACAAATACGAAACGAAACAATTTTAAAATTAGAAAAAGCACAACAAATTTATAGATTTTTAGATTTTGCGACTTAAGTAAATTAAATTTATAGTTAATAAGCCTAAAATTGGTATTACAAATATAAAAATAATATTCACAAAAATATTAATTTTTAAACAAAAATATATCCCCTAATTATCTTATTTTTTGAATTATATTGTTATAAACTATAATTTGTTTTTTATATAATATACAGGCTCGGCTCGTGGTTTTTTTTGTGTGTGTGCAAGGAATGATTGGCGCCTTTGAAAAGTTTTCAATTAGATACTCAAAAGCTACATAAAGCAAACACTAAGTAGTTAAATTCCATTTTTCTTGCCCGATAGTTGATCTGAAGTAATTTTTGATCAGTTTTAATTTTGGAAAAGTTCTCTCATCTTTAGCAACTGAAACGGGTAAAGTTAATTATACCACAAAGTAAGCATAAATAAGGGAAATTCATTCCATACAAAAAATTCATATTAAAAAAACCAAATAAAAAATGTCGGTCTATATGAAATCACTATCCTATGCTGTTTTCCGGAATATTTCAGGAATATGAACTAGATTTTTCATTTAAAAAATATTCCGAAATTTGTATATTCCACTTTTATATTCCAGTTTATCAGGTTTGGAATTCTACATTTATAGTTACTTTCACTTACTTTTTGAAATTTTAACAACAATTTTTTTCGTCAAATTCGAGTCAAAATGAAAAAAAAACAAAATAAAATTGATAAAAAGCGAGATAAAAAGTCAAAATTTTGAACAACAAACATTTTTTCTCTTTCTCAATTGTTTTTTATACCTAATCAAATTCCAGTTCTCATCAAATATTGTAATGCGATATATAGTACGGCAATTTGTTTTCCGGAATTTAAGTGGAATTTAAATTATAATGCGAACAAGGTATAATGGGATAGCGATTTCAAATTTTTTGTGTCATATTTTTTGTTTAATTTTTTTAAATTTGAATTTTTTGTATGGAATAAATTTCTAATATTTATACTTCCTTTATGGTAATACCCTTAAATCAGTGCATTTGGAAAGAGTTCTTCAACATTATTGTTATAAATCCAGTTTAAAATGTTTTCTGGATTAATATCATTTTAAATTTTGCGAGACAACAATTTCAGATAATTTTGTAGTTCGTTTGCTCCAAAAAATCAAAAAAAAAATTGTATACATTTAAAAAAAAATTATTTTTGTTGAAATTTAAATTTCATATTGGCTTGTAGGCGCCTTTTCATTACTGGCGCCTGTGTGCAGTGCACAGTTCGCACACGCCTCGAGCCGGGCCTGAAATATATATATTTGCTGAATTATTTTTTATAAATTTATTCAAATATATCAAATATCTGAAACAATAATTTTGATATAATAATGAAATTTGTATAGTTTATTATAGGACTCTAAATATTGAAAAATTTAACCCTTGGAAAATATTTTTAAATCCAAATTCTCATGGAAACGCATTAAAATTATTTCCTTTTTTTTCGAAATATTTAATATTTTAGTATATAATAGTATATATATAATATTTTAGTATATTTTTATTTGTATTTTATGTATTTTATATATTTGTAATCATAAAAAATAATAATCATAATACTTCATATGAATAGCATAGTATGTATAACAAAAATTTTAATAAAATACATCAAAAAGCATAATATGAATGTTGTTGGTAGGTACCTACTTTTTTTTTGTAATATTTTATATAGCTAAGTTTCAAATTTTATTCTTGACAAACGATAATAATATCGTTTTCATTCAAAACATTTTTTTTTATTGTAAATCATATCACAATTTGAATTTTTTTCGTACATAAGGTATTCTTTTTATGATAAAGGAATAACATAATATTATAGTCATGTTCATGTTATGTTATGTTATGTTGTAGTTCTTATATCTTCATAATTATATTGTCAGTGACGTATCTATTATTTTTGGAACATTAAACTAAAT